>JAVDPK010000334.1:15210-48837 GCA_034780415.1 Cichlasoma orientale
AGATTTAAAAAATTAAAGTCACACAAAAAAACATAAAATAAAAAGAAAGAAATGCAAGCTGCAAATTAAATGTCAATGAAAAGCTAAGCACAGGCAACAGAAAAGAAACAAAGTAACTAAAAGCAGATAACGGGGCAGTAAAAAGATATCGTATGTAATAGGATCACATAATAGCCAGAATTTTATCAGTATGAAAAATAGTTTTAAGGAGGTTTGCAAGCCGTCTCTCCAAAGAGGGGACCTGATGGAAAAAGCAGGGTCGCCTTTAGATTTAAATCTCAACCTTAGAACAACCAGGCAGCTTCCGCCTGAGGATATGTGGCTTGAGACCCGGACGTGCTTTAGAAGTAAAGCTACTTTCAGCTGTTCCCTGATTCACGGGGGGTCGCCACAGGCTGGATGCTCTTCCTGACACAATCCCAGAGGGATTTGTGTCTCCTCCCGGGATCAAACTGGGAACTTTCCCCTTCTAGGCAAATGTGTAACCCACTACACTATGGAGTAAAATTTGAATCAATTCCAAAACATACGGGAAGCCAGAGGAAAGCGGTCAGTGTGGCTGAAACCAATAAGAAGCCGAGGTTCAGTATTTTTGAATGAACTGAAAGCGAGAGAGTTTCGTTTATAGCAGAAAATAAAAGCATGGATTTCTTCAGGTCTGAGTGTGAAAGCACCGCGATGGTTCTTAGAGGAAGGAAGACGGGTTCATTTTTGTTACGTGAGGTTCAAAGTGAAGAGCTGAGTCCAGTGAAGCTCTTTGGTTTCTGGTTCCTTTTAAATATTATATTGATTTGGTAATCTGTGTACTGACAAAACGGTTAAGTCCTAAAATGGGAAAGCTGACTCGCTGCATGGCCAGAGAGAGAGAGAGAGATTAAAAACAGACTCGCTCCTGAGTAGATAAAATTAGACAAAGGGGCTTCTATTGGAAATTTAAAAAAAAAATCCTTTCATGCGGTGATCAGAGTAACCTCTCATAAACCCTGATAACGTCTCTCATGTGAGAGCTAGCCACACTGACTGAAAACCACATTTAAGGGCTGTTAAAAAAACCCGCAAGCAAATCAATTTTACACCAACTGTGAAGCCAGAATCAGAATAATTCTTTCTGTGGCCCGCTTTCAATATACCCGACTACCGCTCATCGCTGCTGTCAGCCGTCTGACGTGTGACATTACAACAAGACCGTAACGCTGTCAGAGTAAAGCTGCAAAGCTTCTCAAACAAGGCTCCAAATTTGAGCATATCAGTCAATTATTTTCACACAGAAGAAATCACAGCTGCAAAATGAGCCCACAATCAAACTGTAGGCGGAAAGGAGACCTTTCATGACACGATAGGTGATACGACTCCAAAGTTTTCTGCAGCGAGTGATCAGAAAACAGAGAAGACATCCGCGGTACGAGGGCTGACGGAGCATAATTTCCACCCACCCCTCTGTGCCTTTTTGGCCTGTTAATCAGAAGGTTTTCAAAGTGTGAAAGTGAAATTCAGCAGGGCTTCATCAAATACACTAAACTAAGTGTACAGAAACAATCAGCTGATTCTGAGGGGGTCAGGTGGGAGGCAATCACCTGTTTTTCTGTGGAAGAAAAGGGCATGTAAATGGTAATGTCAGCATTCAGAGTGTGCTGTTCTTTCAAGAGAAAGTATATGCAGTGGATTAGAAAACCCCGAAACACTTAAGGTTACTAACACTAATGGGTAAGCAGGCAGCTGTAAAAGGAGTTAAAGACTAATGTGATGTATTCATGCTTTCCTGTGATACTTCCATTTAAATCTTGTTCAGGGATTAGAGTCGTTAGCGCTGTGAGGATATTTGTAGAGTTGTCACAACAAAATAGACAGTTTGTCACGATTATTCATTTTATTTAATTTTTTTTTCCAAGGACGCTGCCTGAAAGAGCAATAAAAACTTCATTTCCCTCCCCGGTGGCAGCCAGAGGAAGCTGTGCGTGGGACAGAGAAGAGCTTCATCAGCCTGTCTGCGGAGAAGCCGACGCAGAGCTGACTGCTCCTGCTGAGAGAGGAAGACGAGGAAGAAACAAGTCAGAGGGAGAGAATTTGCCAGATGTAAGAAGAGGAGAGGGGGGTGGTGGTTCGGTCACAGAGATCATTGTTCTGCAACAAGCCCCTCACGGGAGAGCAGGCTATTGAAAAGTCAGTAATGGCTGTGCTGTCATCAGCCCAGGTGACCGTGTGCACCTGAGCGTTACTGCTGCAGCACACGGAAAGTCACCACGAGCCTCTGGGCAGGTGCTGCATGGTTTAAAAAACATCCACATTGTTCTGGCTGCAGGATCCTGACTGAATCCTGCGCAGTTTCTGGACTGGATCACTTTTACCTGGAGCTTTTCCCCCCCTTTGGCCGGTCCCCTGGGAGGGAAAAATAAGCCCAGGCAGGATAAGGAGCAGTTTGTGGATTTTTGGACTGACTGAGCCGTTGGTTCTAGGAAAGAAGGAGAGCGTCCATGTGCAGGAATGCAGCTTTGCATATGGAGGCAGACCAGCGATACAGGTTTGATGCTGCTGTGTTTCCTGTTTAAAGTAATGTAATATTTCAAAGTGATGTGTTGGCATTGTAGGTTTGTCTCAGGAAAACTGTGCTGTATAACCTTTAGTGCTTGTTTAAATAAGATCATTATCAGTTTATTAATAACACGATACACTTCTGACAGTGCCTTTGACAAACATTACTGCTCTCTTTCAAACTATATCGTCCTATTGTCTATTCATTAAATTATCAGCTTTTTTAAAAACCTACAAAGTAGTGACTCTGCAGACGTTGGCGCCGCTGGGACAGACTGAATGCTGGGGTGGATAAATGGATGTGGTTTCTCCTGCCATATGGATACAGCATCTAGCTAACCTCTTTAGATTGTGCTCACAGCAGATGGCTGTGAAAGCTGCTTGATTTATTACAGTACTGCCCCACAGCAGCCTCCAGGTGAGACCCTGTTCAGAAGAGGCCTGGCAGTGCCTTAAACATTATGTTTCACGAGCTTTTGTTTTTATTTGACAGGGACTGTGCACAAAAATCACTCCATCCACAGTCCCCCTGTGTGGCAAACACAATTTTTACTTACACAACTGTTCCGGTCTTTTGGGCATCTGGCCAGGATACCTCCTGGACGCCTCCTAGGTGAGGTGTTTTGGGCATGTGCAAAACACCTCACCTACGAGGCTTGGAAGAGAACCGCGGGGCAGACCCCGGGACACCCTGGAGAGATTATATCTCAGCTGGCATGGGAACAGTGTCCCCCTGAAGAGCTGGAAGGTCTGGGGATTCCTGCTTAGACTGCTGCCAGTATAAGCAGTAGTCTATACAAACACAGGGGAGTGCTTGTATATATGGATGGGCTAGCCAAGCTGTCACAAGTCGATAAACAGGGTACAGATATCTGTACAGGTCACCAGTGCATCACAGTCTCTCATCCACACCTACAGCCAATGTAGAGTTAACCTAAAGATCACACAGAAAACAGGCAGGCTGCACACAGAAAGGCTCTACCTGACCAGGAGCTTTGAACTGGTAACCTTCCTGTGAGGCACCGGTGTCGCCCCCGTATTCAAGATACCGGATACAAATAAAGAAATAATTATACATACATATATACCCTCCAGCCCCACTCCCACACAGAAACACATACACACTGTGAAATCTTCATATACTCGCGCCCCCTTATTCAATATTCAGGCCATTGCAACAGTGTGTATGGAACCACATTATAAAAATCAGGCGATTATATGGTGAAAATGCTGCGTTTGATTAATCTGGGCTTGACTGGGTCCCTAGAAGCCTTTTATTTATTATTTTTTATTTTTTTGGGGTATGCACCAAACTGTAAAGGAGATTTTCCCATTCATGCCTTAAATCAAAACCATTTTTGCAAAAGCAGAGCTTCTTTTAGGAATTTCGCACTCAGCCCCGAGCTGTTCCCCTCCAAGCTCCGCTCATCTGTTATCGTCTCACTGAACGCATGCAGATCTTTGCAGTGGTGGAGGTGCAGTAAGGGTATCACAGTGGTGAGGCTGCTGTGGTTTCCTATAGAAAGTTTAGGACTTATATATATTGATTTAAAGTTGTTTCACTGTCTTGACACCAGCAACAGACACAATAGTCGATGAGAGGACGTATCATTGCATTCAATCAGGGTATTATAGGGCAAAAATGTATCTGGAGATAACCGTGCTGTATTTCAGTGTACTGCTGTTCATGCCTGACCTTATTTATACTATATTTGTTATAATAACTTAATCGGAGCCACATGTATGTAGACTGCCAATAAGTATTGCTCATTTTTAGGTTTAATCTTTGTTTCTGACGACAACAGGAGCGCACGAACTGAACAGCATAAGGTTAGCGGCTCTCCTTCAAGCGGCACAGCAATCTCTCGTCTCTTATTTGTGACTCATTCAGCAATTATTCTTGAAGTTGACATAAAACAAGCGGCTTCCTCCTCACACTTTGACTTAGAGTCACATGACCCGTGAAACGCCCATTTTTATGTGAGCATGCACTGAGCCTGAAGACCAAAGCCTGGCTCAGCAGAGAAAGTTGATTACTCACTTGATCATGACTGGAAATAAAGAAATAATAATAAGGTCAATTTCTGGTTTATTTCCGCTTCCTTCAGTACCTGAAGTATCTTTAAATATTTAATGCTTCGATCAGGCATTCAGAGCTCTACAGGGTATCACAAGTTTTGGGTGCAAAACCAAGAAAAGACCAAAATATGGCTGTTGCTCCCAATAACAAGGGTCTTTATTACTCACAATCTTCTTTAGTTAACAAACTGAATTCTTACAGTTTCTTCTTGCAAAAATATAAATAAAAATAAGTACAGACCAGCATGATTCAGGGCAGTCAGAATAACCACAGCTTACATCTTAATTCGTGTTCGATCCTCTTGGACTCGAGCACCCTTTTCTTATCCTGAGTTGCGCAATAAGTAAACAGTGAGAGGGCCGGTGAAGAATGCGTACATGTGACCACACTAGAGAGCGAGGAAGAAGTGTGTTTTTTTTTAAATAAATAAATTCTTCAGAAATGCCCAGATATTAGCCAGTGTCTATTTTCACGTTCACTGTGAAGATGTGTCGTGCTATCAGTTCTGCTTTTAGTCGCACACAGGGACTAAACAGCTGTTCCAGAAATCTAGTAATTTGCTTATTGTTTTTCATTTTCGTGTTTCATTTCTGCATAGTTACAAGGAAGGAGCTCACAAGGGTGTGAGTCATTTTGTACCTCTAAGTGTTGCTGTCAACAGGATATTGACAGCACCGCTGTTTGTTACACCCTCAAACAAGGATAGATTATAACGGCACTCAGAAATCCACAGTAAGTGGAATTTGTGGTGTATTTATGGCCACAAAATATGTGGATCGTTCCTCTGTTCTCTATAAGATAAAAGGCCAAAAACAAAGAAATGTCCATGAAGTTTAAGTAGCAGTTGCCTTTTCTTTGGTCTCTTAGCAGAGTATCTCCAGTTGAAGTGGTTGAGTCTCAATTGAATCTAATTTATAAGTTAGACTGTTTAAAATTCTTCACCGTGCTCCTCTAAAGAGCTGAAGCGCTGTCTGGATGTGAGCAATTAAAGAAGAGGAGGAGAGAGACCTGAATAATTTATAATACGGATGAAATTACAGAATATGTTATCATGCATGTCCACATCCACCTGATATGTATGATATTGAATGGTTAACAGCTGAACTAATTTCTCTCTCTAGCCTAGCGTTGAGGCAGCTGAGCCTGTGAAGGCCTCTGAGGCGGCCATGTTGGATCTCTTCGTCAGAGTGCTGGTGTCGTCCCGTCTTCACCCGTCACCTCACAGCACCCTGCTGCCAACCTAACTCCTCGCTGCTCTCTTCCTGAACCTCTTTCTTCCACTGCTGGGCCGGGAGAAAGGTAAATCTGCTGGGTTTGTTTTGGTAGCGATGTTTTTTCCCCTCTACAACTACTGAATTATTTATTTATCTATATATTCTTTTGGTTAGGTGGAAGCCAGACTACAGAGAATTTCAATTGTGCAGCTCCTGCTATAATAGTTTGAGTAGACATAGTGGAACTACCACCATCAGGCATCAGTTCTTGTCTTAAAGTCTAAAGAAATAATTTATTTATCCCAAAAGTTGGGAAATTACTGTTACAGCAGTAAATTCAATAGAAAACAGCAATGATGAATTATCAAGTATTAAGTAATATGGATGCATTCCAGCAGCCAGCAGTTCAGTGTTCGGGCCACAGAAACGTTCCTTCGCTGTAACATGATTACATTCTCACACTCTTATCTACTGACAAAGCTCTGAATCGGGGTGCAGTCAAACTGCGGTGCGGGAAGGATGAGTGTGGAGTTTGATGAGATGCATCAAAGTCCAGCAGAGCTGTCAGCACAATCAGCGAGTGGAGACTCTGTGCAAAGAGTGTGCTGTGAAGAAAAACCACCAGTAGGCTTACAGAACTTAACTTGACAAGAAATTGCAAAATAAGAAGTATCCATTTCACCTTTGCATAAATAACAATGAGCAAGAACAACATCAACTTTATTAGGTGATAAAGTTGTTTGAATAAGGTGAAACAACAGCGTGAGCTGCTGCTACTGGCTGCCACTCTGCATGGCTTCGAGAGGGAATAAAATTATGTATTTTTTATTTTATTTTGATGGTCTAAAGTCCAGTTTTACCTCTAACATCTTTCTCAGTAGATTCACATGTTCTCTGCTGAGGGTTCTTCAGGAAAACATTTATCTTCACATCCACCGGATGCACTGAAAACACCATAATCTACCTTTTAAAACGAGAAGAATCATTTCATTTATCCCACACTGTCTGACAGAATCAAATATCTTCTTTGTCAGCTTGTTTGAGCTCTGCATTAAAGCTGTATGATAAACGATGGAGTAAAAGTTAACCACACGTTTTCCCAAAGCTTGGTGTTTTGTGGGATTGAACCATGTTAGCATTTACACTGACTGAGCTGCACTCCCCCTCTGTCTGCTTCTCAGGTCCTTGTGGAAAATGTCCTATGCACACCACAAGCCACTCACCTGGTGCTTACCTCACCTCTTCCTCCTACCGCTGGCCTACCTCTGGCTCTTGGCTCTTCCCGCAGGTAAAATAAACCAAGCACCACCCTTGACTCAGAAGCACTTGATAGAGAGCTGATAAAGAAAAACATCATCGTAGCACGCCTTTGATTACTCAGGGTGGGTCTACATCCTTATGTCTTATCATGCTAGGGTGGTTTTAGCTTGTTTGTTGTTTACTGTCCCTGTAATCTGAGGCTGAGAGATGGACGACTGTTGGCACCCCTACTGTGTGAGTTCTTTCTGATGCCACTCTGCTCAGTGGGTTACAGTGTGAAAGAGGACAATAGGGGCTCTGTAAGTAAACTGTGTGTGTGTGTGTGTGTGTGTGTGTGTGAGAGAGTGAGAGAGAGTGATTGGGAGACAGAAGAAGAGAGGACAAGGGGTAGGATGAATAAACAGAGGCCAAAGGGAGGGTCCTTCCTTTCTCTGACAAACCATAGTGCCTTTGTATGTTTCCATGTGAGGTAAAAACTGTTTTTTTCCAGACTTGAGTTGCACGGATGCACCAAAGTCACCCTTGGCTCCCGCGTTGCTATGGCAGCAGCAGTTACCGGTTGCTGTAGCGGGGTCTGATATGATCTGATGAACTGTGTTTTTGTTTTCCTTTTGATGCCACAATAATACGTTAATAGACATGCCAAGCTTTCACTCGTTGCACAGTCATCTGAATGTTATCTTTAAAACATCTGGAAATGGTCTTTCCTCTGTTTGACGAATACCAGATTAAAGAAAAAAGAATAATATTATAATTTATTCTCAGCATTTTATGAATGTGCTTTGTTGGTTTTTTCAGCACTGTTTTTTAGTTAGTTTACATTCTTCAAGTACTTCTAAATGTGGTCATTTTTGTTTAAGTGGTGGCATTTCTGCAGGGTTCAGATTGGAAAAGCCAGATTAATAACTGACTTTATTATTTAAAGGACCTGTATATGTGGGGCTGCTCCTCTGTTGTGTATACAGTACTTCGTAGAAGTCTTGAGCCACTCCTCATTTCTTTATGTTTTGCTTACAAAGAGCCGGGTCGTCTTGGATTTTTTTTAAAGTCGTGTTGAGCAATAGTTTTTCTTTGGACATTGGCTGCTTTTTCCACTCAGAAATCAGTGGCAACGGGTCTCATGGAGGAGGTCAGAGGTACAACAGTGAGTATCTTCAGCCTGTCAGTCATGGATTGGCCTCCCCAGAGCCTGAACCTGAACATTATTGAAGTGTGAGATCATCTCGACAGAGAGCAGAGCAAAAGGAGGACGAGCTTTGAGTGCACTTCAAGAAGCCTGAAGAACTGTTCCTGAAGGCTTCTTAAAGAAATGAGAAGAAAGCTTGTCTAAGAGTTCAGGCTGTGTGGAAGAATAAAGGTGATCATAGCAAATATTGACTTTAAAGCGCTTTAGAATTGAACAAAATCTGTTTTTGACTCGTATATTTCCACATAGTGTTTGCACTTTTCAATAAATCACTGCACCTTTCCTACCAAGATGTAAAGAAATGAGGGGTTGCTCACGGTTTTTGCACAGTACTGTAGATTCTGTGCTGAACGAATGCATTTTATAGGTGCATCTTAAGGTGCAGCACACTAACAGCACAGAAAGACGCGCTGATGCAGAGTTAGAGAGCACAAACTGTGCGCACCACATTTGTCACTTGGAAATTGCAGTTGGTAATTTTATGCTTGGCTCTAATCAACTGTTAGAATATTGGTCAGCCTATTTTTAGGCTGGTTACCACGAATATTCAATTACTAAAATAGACTTAACTGTAATCTGGCCACAAGCTAAAGTGATTTCCATGTCTTCATCATTAGACTGTCTCATCGAGTAAGCTGTCATTTTTTTTAAAATGATCTCAGACCTGTAATGTGCAGCTGTGCATCATGTTAGAAATAATGTTGACCCGGTGCAGGCCTGCTTAGAGGGTTCACTGAATCGGATCAGTGAAAGGAAAACATTACGTAGTCTCTGTATCGTGTTGGACTCTGTAGGCAGAGGCTTATGCACAGAAGCCATTAAGCATAGTACAGTAACCAGTTCTTGTGCTGTACTCATTAACAAAGCCTTTGCAGAGAATGCTGTGGGTGTAGGTAAATTGCACAGGTGTGGATGTGTGTTTGATCTGCTGTTATAAGCAAACATTCAAAGCCTACAAGACGAGCATTACAACATTGCTGTAATGCAGCTTTCTTGGCTCATTGACTTGGCTGTGCGTAAATCCTCTTTCCTCCCTCTTACTGTAACAGTTTGTGGTATTTTAAAGGTTGTGCTCTTTTTATTGTACCTGGCTGCACAATAAACTGCGGGTCGAGGATAATAGAACGATTGACTTGAAGCCATTTGACACTACAAAGGGCTGACTAAAAGTAGTATTAAAACCCACAGTAGTGCTCTTGAAAATGAGCACACACACACACACACACACACACTGGGGCAGCTAACCAGCTCACTGCATTGCTGATATGAGTCTGATAATGTCTGGCTCAGAGGGCAGAGCTTTGTGCGTACTGAACGCTGTGCTTTGGTTTTTAATCAGCGGCTTGTTTTGTCAGGGAAAAGCCGCACTTCCTCTTTCTGCTGCTGCCTTGGCTCAAACTGCTGCCTGTCGACTTTTCTCAGACATGTTCAGTCAAAGCTGGATCTGAAAGGCTCACTAGCTGTAACAGTTTCTTTTTGTAACAGTGCCCTAATTGATATAAACACGTAAAATGATGGAAGGCCTGGGAAGCCCAGGGGCGGCCCGATGATGTCACCATCATCTTGATGACATCTTTGATTATTTTATTTTATTTTGAGCACTGTATCAACCAAGGACTAGATGTCCATGAAGGTTGTTTTCTGGGCTAAATCTGGTCAGCCAGTCATGGCCTTTATTAACCCCAAATAGTCGCTGTTTATTCTCTCAGATTTGGTCTTAATTTAGCCCAGTGGATTTTTTTTTCACATTTTCCTTTTTATCCTGAAACGACCTACAGAAGGAGCTAACATTGCCAGAACTAGTTACTACGAGTCAGTAAGAGAGGATGGCGCTCTCGCTCCTGAAGTTGCACTTATTCTTAAGATGACCTGGAAGTTGTGTTGACTCGCTTGTTTTGTGTGTTGTTTGTATTTGTGCATATAACGCTGATATGGCCGTCGATGCGAACACATCCACAGCAAAAAAAACCCAACAAATTTTAAAGGTGAAAAGTCTTTTCAGGTCACTGAAAAGCTCGTTTAATAGTCACTGTCTAAGTGTGAGGAACTTTTAAATCAATCACTGTGATTTCATCATTTTTGTTGTGTGTCTCTGGGCACGTAGTTGCTTTGGAGGGGTTATATAATAAGTTTGGGCTATTTTTAGCCTTCACATATCTGTGTCATCAGGAAATGGTGTTCAGATCATTTTACCACAATCTGTGGACGTCAGGGGTGCACGCTACATAATCGGTTTCTTACCCCACATGGTTGGCATAGTGGTGCAGCGGTGCCTCACAGCGGTCTTTCTCCGTGAAACTCGTTGGATGATTTGTCCGTCTCTCTGGGTTAACGCAGTCATGGATCGATCCAGGGTCCACGCGGATAGGCTCCATCGCGGTACCAATAGTGGATCAGAGAAGTGGTGAAGAAAATTAGGGACGTCCTTTCAATTTGTAACCTAATTTAGACGTTTTAAAAAAAGGTCTCTTTGTAGTTGTTTTTCCATGTCATGAAAAAGTTCTTTTCACCTTTTTGTTTTTTTAACCAAATTGTTTTATATTGTTTAGACACGTTCATGTTTTTGCTGTGAGACTCGAAACTCTTTCTAGAATTTCTCTGCAGTGAAACCTTTAATTGGCGTCTTATTTATTAACCTTTATTTAACTATCACAGTGTTTCAGAAGGATTTATCGTCCTTCCTCGGTCCAGTTCTCCGTCCAGTTTTGAACAGGAGAGCAGTCCAGCATTGATTGATTAATTGGCCTTCCTTCTGCCCTGGTCCAGGTGTGTCAGCAAATCTCTGCCGGGTCACCGGTGGAGTTCTGGGGATCCACTGGAGCAGCGTCATCAGCCTGGGTTGGTACCCTCTGGCGGATGGGAGAGCTGGAGCAACGTGCTGGGAGTCCTGCTGCCTGGAGCCGAAATGCAATGCTGTTTGGAGCCTCGGCGGGCGCTGTGTGCTGCTCAGCTGCTCGCGCGAAGGAGGCTGCGCCATCTCCATCCTGCCTCAGCCTCACGAGGAGTCCCTCGGTCTCCTTCAGCTGCTCTCCAAGGTACGCTTGTAACAGCTGTAAGAAAACTGCATTTGTCAGATCATTCAGCCACAGATTATGACATTGCTATCAGACAAGAATTTAATTTGTTTACAAAAAAACCTTTTGTGTACTTTTGTTGTTTGGAATCTATATGTAAAACTTTGAGTTGAACACAGACATGCTGTCTCAGCAGATCCATAATGGGACAGATTCAAAAAGTAGTCCCAACATAAATAATTGTCTGCTATCAGCTGGCAATTCATTAAAACAATCCCATTAAAACAATCTAAATGTCAATATTTTCTGTAACTTCACTTTAAGGTCCCTGTCAGTGTGAAGCGTAGAGAGGTTCGCCGTGCACTGGACACAGGACACCATATCAGCACGGTAACGTCACAGAAACCCGCTCACGAGAGAGTTTTTACGGGACTCCGTGCAGCTCTGTGCAGCTCCATTTTCTGATTTCAGTCCAACATTTTAAGTTCTATTTAAAGATGGAGATAGACATGCTTTTATCATGTGAGAATGTTTAGTGTATTCTTGTTACTTTATAGGTCTACTCTTAAACACTGGTCTCTCTCTCTCTCTCTAGAAAAAAATACATTTTACAGTTTAAATAAACTATTTAATAATAATAATAATAATAATAATAATAATAATAATAATAATAATAATAATAATAATAATAGTGGGTTGGACCAAATGTTGTTTTTAAGTTGTACATACTGACTAAGGCACTATCAGTTTTTTAAAGCAGGAACTTTTCTTCCTCTTCCTGTTGTTCTGCCTCGAGTCATTTCTAGCCTCTTCCTTGCAGCCACACTTATTGGTTAATCTGATAATGTGGTGGATAATTTGGAGGATGTGCAAATACATTTCCGGAGACATTAACCCATAAATTTGTCATCTGGGTCCTCAAATCTCTGATCTGCTGTTTACTTTTCTGACTTTACGGCCTGAGATGTTAATGTCTGTCTGCAGGTAAGCTCCGACCAGGATCCAGCTCCGCCAACAGCAGCGCCTAGCAACAGCTCTCTCCTCCAAATCACCCAGAAGAACATCAGCCAGATCACCAACGGCAGTTCAGACACGGCTCCTGCTGCAAAGCCGCAGAACTCAACGGTCGACGGCACCGTTGATGCTGCCGCGTCTTCCAACGACAGCGATGTCAGCACGCCCACAGCTGCCTCAGCGGTTATCAACACCACCCCGACACCGGCCGGTAAGTGAGGAATCATCTGTCACATCCCCCGACAGCCATCGCCTATTTCCGGCTCATTCAGTGATATGTCTTCATGTATTAACTATGAACTGATTAATAATGTAACAGCACTGAACTGGTGCAGAGCTGCAGGAAAGTTCCTTTTCTAAATTTGGTTTAAAGCCGCTTTGTTCTTTCAGTTTGCATGTTTCAGTCTCACGTACTCAGAATGTAGAGAGGAGTCTTCACCGTTCTGCCGTTTAACAGAATGAGATCGTTTACTTTATGGGCGACCGCTCAGATGTTATTTCTCCCAGATGAAATCGCTGTGCTGTGGGTGTGAAGCCGAATGAGAGTGAGCCGGAGGAATGTGTTAGGAAAGAGGGAGAGGGACACCGCGCTTCTGCAAACAGGACTAACTCGCACGATCAGTCTGCCGGCCTGAACGGCAGCCTCTGTAGATGGACTGGAACAGAGCAACGAGCAAAGCATTACATGTCATCACTGAGGAAACCTTTGACTTTCTTTAACAATAGAATTACTGCAGCTGTTTTCTTCTTCAAGCTTTGCTTTATGCAAGTCAGTTTGTTTTAAAAGGAAGTCCACTGCACACCATCAGTTCATCGGTTTTCTCTTGGAATAATAAAGCATTTTGAAAATGATGTTATAAAATGTCACATTTCACTGGTGGAGCTTTGTAGCTTCTGAAGAAATCCATCCATTATTTTATTTTTTTCTCAGTGAGGGCTCGAAGGTCAGAAGATTGTATTGGGGTGGTGGGTTGAAGAGCAGGGCCAGGGAACAGCTAGCACCAGGGATCTTAAAGCATGACCTGGGGGCAAACGGCAGCGCGTGGTGACTTTTGTGTGACCTGCAGGCACAATAAAGAAAGCATTCACTGCTGAACATTCATCAGGGATGTTCCTGGTGACTTACTTCCTTGTATTTGAAACACGTTGGGAAACAAAATCTGACTAATTCTCTGGGCTAAAAATTGGGCCAAATGTCACAGCAAAGCTTTACACTGTCTGTGCGAATGTTGTGTGTTTGACCGTTTTTAGCTCGTCTGGCTGAAGGACCAGTGAGCTCGTGCCACGACGACGCACCCCTGCCCACAATTTACAAACATCACTCCTCCTCCTGGAGTACTGACCTCCTAATGGGTCTTCACCGAAATGCTGTGCTCGGGGTCAATAGATTTTCATTAGTTTGCAGCCAAACAGCCAAATTAAATTTTGAGTCATGTTTCTGTTTGTCATACTTAAATCCAACATCCACCCTCCTTTTAGCGCTATGGTCTCTATCTACTCTGAGGGAAATCTTTGCTATTCACCTGCTAAATGCTCCATTAACAGCAACAAGTCAATCAGCTCCGTAATCTTTGTGCAGATGGTGCTTTGCAGGCAGTGTGCGCTGTTTTGTGTCTGCGTCTGCAGCACTTCCTGCCGTCAGCATTAAGAGCAAAATGGTGCATTTGTGGACCAAAAAATCCGAATGAAGACAAAGACACTGAAATGCTCCACAAAGCTGCACAGTCTGTTCATGTGACAGACACAGCTCACAGTGACAGTCACCCATTTATTGGCTTCATTGTAGATATGTAATTGATAATAGCAGCTTCAACAATTGCGTACAACACCCCTAATTTATCTGTCATCCATCTAAAACGTGTAGTTACTGAGCAGTGTTTTGGGAGGACTTGTTTTATGAATCACATTTTCATCTGTTCCTCCAAGTGACTGAGTGGGGTTATTTATGACACCAGTGCTGTTGTAGCGAAATGTTTCCTCCCATGTATTTGTCAGTCTACGCCTCCTACAACTGCACACAAGGAAAGCTGTGTGGAAACATAATGGGCCCTGACTTTAACTTCTAATCGATGCACTGTAATGTTTTGAACCGTGGCCAGCGGAGCAGCAAGATTGACTGATGCAGATAATTAAAGCCTAAAGGGGACGATCATTTTAAATGTTACACATCTACAAACAAGATGTTTGCTCACATTTGGTTTTAAACAGAAGCCTGGAAGTAACAAAGGATGAGAAACACCCCGACTGATGACGATTTCACTGTCATTTGTTCTTGATTAAAATATTATAGTCAGATAAGAAGCATCAGGGTCCTAAGATGTACCTGTGCGACAGTTGTGGTTGCCCACCTCCTGATGGCCTGGGAGGAATTTGCAGTCAAAGATGGAAACACAAATGCTGTTTTGTGTGCGCAGTTTTATTTATTTACTTATTTTTTTTCATAAAATTAATGAAGAACAATTCATGGCATTAGGACATTTTAGAATATCTGTCTTGGATAAAGGAAACGGTGGTGTAAGAAACACAAAAAGCTAAACAAAAACATTCCTGAATAACATATAACTTGGTCATTTTACTCACCAGTCCATCTATTTCAATAGGTTATAATCAAATATAAGGTTTTCTTTTAAATAACTGGATTCGGATCTATAACACAACTTTATAAGTGACCTCATTTATTGTAATCTGTTAAATGCTCCTACCATGCTGTGCATCTCTGATCCTGTGTCGTGTGTCTGTGACAGTGAAGGAGCTGGTGGTGTCGGCAGGAGAGAGTGTGGAGGTAACGCTGCCCCGCAGTGAGGTTGAACTCAACGCCTATGTGGTCCCAACACCCCCGCAAGGTCAGACCGTGGGAACAGTGTATAAGATATTGCAGTTTATTATCTGGAAATTGCATTTCATCAGTTTCCTGACACCTGAAAAGTTATTAATGAGTAGGAGGAGCTAAATTATACGTGGAGCCCGACTTTCTAATTCTTTTCCAGTCTATAGGTGGTTGTTTGCTATTAAAGGGTTCCCAGTCCAGACATTTTTGCACTAATCACCAATTATTAATAAACTGTGTGTTAATTTTGCTGTTCAGTAATGCACGGGCTGAGCCGTGCGTGACCTCTGTCCTCATCATCATTTTGTACGTCATGCTGAACACTTTCCAGAGAATTTCAAATCCATCCTGACAAAGATTATTGAGTTCAGGAGGAACACACATCGTGATTTTGTTAATCCCTTGATCCCTCCTTGACATGCTCCTGTGTTTAAAAAAATAAATAAATAAATTGTATGTGGTAGATTTTATTTGAATGCATAAAATTCCGTTGCAGGTACAAACTATGCATTTGACTGGCGTCTGATAACTCATCCCAAAGATTACAGCGGGGAGATGGAGGGGAAGCACAGCAAGACACTGAAACTCAGCAAGGTACAGATCACAGTTGCATGTTTATGCTCTGCTATAAATAAAATCATGCAGGCGGCGCTCTGTTGAACATGTAACCAAAGAGGATCACTTCCTCTCGCTGGCTGACCGATTCACTGACTCTGTGTCCCCTCAGCTGACCGTGGGCCTGTACGAGTTCGAGGTGACGGTGGACGGGGAGGGCGCCCACGGAGAAGGTTACGTTAATGTTACAGTCAAACCAGGTGGGCATCAAAACTCAGCATGATTAAAGTCGTGTTTTTCTTCCGATTTTAATAGATTTCACTGTTCACATGACAGCAGGAAACCGGTTGGATTGTGGACATAATTTTGTAAGAGTTTTGAAGGCTCTGCCTCCGGTTTATGAAGCAACTGTTCAGTCCATTTTCTTAATCACTTAACCGACTCCCGGTCACGTGAGGGCTGTCGTAGGGTGAAAGGCTGTGTTACGTTACCGGTCCATTACAGAGATGGATTCACGCTCACATTCACACCCGCTGCCAATTTAGAATTCCCCGTTAACTTAATGAGCGTGTCTTTGGGCTGCGGGAGGAAACCCATCGATTATTCCAGCGATTAATCGAGTAATCAGATAAGAAGTACTTTTATTAACAGTTTGCCGTCTGCCGTAGTACTGCGGTTTTTCGGTGGATGGAGCAACTACAAAGTTCTCATTCCTACACCCGAGCGCTGCAGAGTTTAAACGAAGCAACAAATTTGTGTCGAGTATTGTTTTATAATCGAGTTATTCAAGTTGCTCGAGGAATCGTTGCAGCCCTGGTGCCGTTAAAGCGTGTGGAAAAGTAATTCTGTCTCTCAGCAGAGCAGCAGAAATGTTTTCATATGAACGAATTAATCCTCCGTGTGGCTTTGGCGCGCGAGCTGTGTGACTGCAGGAGAATTCGCTTCACTATCCTCACACTCGCGCCACTCGAGATGGCAGGTTACCGACAGTTTAATGTGACTGTTGACTGCGTCAGACATGTGACACGTTCTCACGTCACATGATGGGTAGAAAATCTCTTCATATAATATTAACATAATATATGAATCTAATGGGACTGACTCACTTTTAACCTCAAATGGTCACAAGAGAATCTGCAGTTTTTGCAGCTCCGTGTTGTCTTCATGCTATTTTTCATTGCCATGTTTGTATTTGAAAAGGGGGGGGGGGGGCTTGAATCTTATTGCTGGAAGACGAGCCGGCTTTCCTCCCACACACGGTTCTATCTCTGTGTCCTCTGACCTATTCTTACTGCCTCAGTCACAAACGGCTAATGTGCAGCTCAGTGAGCGAGTTAATTCCTTGTTTTCCACCTGACAGAGCCACGGGTAAACAAGCCTCCTGTTGCCGTAGTTTCCCCAAAGTTCCAGGAGATCTCCTTGCCAACCAGCTCTACGGTGATAGACGGCAGCCGTGAGTCTCCCACATGACACACACACACACACCCAGGCAATTTAACACCAGTTAAAGAGTGGAAGGCCAAATCATCTTGTCCTCCGTTTTCAGAGAGCACTGATGATGATAAGGTGGTGGCGTGGCACTGGGAAGAGGTCAAAGGTCCTCTAAGGGAAGAGAAGGTCTCTGCTGACACCCCCGTACTCACCCTCACCAGCCTGGTGCCTGGGAACTACACATTCAGGTACACAGAAACTGCACTTATCTCAGTGAGATTAGTTATATAGTCTGAAAACGCACACCTGTTCTGCTGTAGTGCTGGCCTGCAGACAGATGGAGCAGAGTGAAACTGATCTTGCAGATTTTTGGATACTGGAGCACACTCTTAATATGCTGTTCAGCTCAGTAAAGGCTGTTGTGTGACTGTATTTAAGTTAAAAAGTAGGGATGCACATCCATGTTAATGAGAAGAGGAGATTGAGTTGGAAATTTGTGCGCAGGTTTGGGAAAATATTCCCTCAGATTATTAATGCAAACCTATGTGAGGAGTGCCTGTGGAAAATAGTTAATCCTTTCTTTAGTTTAACGAGTGCATTTTAGCTTCTCTAATGTGCCCTTGTTAAGTGGATGAGTAGGTGTCCTCAAAACCTGCTCATATTTTTGAAGTGCCCTCCCCTCGATCGTTTCCAGAGAGAGAGATTTGTGATTTATTTGACAAAATGTTCTGCTTTCGATTACTAAGAGAACCACTGTGTGCCATCCTTGGTGTTATCCTGGAAGCGGAAAAAAAAAACAAATACATGCTGGCAGCAGCAAATAAAACGATGACAATGAGCTGTTTGGTTTTTTAAAGTCCCCAACCACAACTTTAAGTTACGGAAGTCAGAGGGAGTAATTTAGACAAGGGGATGAGACTGGAAAGCACCTATACAGGTGTGTACTCCGGTTTGAAGTCCTGGAGAGGCGGAGCTAGTCACAAGAGGGACACATTTGTGTCTTATAAATTTACGTTGGGAAGTTTAAATTAAGTGTGACTTCGACAGTCAGTGTTGTATCATTGTTTTTACTTTATTCCTGGTGTGTGTAACCAGTTTTTTAATCTGGTTAATGCAGCAGTGATTTTGAGGAGTTTTTTTAACTAGTTTTTGGTTTAGCTTGTTTTTGAGTAGCATATTGCAAAAAAAATATGTAACTAATTCCCCAAAACAAGCATTTTTCTTTATGAAATTTTGGCCAGTACCGATGTTCTGAAATAAGTATTTTGCCCAAACCCTGCATCCCCAGCAAAAAGATTTAAATTTTTGCTGCACACTTGTGTGTGTGTGTGTGTGTGTGTGTGTTTATCCCTTAAATGTGTCTCCATCTTCCCTCTGTACCAGTTTGACAGTAACAGACTCAGATGGAGCCACGAACTCGACACAGGCCACCCTCTCCGTCAACAAAGCCAAGGACTACCGCCCTGTGGCCAACGCCGGCCCAAACCAGGTTTGTGGTCTCTGCTTGATGATGCACCAACCTGCAGGTGCCGCTATCACATGAATGTAAAGTAAGTTATTTATACTGCACTCCTACTAATGTTCCACTTACTTCATTCAGGTCATCCAGTTACCACGTAACCACATCACTCTGTATGGCAACCAAAGCACCGATGACCACGATTCCCTGTCCTATGAGTGGTCCCTCAGCCCAGAGAGCAAAGACAAGGTGGTGGAGATGCAGGTACGAGACTCCTCACAACTAACCTCTCATGTTTCGGGTCATTTTTTTTTTTTTTGTGGATAAGAGCATCGTAGCTAATGGTTGCATATTTTCTTTTTGTCCTGTTCAGGGTGTACGGACGCCTATCCTGCAGCTGTCTGCGATGCAAGAGGGAGACTACACCTTCCAGCTGACCGTGACTGACTCAGCTGGACAGCAGGACACCGCCCAGGTCACCGTCATCGTGCAGCCAGGTAAACGGCTGGAGAGTTCATGCCCCCTCAGCAGATATCGCTTCTGAGTCCTCGTAGCTGTCACACATTAGCTTATGACTTTTTCAGGCTGTTTGTTCAGCTGTGCGCTCTTGCTCGCCATATGGAGAGAAACTCGAAATAAATCTCTTTATCTTGGCATTTAAGATCTACTCCATCTGAGCACAGCATAGCCTGTGTAACTTCTTGCATGCCCTTTTTCTCTCCCTCGGGGTTTATACAAATATACACATGAAGTGTGAGGAGCAAACTGAGCAGCACTGTGTAACAAGGCTTTATTAATTCTTGACCTTTTAAGCTGTGTGATGAAGATGTCAGCACTTAAACTGCTCCTTTTTGGCTCAGAGTGAGGGATAATCAAACGTGGGTGCACCGGGCATTCGAGGTGATAAGCACTTTGTAGACTGCAAACACGCTGGCAAGATACTGTGTTTTAAGATGGACCTGTAACGTGAACACACACAACAAGCAGGTCAAGGTCTGCTGGGTCAGACCAAGGCAATCATGTGAGTCATGATACCTGAAAGGCATGACCGTGTTGTTATGACTCGACTCGGTTTCATTTGTTTTCCATTACAATTGAGTACCGCCTCAGCAAGGCAGCCCGAAAGTCCCGTGACATCATTTGTATGCAACACAAATCCAAACGGTCGCCCGGTCTAGCTCCCCCAGATTCTGTCATCAGCACAAAAACATCTGTTGGTTAGTGTGTAGCCATTTCCCTCATTCCCAGGTTAAAAAAAAGCGGGTTTGATTGTTGTGCAGGAGTCGCTCTCATGACTCATTTAGTGATGTCACAGCCTGGCTAATCAGTGGCTCGACTCAGCAAGCTTGGAGCCGCCGCTGAGTAGGTACTAAAATAAGTACCTGGCACCAGGTACTACCACTTAATGGAAAACCCTAAAAACCCAGCAGAGTCGAATCGAGCTGAGTAGGTACTAGTGGAAAAGCAGCATTAGTCAGAATCTAATTCCAGGTACTTCAGAACAGAGCTGCTGTGCTTTGGTTACTATCAGAGGGCAGTGGTCCTTTATATCAGAGCAGGGCTTTGTTTCTATGATGATATTGTTGTGTTTACATTAAGAATATTGGGTTTTCCTTCCTTAAATAAAGTACTTGTCCATCTGTCAAAGCACTGAAATTTTGAGTACTTGGAGGAGGTTTTTAATCCTGCTGTGCTAATTTAGTTTTGATGATTGCTACTGTGGTGTCACACACTGCACAGCTTGGATACCTTGTTAATCAGAAGGTAGGCCCGCCTTAAAGCATAGCCTGCTTTTTTTTTTTTAATTCTTTTTGACTCTATTGGAGACCATCCATCCATCCATCCATCCATCCATCCATCCATCCATCCATCCATGTCAGTCCCATTCTCAGCTGCTCAGCAGCTCTGGGTCGTCTCTGTATTTCTCATTTCATGATGTGCCAAATGTTTTCAGTTGGTTAAAGGTTTGAACCGGAGGCAGGACCCCTCTATGAAGCCTGTTTGCAGTTTAGCATTGCCTTGCTGAAAAAGACATCATCTGGAATGGAGCACATGTTGCACTAAACCCTGTAAATACCTTTCTCCATTGATGGCACCTTTCCAGATATGCAAGCTGCCAGTTCTATAGGTATTAATGTAATGCAGCCCCGTACCATCA
Organism: Cichlasoma orientale; assembly: GCA_034780415.1. NCBI lineage: Eukaryota > Metazoa > Chordata > Actinopteri > Cichliformes > Cichlidae > Cichlasoma > Cichlasoma orientale. The sequence continues at coordinate 35,938 of JAVDPK010000334.1, forward strand.
GGGGTGCTACACTGATAAACAAGCCGGATGGTCCCTCTCCTCTTTAGTCTGTGATGTCCGTGTTTTCCAAAGAGAATTTAAAATGCAATTAGTCTGACCACAGAACAGTTTTCAGCTTTACTGTTTTCAGTGAGCTGACACTGGTGTTTCTGCATCATGTTCTCACATGCCTTATTTGCAAAATAGATCTTTAACCTGCATCTGTGGATGATGCAGTAAACAGTGTTCACAGACAGTGATGTGTGGACGTGTTCCTGAGCCCATGCAGTGATTTCAGTGACAGAAGCATGTCTGTTTTTAATGCAGTACTGCCTGAAGGCTCGAAGAGCACAGGCATCCAGTAGTGATTTTTGGCCTTGTCAAACTGCTTTGTTAGCCACATTAGCAGTAACTAGGGCACTGCTGCAGATGCATGTTGTAGTAAACAAAGAACAACATGGAGTTAAATGGAATTGATTGACCCATTAATATGGAATTGAAAGACACTTGGTGGCTTGTGCAGTCCAGCTGAACGAAATAGAGATATTGGATGGGTCCATCTTTAGTCATTAATACTGTATTCTTTTCTGTGGTCCAAATAATGGAGACGTGTGTGTAATTACTACCTTTCATCTTTCAGAAAATAATAAACCACCGGTAGCGGATGCAGGACCTGAGAAAGAGCTGACGCTGCCGATGGATCACACTACACTGGATGGCAGCAAGAGCAGCGATGACCAGAATATAGCCACCTACCACTGGACGAAGACCAGGTCAGATAAATACAGATTCAGTATTCAGTTTGTGTTTTAGCAAAAAGGTGTTTGTGTGTTTAAGTCTAGACTTACAGTTGATGCAATACCTGAATCATAGTTAGTGAAACGCATGAAACACTTTCAGCCCCTGTCATTAAGGTTTCCTTATCCTCCTAAATCCCCCTGTCCCCTCCCTCCCTCCCTTCGTGCTTCGCTCTTTTTCGGTCCGTCTGTTTCTCCACCAGCGGTCCCGATGGCGTGAAAATTGAAAATGCAGACAGCGCCGTTGCCACGGTGACAGGTCTCGAGGTCGGCACATACGAGTTCACCCTGACGGTAACTGACGAGAGGAAGCTGGAGAGCCACGACACTGTCAAGGTCATCGTTAAGGAAGGTTCGGAGTTGTGTGTTTGTGGGTGTGGACTAAGATTATTATTATTTATTTATTTTTTTTATAGAAAAATAGCTGTTTGAGGTCAAAGTCAGACATCTGAGGATTGTGGAGGCTGTGAAATTTAGGTTGATAATTAGAAGCATGGCTAGTGCACGATTATTACCTGTGAACACATAAGCACTCTTAGATCTATAGAAAAACATATCGTTTAATGCATGCACATATACACATAGAGCCATATGAATATAAAGTAGTTCATGCTAGTGCAGTAACTGAAAGTATGGCAATGCTCAGGATAAGTATAAGTCTGCCATCCATCAATTACTGTGTTAATGTACCTTATTGTATCAGGTTCCATAGTTTTATTATTATGTGAATATTTAAGGTTCAGTTTTTCAGTTACATTTTATTTATAGAGCACCAACTGGATATTTATTTATCCCCAAGGGGAAATTCAAAGTATTTACCCATCCATTAATCCATTCTCAACAACAGAGTAACCTCAGGTCTCTTTATATTACAAGGTAAAGGCCCGACAATCAGACACAGATCTCCTTTGAGCAGCACTTGGTAACAGCAGGAAGGAAGAACTCCCTTTTAAAAGGAAGAGATCACCTGTAGAAGCAGGCACAATGAAAGACAGCCATCTACTGTGACTAGTTGTGGGTGAGGGGGAAGAAAAGTCAAGGACAGAACAGAAACTATGGGAGAGAGAATTTAAAAGTTAGTTTTATAAACACACATGGAGTGAAAAAAGTAGAGCCTCAGTGCATCTGGGTAAGGCCCACACAGCACAGTTAGACGATGGTTCAGGGTCACCAGACCTGTCTGTCAAAAGGACAGTTTGAAGCCTGATCTTAAAACTAGAGAGAGTATCTGTCCTCCTAATCCAAACTCCACAGGAGAGGGTCCTGATCGGTCTGCCTCCCGTTCTACATTTAGAAACTCAGGAAATCCAAAGTAAGACTGCAGTTTTAGACCAAAGTGCTCTGCTGGCATACTGTGGGTACTATGAGGTCTTGGTATGTGAGGAGAAGGATTTTAAATGTAATTCTGGATTTAACAGTGAGCCAGTGAACAGAAGCTGATATATGGAAGAAGTGCCTGTCTGTACTCTTTCTGCAGCATTTTGGATCAACTGAATGCTTTTCAGGGAGCTTCTGGGACAGCCTGATAGTAATGAATTACAGTAGTCCAACCTAGAAGTAATAAATGCATGAACTGTTCCTAATTTTAACAACATTGCACAATATGTTCAGTCTGCCTGTGTATTTCTGATACTACATTATCTTATCTCAGCTGGTCCTGAATGCCGATTGGTCCTTTTTAAACTTGTGAATATTTTCCAACTGTTACCTCAGGTGTCATTCAGAGGCCCGTTCTCTGTGCATTTTTAAAATGATCCCAGATAAAATGGGTGGGGGGGGGGGGGTGCCACTAATCTTGATTTTGTTCAGCTCTTTGAACCCACATGAGAATTTGATTAGAGAAGCTGGATTAAATCATCTGAGATGATCGTACACTCCCATCATCATTAAGCAGAGGATAAATCTCAGTGCTGGGAACTGGGAGGACGCCCCGGGGCAGAGCCAGGACATGCTGGAGAGATGAGCAGCAGAAGATGATAGATGGATAGAAACCATGATCAGCAAAACTATGAGTGGAGGAAGGACAAAGAGGAGGGAGAAATTTATATTCCAGCACAGGAAGAACTGCTGTGACAGTGATGATGTAGAATTAAGAGCTCACATTAAAGGTAAATTAAAAAAATTAAAGCAGCAAAATGTGGCCACAGTATACAAAATAAAAGAACATTAATTCATTTGTTAATTGCTTGGGGAACAGTGGTAGGAAACATCGTGATAATAAATGACTCCCTCTCAACTGAAGCTGTAATTCTCTAAAAATGACTCCCAATATTCTCTCCACAGTGCACACAATGCAAACAGTCCCCCCCCCCCCCCGCCCTGTGCCCATATATTGCACAACAAAGGTTGGGCTGATTTCCTGAAACAACTGTTAACACCTAATCTTGTTTGCAATGAATTGACCTGCAAACAAGCAGGTTAGACCTGACGGACGTGTTGCTATAAAATCCAATCTTAAGAGTTGTTTCAAAGACCTGAAATATTCAGCATCACGCCAGATCGTCAGCAGTTTCAGCCAAGTTAATGTGCCGATCTGTGTGCGGAGAACAGGCGTCTGCTGTGAGCTCATCACGCGTCGTATAAAGCAGAGACTGCGCTTTTAACGACAAACAGTCCACGGGACGGGACATGTGCACAGCAATTACAAAGAGATGCTGTTTTTGTTGCTTGCAGAAAAACTGTAGGGGTTACAAAAAGTATAAATTTCTCCTCTGTCTTTTAAAGTGTACGACAGGCACCTAAATGTACCAGTTTGTATCAGTTTGACAAGAGTGACCAGGAGTGGGCACCATCGGAAACACACCATGAGTCATTTTCCAAAGAGGTTTCTGACATTTTTAATGTTTTTCCTCCAGAAAAGGACCAGCTGCCAGTGGCTCGTGTTGTGTCGAGTCCACCCATCTCTCTGCCTGTCAGGACCGCCACTTTGGATGGATCCCAATCCACCGATGACAAAGGTGGACTCAGCTACCTGTGGACCAGAGAAGATGGCAGTCCTGCTGCTGGGGTGAGACTGAGTGCTGTCATCAGGTCTTTGACCGTTGGTTTAGTTTATAGCAGCCACCAACAGATTTATAAAATCAGTCAAATATTAAGAAGGCCTGTTTTGTTTGTTTTTGTTTTAACAGGATGTGCTGAACAACTCTGACCACCAGGCAGTGCTGTTTCTAGGAAACCTGGTGGAGGGGAAGTACAGCTTCATGCTGACTGTAATCGACAGCAAAGGACAAAGCAGCAAGGCCAGGGGCACAGTGGAGGTCAAAGCAGGTAAGCAGGCCCGCACAAACACACATACAGACAAATCCACCAATATATGTGCTCATTATTTTTAAAAGTGTTTATTTATCTTTATAAACATTACTCCTTATAGTCAGCAAAAGGCAGTCCACGTTCTGAAAAATCGGCTCCAGAAGGGATGGGTAAACATAGCTACAGATATATAGCTACAGAATAAATGCATACAGTGTGTTTAGGAAGTCTTTGTTCGATCTATTCAGCCTACAATGTGATCATACAGTTCTGATATGATGGCCTTTCATGAGCAGTCCTTTGTCACTGTGAGGTAAAAATAAGTGTTTGTGTGGGTCTAAGTGAATTCTGTGGGGTTGGAGTGTGATTTTTATTTTTACACGTCTAAGCCGTAGAAATTTCATGGTGCGAAAAAAAGGTTGCCCCATATTGGACTGTACTGTGACAGATCATACCGAATTTTAATGCACACTCTCATTTGTTCTCTGATAAAACTGCTGTTGGTAGTTAGTTTGATGATTAGTTGTTTTTATGATGCATCCTGTCACAATCAGAGACTCATGGTTTCTATTCAGGCTTTTATTTTGTAGCAAGATAAAGATTCAAATGGGGAAATAAATTTGTGATCATTAAAAAGCGTAGTGTGAAGCACAGCCACAAGACCGTGTACGAGCACTGCGTGTTTTTTGCTTCTTCAAAAAAGTCTGCTGCATACGAATGATTTCCACACAGCCGGAGACTCAGCAGCCGGCAGCAGAAGGTTGAGCAGGTCAGCGCAGCATACGGCGCACATACACAAACACTCGGCCAGAAACTAATCCGTCGCTTGGTGCTCTGGCCTCTCTCCCAGATTTCAGAGAGTCAGATGGATCCCGCAATCTGCCCGTTTTCCTCATGTCACTTTTTCTGTCTCACTGTCACCTGATCTGTCCTCCCTCTCCCTGTTTCTCCTTTGTCTTCTCCCCATCAGACATGTGGGAACGTGACCTGGTGGAGCTGGTGCTGGAGGTCTCTGTGTCGCAGGTATCTCAACGTCAGCGCGACATGCTGCTGCGACAGGTCGGAGTTTTACTGGGCGTGCTCGACAGCGACATCATTGTGCGAGAGATCAGTGCATTTAACGAGCACAGGTGACTTTTCTGATTCAGAGATCTGTGATGAAACACAACCATGAACATAGCTGGAATTATGATTTGACTAAGTATCATGTAACCCCCCCCCCCCAGTACTCGGTTGGTCTTCCTGGTGTCAGGCAGTCCGGGGCGCCCTCCACTGTCTGGTCGCAATGTTGCACTTGGCCTGCGCAACAAACTGCGCAAGCAGAAGAACGACTTCCTCATCTTCAAGGCCCGCCGAGTGGATACAGTCAGTGAGTACCTCGCAAAGATTACACGCCACAAAATGGAACAAGCAAACAGAGAGAAGAAGCTTGCAGTTTATACATTAGACTAGACTGCAAAGTCATTAAAGTCTGCAGTCAAACTGTAATGCAGTCTGAAGGATGCACCGGGGGGGGCCGGAAATGTATAGGAGGAAATGAGGGTGCTGGACCAATCAGCAGCTGTGGACTGAGTCAGCGTGACATGTAGTTACATTTCAGTGCAGGTCAGGTTACAGCCTGATTTCATTACGGCATAAAAAATTACTTTACACAAAGTTCTTGATGTGTGTCTCCGTTAAAATGTTTATTTTTATTTGATTGCAAAGGCTTTTTTTTTCTTTTTTTCAAAAGCCAAAAATCGCACATGTTGTCAGCAAAAGTTTAGAATTGGGATTAATATAAGATTTGATTTATCCCAAAAGTTGGGAAATTACTGAATAAAACAGTGTAGCTCAATAAAATAGAATATGACAAAACAAAAAGTCAAATAATCTGAATATAATTAAATAATATAAGTAAAATAGCTCAATAAATCACATACACTTCTCGTTTAAGGCAGTAAACCATAATAATCAAGACTTTTTTTTTTTTATTTTTTTTTATTAAATATTCAGTCATTCCTGTATAGTCTGTGGTCTTTGGCTCAGGAGGTCAGATTTGCCACATTTTAAAGCTCGAGGTTTGTTGAGCGTTCACCCTGCCGCTCTCCCTCCTCAGTCTGCCAGCTGAATTGCTCCGGCCACGGCGAGTGTGACTCATTCACGCGGCGCTGCGTCTGTCACCCTTTCTGGATGGAGAATTTCATCAGAGCTCAGTTTGGAGACGCCGAGAGCAACTGCGGTAAGAAGAGAGGTGTTGCAATAAAACAAAGAGTCAATAAATATAAATTAATAAATAATCAGGGGCATCGTTGTGAAAACGTGGAAGATAAGTTCCAGGAAGCGAGTCATCTAAATTAGATTTTTTGCTTCCTGTAGTCAGACCTTAAAATTATTTAGCTGCCTAGCATTATTATTACATAATAACTTTTTTTCCTGTTTTCAGAGTGGAGCGTGCTCTATGTGGCGATAGCATCCTTTATGATTGTGGTTGCTGCGGCAACACTTGTGTGGGGGATAGTGTGCTGCTGCAACAGGTGAGTTCGGTACTTTGTTCTTAGGATTATTAAATAACTGCGAGAATAGTGATCACTGATTTCGGTATGTGTTTATTTCTCCCACAAGGCGCAAGAACAAAGTGCGCAGAAATAAAAGCAGATACAAAATACTCGAAGCTGACGAGCAGGACTGTTTGGAGCTGCAACTGCCAAGAGCTGGTGGGAATGTTTGAAAACACTAATACTGCAATAGCAGTACTTTCTTACTTTGTAATAAGATTACATGCACTACAGTTTGTGTGCCATTCTGTCTGTAAACACAGTCCAGCTGTAAGAGCACTTCATCACACTTTCTTTCTCTTCCGTCCTCCTGCAGCCCGCCTGAAGCCAGTTCCTGCCCCCACCTCCTCTGCCCTCATGCACTCGGACTCTGACCTGGACAGTGATGAAGGGCAGGGTGGGGTCCCGTGGACGGACCAAGAGCGCGGGCAGCTCCTGCGGCCTCAGAATGGCTCCCTGAGGAACGGCCAGGGGCCGGCGAGGGCCAAGAAGCAAAGAGAGGAGCTGCTATAGCAAGAGAGGAAGGGGGAGCTCGCAGCTGCCCTCACACAGCTCTTCCCCTTCACTCTTCCTCTTTCTCCTTTGTTGTTCTTCAACACGGAAACCTCACACCTCTCGTCCATGAAGACAAGACGGTGAGATACCTGAGTTGGGGAGACGGAGAGAGGAGGAGAAATGTGCTGGAACCGTGTTGTCCCACTGTCACAGAAACAACACCACTATACTGAAGCTTCCCTGCGCCCACACTGAGCCAGTATGAAGGGAAAAGAAACTGCCATTACACTGAGAACCAGGGGTGAGCACTCCATTTTTGAATATTAAGTAGACCCCTGTTATTTAACACAGAGACATAAAGAATGTACTGCTGCCCCTCTCCTGCTGCTGGCTTACTAAGGTGTGAGAGAAAGTAGCCCGAGTGACTTTTTAGATTAGGAGACAGAAGGAGAAAGAAGAGAAAAAAAAAAAAAAAAAAAGCTTCGATGACACGAAAACCAGCCACCTGACACGCTCACACCTCGCCTCTTGTAGACACGCATGTACAAACAGGTCGTATTCACGCCGTTTCAGGTTGAGCCGACGCTACCAAACACTGCCATTTTTAAATTAATGGTTAACTCTGCTCTGATTGTTTCTGTTCAGCCGGGGGGGGGGGTTAACACAACCAAAACTGAGCTGAGCTGGCAATGGCTCACTGAAACCACCTCAGAAAATGTTTTAAATAATTTATGTGCATGAAGAGCGACAGATTGCGGCTCTGGTACAACCTGATCCGCTCGGCTGCATGTTTGTATGTCAGGTGTATGTGCGGATTTCTCTGGCTGCGGTGCCAAAAGATGTTTCCTCAAAGCAGTTTGTATGTTTTATTTTGGGGGTTTTTTTTTGTTTGTTTGTTTGCTTTTATGAACCCACAGAAGAGTCACAGCATTTCAGGTTTTATTCTGAAGGCTTCTGTGTGGATTAAGTAACTGGAGTACACAACTTTAATGAGCATGGTCTCGACGGGGGAGATAATGAGGAGAAAGATGAAGTACACGGGACGCTGCTCGCTCGCTCACCTTTGTTAATGCAATGACTGCTTGAAGCGTGAAAACTACTTAGTTTTTGTTGCTGTTTTTGCAAACAACCTCATGGCTGTGATTAGATGTACTTTGCACTTTGATTTTAAAGTCTTCTGTTTCACTTTGTCTCTTGCCGGTTTAAAAAGGGAGACGCTCGTCTGTGATGGTTGGAAGTTGAGAGGTTCAGCCATAAACAGAGGAGTTTGCAGCATTAAGTATGGATAGAAAAGTTCCATTAAAGTTATCCGGTAAAGAGAGATGTTAATCAAATATAGGGTTGCAGTGGTATGAAAATCTGTTTTTTTTTCTTCCCCTTTTATGGACATTTATATATTCGTAGTATGGCATAGGAGGTGATGCAACCTTACCTGCACACGTGCATCTTCTTTCCTTCTCGGCTTCTTCTCCCCCTCACGAGTTTGCACCGTACAAACTTCTAGGTGACATTGTTGGTTTTGACAACTCTTTTAGTTTTAGTCTTTTGGATGAAAATGCTTCTTGGTTTTAGTCGGTTTTAGTCAGTTTTAGTCATTTCTAAATGTGATGGTTTTAGTCCAGTTTTAGTGGGGAACAAAAGAAGAAAGTATTAGTCATTACAAATTAATTTGAATAATTAGTGGTAACAGTGGAATCGATTACTCCAAAAATGCAATGAACAAAAACATTCTCACTATGGCAACTGGGGCTTTATTTCTCAGAATTTGCTGAAGTGCAATGAACCCAAAATAGCCTGTTACGTCCCAAGTTTAGGATCATAACATAGCCCAAAATATAAGCAATGGATGAGGAACACATGCTTAACTTGACCTTGTCTGCAGGGCAATTAAGTTGCACATTATATATAAAACAGACACCATACAAAACCAGGCTATCTTTAACTAATGCAAAATATCAGGGTGGTGAGCCTTCAGGTGCTGCTTAAGATTTGTGGTGTTTTTTTCCCCACGGTTTTAATCCACAGTTACCGCCGTCGCCGTGGACAATGTATTCAGTTTTCTTTTCAAATGTGTTATCTTCAAAATAACTCCATAGATCTTTTCTTGGTTTGCGTCCACCGAGCCCCTTCCTGCAACGTCCAGCATCCACCATGGAGGACAGGAGGAGGGGAGGTGAAGGAGCACAGGGGCGCCTAATCAGTGCCGTGCCTGTTATTGATCAGATCATATGCACAGCTGTTATATACAGAAAATGCCGACTAGAGAAATAATTTCCCCGCATCACTTTTGCAGGCCAGACCTGACGCGTGTGCAAAATTTCAAAAGTGAGTGTGTACAAACTTTTGACTGGTACTGTGTACCCAACAATCGGACGATCTCCTCATGAGCAAGCACTAGGCAACAGTGGGGAGGAAAAACTCCCTTTTCAAAGGAAGAAACCTCCAGCAGAACCAGGCTCAAGGAAGGATGACCATCTGCTGAGACCAGTTGGGGGTACTTGAGTACTTGTTATGGCAAAATTCTGTTTGTTTTTTTAAATTTTAAATTAAATATAAATTTTAATTTTAAAATTATTATATGCTTCAAGGTTTTAAAAGCGGCATGGCAACATGGTCATTTAGTCATCACATACAGCAGCACAAAGAATTTCCCACTGCTGAAAAACGCTTTGAACAGTAGGGCTCAAGAATGATGTCCAAATGTTTCAGAAGATTGTTGCCAAAAGATGGATCTTCTGATCTGAGTGCAGCATTTAAGAACTTTTCTGGACCGTCAAACTTCCTGAAAAGCCTGTTACTTATGGCCTTGTTAATCTCGTTCATGTGTTGTTGAAGGATTTCCAGAGATTCTGCGCTTACGACACTTTGCATCACCACGTCTATAAGAGAGTACATGGCGGCTAGGATTTTTTCACCATTTCCAGCCCTTATTATGCTTTTTCTGGATTTTTCAAAGGCCCTCAGGAACAGTAGGAAAATGAAATTTGTGGCAATGTTCTCAGCAGTAGGCGAAATATATGAGATTTTCTTCTGCGTTGCGTCACAAGTTTGGTTTTCTGTGTTTATAAAGCAGCACCCGAAGAGCGCCACAAAAGCTTTTCTCACTGCTGAAAAAAAACTTGCAAATTTTAACTTCTTTGGAGGACGGAAGGCATTAAGAACGATTTCCAAGTGTTTCAGAAGATTTGTGCCAAAAGATGAATCTTCTGTAAGTGCAGCAGTTAAGAGCTTTTCTGGAGAGCCATACTTGTTGATAAGCCTGTTAATCGTGGCCTTGCTAATTTCATCTGTGTATTTTTCAAGGACTCTCAGAGATTCTGCGCTTGTGACTTTGTTCAGCAGCATGTTTATAAGCGAGTTGACGGTGACTAGGATTTTTTCACCATTTCCAGCCATTTTTATGCTTCTTCTGGATTTTTCAAAGGCCCTCAGGAACAGAAGGAAAATGAAATGCCTGGCAATTGTCTTAGCATCACGAGGTGATGGCTGACTGTGATCCTCCGTAGGCCTTGTGTGAACGATTGGTGCAGTCTCACATCTTTCTACAGACGGGTCCGGCTCTACTGCATACACGCAGGAGGTGGGCTCGATTTTGGGAGTAAGATTTTGACTTGACTGTGAGAAAGATGTAGACGGCGTCGCTCTTACGATCACATTTTGGATCTTTTCCACAGCACCAGAAATTTTGTCATTTTGTACAGTTTCATCTAATCCTTCATTCTCCAGCCACAGAAGCACCTTCTGTAAGAACTTTTCCACTGAGTCTTCCACAGACACATAGAGGACCTCAGGAGAAAAGGGCAACTTTCCTGTTGGGTCTGGAGTTCTTGAGATGACAGAGTCTAAGAGACTTCTTCCCGGTAGCATCATTGGGATGGGAAATGTAGGAAGCTTCTGGAGGTAGTCGTAGAGTTTATCTGTCAGCTGCCTTGAAAACGTCTGGATTTCCACTGTGAGTCTATCTATCTTGGGTTTTCTGATAAGGCCAAAGTATTTTTTTGGTTTTGGGGTTAATTTGTCAAACAGCTGATTAAGAACAGGTTTAAAGGTGTTAAAATCCAATGAAAAACACCCTTTAACTGCTGTTTTCACAACTGGTTTGTTTAGAAAGCTACAGGAAGACCTGGAAGACTCTGAAGGAGAATGTTCTGGGACTGCACCTGGTAAATGGAAATATACACTTTCCTTACAGTCTGATCTTTGGTTCTGAGAAGATTTGTTTGGATCTTCGAGACAGATGATGAACCTTTGGTTTTGGTACACTTGGTGTTTCAGCTGTTTGATCAGTTTTTCAAATTCCTTTTTGGCAAATTGGAAAAAGTGGTCTTTGCATATTTTTTCTCCATTACATTTTGTGAGTGGGGCGCATGAGCCCAAAAAGTCTCTCACTTTTTTGATCAGTAACCCCGCATTAAAATCAGCTTCCTCCTCAGGTTCAAAGGGCTCCTCTGCATTTTCTTCACGTTGTGCACGATCCAATTTATCAGTGATCGCAATGAGAGCCTCAGCTGCAATCACTTCGGCTAGGGTACAGGTACACTGGCCAGCCTTGTCTTTTCTGCACTGCAGTGTTACAGGAGCTTCATGGCATAAATTAATTAGGCGATCAGTTATTATTTTGATAACGTCAACTACAATTTCTTCTGGCGTGGTGTAATGCTGGTCACTCTGAGCGTTCTCCTCAGCTTCTGTGCACTGCCCGTCTTCAACATCTAAATGATGCAGGTTGTTCTTTGTTGCCTTCATAGCCTCGTCTATAATCAGCTTGTCTTGAGGACTGAGAGGTATTTCTATTTCCTCCATGGAAAGGAGGCTGCTCATTTTACCTGCACATCTTTTCAGATATGAGGCAGTTTGAGAAACCATGAGTCGAAGCTTTTTAATGTCTGTCACTTTTACGCTGACATAAACAGCAGGATCTGGTCGTAATTTGGGGTTTTCTGTGACCAGAGACACAGCTGACTTGACTTTATCCGAGATCTCCTCCTCAATCATCTGTGTCAGCTTTTCAACGCTGTCGCATCTTTCGTGGGGGATGTCGAAAGCTTTGGCGATGCTGGCAGACAGAGTGTCTCCCAGTGATATGCTAAAGTTTCCCGAAGCTGCCCTGTTATCTCTTTGGGTCTCATCTGCCATCTGACGCTGAATGGCTGGAAGTGTAGCTTTAAGGACATCTACAGAAACTGACTGAATGAGTTCAGTAACCATATCTGCAAACAGAGCTTGGAGATCAGAGTCCCAAACTCCGTTTTTAATCATGCTCCACTGTACTTCATTGAGCTTTTCGTAGAGGTGATTAATTGCTGGTAAAACGTTGCAAGTTGTTATAACTTTTTCAGTTGCATATTCCATTATTGTGAACTTTGCTGCTTGACAACTGCGGAATGTTGGTCGGCTGGTTACAAGTGGAAATACGCTGCACTATTATGATTGAGAGAGTGAGGTAAGGGTTCGGGCCAAGCGTGACGTCACTCAATGTTTTTTTTTTTTTGATCTATAGAACTTTCAAAGGAATGCCGTCGGCTTTAATGCTTTAATACGCCCCACCCCACACGCTACGACGCCGCCCCCCCCCCCTCGGCCCCCAAACTGCTACGGCGCCGCCCCCACCCCACCCGCTACGCCGCCACGCCGCCGCTCCCCGTCCGTCTGAGTGACTGTGAGGAGGAAGCGTAGTCCTAAACAGAAGCCCTCGGTACACCACCAACCCGTTCACGCCTCTAATCGTTTTTCTCCACTCGGCGATACACCCGCCGAGGAACAAACTCTGGTTATTGGTGACTCTGTTTTGAGAAACGTGAAGCTAGCGACACCAGCGACCATAGTCAAATGTCTTCCAGGGG
>JAVDPK010000335.1:0-18815 GCA_034780415.1 Cichlasoma orientale
CCCCCCCCCCCCCCCCCCCCCCCCCCCCCCCCCCCCCCCCCCCCCCCCCCCCCCCCCCCCCCCCCCCCCCCATTTCTTATTTGGCTCCTAATGTGATAGTTGTTGCTCTGAGTGTTTGAAATGCCAAGGGGAGATTTTCTCAGAATGAGTGTGTGATTGACATGGGTGAATGGCTCAAAGCTGAGCACAGTGTCACAACTTTAAATAAAATTTCTTTTATGTTTTTGTTTTTGAACTTCTGCTATCAGGTCTGTTACATACCATGTTGAAATGTCTCCCTGTCAAAATTAAATTAATGTGACTGAGACAGATCTGCAGTGCATTAAATTAATGTCTGTCTCTGTGCAAAAGAACAATGCCCCGATTTACACACAGCTGGAGTAACTTTAATAAAATGCAGATTGCTTAAGGTTTGACGTTACATAATGTTTAGTGTTCTATATGTCATGCAGGGCAACTGTTGCATATATATATTTTAAGTTTATATGGCAGGCTGGATTATCATAAAGCAGTCTTCCTCTGGATAAACCTGGATAAACCTATAGGACCCCACACAGTCTCTATCAGTTGAATTCACCTTCAGCTGCCTTTCCTTGATTTGAATTGCTGTACTGTTTCTGATGAGTGTGCTTAAATCCTGCACTTATACTTTAAGTTTATTTATTTATTTGGTACGTAACTAGCTAACAACTAACTACCTTATCCAGTCAGCTTGTTGGTTTTTTCTTTTCTTTTCTTACCCCTTTAATTTTTTAGTTTGCCATTGAAATGGGCCGCCTGCATCTGTGTTGGTACATTAGTTCCTTGTTAGTAGATCAGCTGCAGAACTTTAAGCTCCTATTAGCACATTTTTATGATTGCCACCTCACACTGATTTGCCCCATTTAGTAAATCAGGCCCTTAGTCTGAATGAGTTGTGCTGCGTTGTACGTCTCTTCGATCCACTTCGATTTCCATCACCTTTGATTGATTAGGCCATGTCTGATATGCTAATTATCTAATCCTTTTAAATATCTAAATGACAGACATTTTGCATTTAATTGATATCAGTTTGGCAATCTTTTAAACCTTTTTAAAACTGAATAAGCCCAGAGAAAAACGTGTATTTTAGTTCTAGATATAGATACATAGACTAAATGTAAACCAGCTTTCTACCTTCAACTGTTGGGTTACACAAGTGCTTTTGTTCCCACTGCTTTTTTTTTTTTTCCTGAGGAGAGTAGAAAAGGCGATTTCAAGTGGGGTGGGGGGGCATTAACAAGAAATTACTCCTGTAATGAAGACACCTGCACAGGTGTTCTGTCTACACATAACTGCTTGTGTGCAGTTTTTGTCTGTGTGTACATATGTGCAGTGCATTAAATTTTACACAAAGACCTGAAACTTGATAACAAACCAAATGGATTGGCTGGAAGTGGTAAATCTAGTTGGAGTAGTCCTCAGTCAGGCTGCTTTGCATATCACCATGGTTATGAAGTTTTAATCAACCCCAGGCAGTTATGGAGAACTTAATCTCTTTGAAAAATCAAGATAAACAAACTGAAGGTAGAGCTTGGCACAAAAAAAAAAAAAAAGCAGCAGCACATTAAGGCTTTGGGATTCTTCTTGAGTAATTGGACTTTGTACTATGTCCGTTAGATTCAGAGACCATGACAAGGTGTGTGTACATACACACACACACACACACACACACACACACAGCTGCTCATACTTCCATATTGCAGCTTGGAGCTTTCTAACCACCATGACCCTGGAAACACACCTTTACTTGTTTGAATATGACACCCTCTTAAGAACAAAAGGTGTTTGACATAAAACGATAGTATGATATACTGAGGCTCTGCCTGCCACCTGGCTGTATTATCAGATGCTGTAAATCATTAAACCCTATTTTTTTTTTCCTTAAATATATAGGATTGTATTGCTGTACTGTAAATTATTTTTTTAATGATTGTTTTTAATTTTTCTTTTAGTCAAAAAGTTGATTGTTTTTAAGGTCATTTGCTTGAGTACTATTTTTATACAGACTTTCCAAGCACTGTTAATGCAAAAACAATAACTAAAAACTGCAATTACTGACTTCCTGTTTTTCTAGTGGGTAGATTATCTGTAATCTTTAACGGACCTAGGTATGACAAAGACGTTGATAGTTTTACTGGAACTCTTTCTATGATCATTTCTGGTAATGTATCATTAAATGCAGGTGTTTGAATTTAAAAACACAACTATGTCAGCAATTTAACATGCCAAACATTTCATACTTAAGACATCACAGATGTCCAAACCTTGGAGAGTAATAAAGTCCACTTGCTGACGTAAATGTCAGTTAATTCTTAATCATAGTGTTAGAAAGGTGCCAAAGAAATAGTCAGGGCATTTTAAAAGTCATTAATATCCATTGGAAAGCTATACCACAAGATTGGACAATCCAGCAACTAGATGCTGAGATAGTTATGTTATAATTTATTAGGATACTTTAAATTGTTCTGATGCCTAAACCCAACCACAAAGCAAGTAAAAATGACAATACAAAGCCTAGTCACCTTAAAAGTATTGAGACAGCCATAACATTAAAACTGCCTGCTTAATATTGTGGAGTTAGTGCTCTGAGGGTATCCTGTGGTGTCTGGCATTAAGATGTTGGCACTGGGTCTTCGGTTGTTGTGGGTTTGTCAGGTGGGGCCTCTGTGAATTTAATTTTTTCTAGCTCATTCTTCTTCAAACCTCCATCTGTGAAGTCTGGAGGCTGGGTCAGTGCCTTGATTTGGCTTGGTGTTCCCCGAGGCATTCATGAGCATTTTTTTGCAGTTTACCACAGCACATCATCCTGCTGAGGAAGGAAGCTGCCATCAGGCATCAAATGCCTGAAAAAGATGCTCAGTGTTGTTCGCGTCACATGTTAGTGGTTTAAAGGAGTGTATACCTTCTGGAAACTATGACTCAGTAGATGTGTAGCATTTGAGAGAGATGTTTGTTACAGTTTTTGTTGATGGAGATGAGCTGCAGTATAGATAAACCAAATATTGCCTATCATGGTCACTGAATGATGTAAGACAGTCTGCTGATAGGTTCCAGCATGCACAAAAGTTGTGGTAAAACAAACATTGCCATTTCCAGCTTCATAGTTAGAATGGCTAAAAAGACTGAAAGGAATAGACACATGGAGGAAGGGAGCCGACGCTTTCCTCCATTGGATGCAGGTTCCTCTACGTTTTGGTCCTTAAGGTTGGAATGGGTGATGGCTCTGCTCTGTAAAGAGAAGCATCTGGCCCCAGGTCTCTGGGTCCTGGCGTCATGCTGTCCGCACTACCTGCCCACAGTGTTTACACAGGACTGGTCAGTTATGAAGGAGTTTTCACATCAGAAACAGTTCACACCAAAATAGAACAGGGTCAATGTGGTTTCTGGCTTTATAGAAGTGTGCTGTTCATGAATTCCTCTATTTGCTTTATCGGGCCAGAACTGTTGACTCTCCAAAATGCCTCCTGTGAAAATGTGTAGCCTTGTAAGAGGCTGGGGCAGAAGGTTATTGAATGTGACTGTTAAAGTTGGCTGGATTCACTGCATTTGTCATTTTTAGCTGTTTTTTGATGCTCAAATTGACTTCACCCATATTGGACTGGTCATGTAACCACTTAAAATGACCCTCTGATACTCAAATGTTATATTTTTGCTTTTTAAAATATGGCCAACATGGCAGTGACTTCAGAGGGTTGGTCCGGCATTGAATGAGTGACTCATCGCAGCCTATCTTTACCCATGTTTCTGTTAGGTCCCTCTGTCCGTCCAGTGTTGGGGTTTAGCTTGTTCTTCCAGTACTTGGCAGGAAAATATCATATCTTCCTGGAAAAAAACAGACTTTGAAAAAAAATATTTTTAACTTTGTGTGCACTCTCTAATTTCGGTGTGTGTGTGTGGCGGGAATGCAGGGCTGACCACAATTTGGCCATGGAGTCCCTGTATCAAGGGCAGCTGAGTGCTCTCCCCTCTGGCTGGAAGGCCCATGAACTTAGTCTGAACCTTGAAGTAGAACTCAGTTATAGGAGGGGAACTAGTGCATTAGTTTTGTGTGTATCTGTCTATATGCAGCTGTGTCTGGCTGTGTGCATGCACTATTTAAGCTTCTACGGTATGTGGCTATAATTTTGTGTGTAACTCCAAAGCCAAATGAGTCAAGGTATAACACCAGCAAGGGATCTACGGTAAGTATGTTTGCAGCAGTGTTGAAAGACTGGTGTTGGTTTTCAAAAGTGAATCCCTGTGTCTCTTTCTCCTTGTGACTTTCCCATTTTCAGTATTCTTAATAAACACCTTCTTCGCCTTTCCTGCTCCTGCTACTTCTTAGAATTACGGGCCTGCTTGAGTGCTACAAACCATCCTTTCCACCTCTGTGTGTTGTAACCGTGTTTTTTGCAGAGTAATCTAAACTGATGCTAGCTTTTTTTTCTGTCTTTGTCTTCTTTAATTCAGGAGTTGATTCCGCTCATCTTATGTACCGCCTGCCTTCACCCAGAGCCTAAAGAGAGAGACCAGCTTCTCCATATCCTCTTTAACCTAATCAAGAGACCGGATGATGAGCAGAGGTGACTATTTTTGTCTCCTAAAGTGACTTCTTACATGGATATCACTTTTTCTTTTAACCACAGGCTCGAAGACAAACTGCAACTGTATCCAGTGTTTTCTCATATGTTTGTGTTTTTGTGTTTCCAAAGACAAATGATTTTGACGGGTTGTGTTGCGTTTGCGAGGCATGTGGGTCCCACACGTGTTGAGGCTGAGCTGCTTCCTCAGTGCTGGGAACAGGTAGAGTACATACCCTAGAGGTGTTATTGAATATGCTGCCATTGAATTTCACAGCATTTAGATTATGTTACCAGTTTATAAATGGTCTTTAATTCTGTTTTCTTTTTTAAATTTCTGAAGTTTATTTGAAATTCATGAATAATGCTGAAGTGCTTACATATTGAAAATATTCATATTTAATTAGCCTGCAGTCTCTATTTGTCTCTGTAGCACTGTTTCCTATTTCTAAACCATGTCTTCATTTTAATTCAAAGATCAGAACCACATATTAATAATCGGTGTGTTCTCTCTCTCTTTTTTTTTTTCACTTTGTCACTCATTGAAAAAAACAAACTTAAAATTTGAATACAAACATGTCAGATCTGTTACTTTGTGTCAGGAAACCGTTCAGTGTTTATAATTTCATGTTCTGATGCAGAACTCTGTTAGCTATACCTCCACGCTGTCCTTGACTTAAATGGGTTAGTGGTTTGGTTTTCACTGCCACCTGTGTCACCACATGCAACACATGTATGATAAACAAAATCTGTTGCCATGGAAACGACCGCTGCCACCAGTTTGGAGGCTGAGAATCTGTGTAGAAAGACAAATAGTGGTTTCCACAGGGTCAGGATGTTGCTGATACTCGAGTTGTTTCCATTCCACGGTGGCTGCGCTCCGTCTGCCTCTCCTTTTCTTTCAATGTCTGTTCCTCTTTTTCTTTAAACACTTCTTCTCAACTTGTCTTCTCCAGATTAACCACAAATATCCAGAGAGGAGATTGTTGGTGGCAGAGTCCTGTGGAGCCTTAGCACCTTACCTGCCTGTAAGAGCACATTGTGCATGCAACATATTGAAGTTACAGTGATATGGTGACTATGGGCCTAAAGTGCAGACTCTTTGAGGGGTGTAAAAAAAAAAAAAAAAAAAAAATAGATATATATTGCATTAACTGTTGAGGAATTTTTATACGCAGTCCCCTATTTTCAAGGGCTGAAGTATAATTGGACACTTGTTGCGTTATTTCTTCATCAAGTGAGCAGGTTGTGTGTCGATTCCAAGTGTGGCATTTTCATTTGGAAGGTGTTGCGACGACCCCCCCCCCAAAAAAAAAAAAAATTCATGAGCGTGATTACATTTACATAGAAGCTGGCAAATTTACATTAGGAGTCACTAAATACCACACTGTATGATTTTTATAATGCTTAGCACAGGTGGTGGGCATCATAAGAAGACCTGGGCATCCACTGAAGACATCAGTAGTGAATGAGTGCAGGAGCCCTTTGACTGGGATGCTGTGAAAAGGTTTTTGTTTACCACAAGTGGGGAAAAAAGATTCTACGGGATGTAGGCATATCATTATCCACATCTAGGATTAAGTGAATACTTCATGAGAGAAAATGCAGAGGGTTTAGTTTTAGGTGCAAACCAGTAATCAGGCTCAAGAATAGAAAGGCCAGATTAGATTTGGTTACAATCACATGGACGTATGAATCTAAAATCAACCTGTAATACAATGATGGGAGTTAAAAAGTATGGAGAAGGCTTTGAAGGGCTCATAATCCAAATGTAACCCGCACCCTGGTGTAGCTTCCTGCTTCCAATGCCACTGTTTTTATTAATTGCATCCGGTTTAAATCTGAAGTGCATAGGGATTCACTGTCTGCTCATATTCAGCCAAGTGCAGCGAAGGTAGCTAGATGGTGCTTTGCAGTGCAGAAGAGCAATGACCCAAAACATACTTTAAAATCAACGTGGGAGTTCTTGAAAGCAGAAATGAAATATTCTGCAGTGGTCAGATCAGTCACCTAATGTCAACCCGGTCATAAATCCTTTTCCATTTTCCAAACAAGAACAACTGAAAACAGCTGTCATAAAGACCTGGCAAAGCATCACAATAGAGGAAACCCATTGTTTGGTGATGTTCATGAGTCCCAGACATCAGGCAGTCATTGCCTGCAAAGGATTCTTCTAAACATAGACTGTATAAATATGAGTGGAATTTCTCAATTGTTAACAAATATTTTTGTTCACCCCTTAGAATTAAAGCTAAAATTGGGCTTTTAAGCCCGTAATCATCATGTACTAAATGTGGAATTATAAAATATAATCTAAATGAATTCACGGTCTCTTTTTCCTCACTGTTCGTCTCTGTAGAAGGAGATTCGTAGCTCCCTGGTGTTGTCCATGTTACAACAGATGCTTACTGAGGATAAGGCAGACATGGTCAGGGAGGCTGTGGTCAAGAGTCTGGGTATCATCATGGGTTACATAGATGACCCTGACAAGTACTCCCAGGTATGTATTTCTTACTCTAGGATTTTGCAGCAGTGTTTGTAGTCTTTTGAGTCTCAGTCTATTGTTTGTGTGTTTTCACTCCAGGGTTTTGAGTTGATGCTGCTGTCTCTTGGAGACCCATCAGAGCGGGTGGTCAGTGCAGTCCACCAGGTCTTCATTCCTGCCTTTGCTGCCTGGACCACAGAGCTGGGCACACTGCACACTGCACTCATCCCTTCTCTGCTGGCACGTATAGAGAAACTACTTACAGTAAGTGTCTTTAATTTCAGTCTTGGCACAATGCATATAAATAAGTGTGCTGTCTCACTTTCCATAATATGTGCTGTTTTTTTTCTCTAGCAAGGAGAACATGGTCTAGATGAACACAAGCTACATGTTTTCCTGTCAGCCCTTCAGTCCCTTATCCCTCCTCTGTTTGCTGTGGTGCTGCAGAATGCACCCTTCACCAGCAGAGCCAAACTTCATGGAGACATACCTGCAATTGAAGGTAGGAAGGTGTCTACAGACGCGCGCACACTGGTCAGTTGTAAAGGAGATGTCTGAAACCTAAGCAGAAGCAGAAATTTATGTTTAGTTTTTGACTGCCGTGCAATTTTCAACCCTTTTGTCCATTCATACATATTCTACTGGAGCAGTGTGGCCTTTAAGTTTTACATTTACTGACTTTCTACCCTGGTCCACTCTCTTTGGATCTGCAGTGACTCGGTTCCCCCGGCCAGCTTCTCCCCTTCAAGATGTGGCAACCATCATTGGCAATAGGGAGCTACTGAGTGCCCTGCTCCAACTCTATGACTACCAGCTGGAGCAGGAAGGAACCACTGGATGGGACAGCCTGCTATGGGTGGTCAACCAGCTGTAAGAAATACACACACATGCGCTCGCACACACACACACTCAAACATGTGAAGTTTGGTTTTGATCTTGTTAGCGACCTAAATTATTTTTTGGTGACTTAAAAAAACTCATCAAACCAAAACCCAACTTTACTATAAACTTAATCTATGATAGTTATTATGCTTGTTAGCCTCAGAGGGAACAAATTCCCCATAATGTGACTGATTAAATACATTAAAGACATTATAGATATCCTCACAACATGAGTAATACAAGTATAACCTCTAAACACATGCATGTCTACCTACATACTGTAAAAACACAGAACAGTATATTGAAAAAGATGAATGAGAGAATGCTGAGTGCAACTTCACCCACGTAATGATGTTTACAGTGCATGATAGACGCAAGCTAATTTCTATCTGTCTTCTATTTTTACAGCCTGCCTCAGCTCATAGAGATTGTGGGTCGCATAAATGTGACATCATCAACCTGTGTTCATGAGTTCTCTCGCTTTTTCTGGAGGTTCTGTCGCACCTTTGGCAAGATCTTCACCAACACTAAGGTAGAGCTATGAGAACTGTCAAAATTAAAATGATTCTGTTGAGTACACAACAGTTCAGTCTTAGACATTCTTAGTTTCCCCCAGCTTAGTTTATCTCAACCCGCCTTGTTCACCTGAACATACACACTTGTTCTTATGACAACTGAACTGTGTCTAGAGCCGAAATGTAAATGTTTGTAATGTATTACAGTTCCCAGAAAAATCTGGATTTAGCAATTACAATAAGCACACAGCAGTTTACTGTGTATGTATGTTCATTCCCAGTTTGATCTACCAATCTCCATATGGGATGTTAAAAATGTGCATGGAGCAATAAATGTCAAAGATATTTATAAATATTATGCTGACATTTTATCACTGCGACCTCTTTCAGGTTAAACCACAGTTCCAAGAGATTCTCCGACTGTCTGAAGAGAACGTTGGTAAGGGCAGCTTTATCCTAGGCACAGATGTGTGAGCATTGTAAGATTTTCTCAGCTCTCTCAAGAGAATGTTGATAGGTGGAGTTCAGACACTGACACTGTTGATGTAAACAAGCTATTTGGAGTCTGTTATGGGCGTTCCCATTTTTTATTTTTTTATTCCAAACATGCTTATATAATTATAAAGAGGTGCTTGGTCTCATGTGGCTGCCAAGTGTTTTAGTTTTGGTATTGTGGCTGTTGATGAAATGTGTTTTGTATTGAGACCCAGGCTGTGTTGAGGTCATCAGGAACTTTTCTGGCATTTTTGGAAAACCGCTTCAATATAATGCATAGTGAGGCCACATTGTCGCATGTTAACAAATGTGTAGCCAGTATGTTCGGTTGAAAAAAATCCTGTCATATTTGTTTATATCCTGGTGCATTTTTCTGATCGTCTTGACTAACTGAATTTATTGCATTCATTGTTATGACCTGCTTTTATTCTTCTGCCAGATGCTTCGGCAGGGAATGGTATTCTCACCAAAGCCACAGTTCCCATTTATGCCACTGGAGTGTTGACATGTTATAACCAGGTAACTGAACAGCTGCCAGAAACTAACAATTGTGGACATGATCAGACATTTTGATACTTTTTAGAGTCCTTAAAGAGGTGGTTAATCTCAGTGTGTAGATCGTATAGCTGATATACTACAAATTTATTAACAAAATAGGTAATTATTTTTCTGATAAGTAAAAAAATGACAAACTGATTTCACTAACCATTTGAGTTCTGGGGAGACTTATTAAAAAAAAATACTAATTTTTGATTAAGTAGGAAATGTGTGACAGAATCACTTTATTTAGTAGAAAATTATAGACACGTGTCAGTAATAAAATGCCAATGTGAAATACATGAAGCAGTCATGAATGTGCTGTCATCTCTCAAAAGGAAGAGGATCGCAAGCTGTTGGTGGGTTTCCTAGAGGATGTTATGACGACCCTGTCTCTGTCCCATGCACCTCTCGACAGCCTGAAGGCCTCGTTTGTAGAGCTGGGGTGAGCTGTAGCGCACAAATACATGCACAGAAACATTTAATCCTTTCCTTTTTTTAATGTGAAAGCATTCCCATTTTTAAGAGTGTAGCACTTTCATTTAGTCTTTCAGTTGTTATTGTAACTTGTGGACACTTGGCAGTTTGAAAGTTAGTTAATGGCTTTGTTTTGTGTTTTGTCAGTGCCAACCCAGTGTACCATGAGCTGCTGCTAACTGTTCTGTGGTATGGGGTGGTCCACACGTCTGCTCTTGTCCGGTGTACGGCAGCACGGATGTTTGAGGTACAAACACGCAAGCACAGTGTTTTTACAAAAAATGTGCAACTATTGAAAAATTTATTTTACATGACACTCTTTATAGAGTGCATTTTAGTACAACATGGAATAATGAGCCTGCACAATTATGGCTAAAATCATAATAATTTGGCACGTATTGTCGTTATTTGCAGTTGTGTAATTATCACAGTTGTGTCCTTTGAAAGGATCAAAGTTTGTTAGACAATGATTGTAATTACAGTTTCACTGAGCTAAAACTTGTCAATTGTGCAATTATACATGCTGTAGATTCTATTTTCATGTTTACCTATTTGCTATACATGTGCTAGCTTTGCTTGCTGTTGCTGCTATTAAACATGCCTTTATTATTAAGCTATTCTGCCCTTTAAATGTGAGTAAAGGCTGTAGCTATATAAGTGCTCTGGTTCCAACCATATGGCTAGACCCTCACATCAGAACTTTCACTGTACACTCATCCCAGTAGTGACAAAATAAATATCTGCTACATGTCAGAGAGCCTGAGGTCAGTACCCTGAAAGTATGCGTAGTCAAAGGAGCTGAAGGCCTGTTCCTTTTCAGTGTTGTCGGAAAATCTAATTTAATCAGAAATGTTTTTTTGTTTTTTTTGTGAATGTTTTTACTGTTTTCAGAATTTCAGTTCTTGTGGAAACATAATACTACTATTATTTGGTAAAGGGAGACAATAGCTTTTCTGTTTTCTTCCTCGCTATTTTATTCAACCAATTGGATCCATATTAAACCAGGCTCCCAAGGCAAAACTCCTGGCCAAAGCCATAAGAGACATGAGATCTCATTTGTCCACACTTTAGGTCAAATATTGGGATGAGAATCTAGGCATAGCATTGGAACCTTGCCCATGTTGATCTAAACCTGGGGGAGGAGGAGTGGTAGGCTGTATCCATGTCCCCTGTTTTGTGAAGTACTTGCCCTTTCCCAGAACACCTCACTGTCACCATTCCATAGTGTGTAGCCGTCCACCACTGTCAAAACTGTGGTTCAAAAGGTGGCCCTCTACCACAGATGCCAGATCAAATTACTCTCAACTCTTTAATAAATATTAATTCAATGAAATGGTGATCTGGCGTATGTGGAAAGAGCCCACAGTTTTATGCTCACCGTATTGTAACAATACTTGTGCAGTTTAGCTATGTTGGCTTTGCCATGTCTGCATATCTGAGAGTGTCTGTGTGTGTGTGTGTGAGAGAGAGAGAGAGCGCGCGCGCGTGTGTGTGTGTATATATATATATATATACACACTTGCTTGAAACATACAGTGCCGTTCCGTGCCTTGCAGCTATTGTTCTTGTCATTGTATATCACTTTCTTCCTATCTTTTTGTGTTTGTTTTCTTTTTCCCTTCCTTCTTTGTTTTGCCTTTTTTTTTTTCTTTCTCTATTTATTGGCGGTGTTGCTCGCTCTTGTCCCAAATGCCCTGCCCACCTCTGTGACATCACGGCTGGCTCTGTCCAATCCGATCAGCTGCTGGTGAAGGGGGTGAATGAGACGCTGGTAGCTCAGAGAGTGGTGCCGGCTCTCATCACACTGTCCTCCGACCCTGAAATGTAAGTGGAACAACAACAACAACAGTAAACTGCGCCGCGTCTCTCTCCCCCTTCTCTTTGCTGCCTGAGAACTATCACGTTAGGACCAGTCTGTACCTGCCAGGAGCAAATTCAGCACAATATAAGACAACAAGACAATTGATATTACGTGTTTTATTTAATGCACTTTCATTTCACTCTTCAGAATAATTCAGTGATGTACATTTGTTTGGAGTGGCTCCTGTTTAGGTTTCAGCTGTGTCATGGGGTAGTTCTTTAGCACTGTGAACCCTTATATGCATGTACACATCATCAGTCTGCATCACTAACTCATGCCAGCTCTCATTGCCTCATCAGTCTACAACTAACAAGTCCTTTGCCAGAAATGTGGTTGCATATTTCCCATGTGTCAGCAGCACAATCCTAGCATGCTTATGTGTAACCTGCCCCCTCCTCCTCTTCCTCCTTACCCGACTCTGTGAACGCAGGGCCTCTTTTGATTGACTCTCCAAATAGTGATTGGCAATCCTTACCCTGTCACTCTGTTTATTTCTTTTCTCTTTCTATCTCTTCTGTTTTATCTATTCTACCTTTACCTCTTTCTTTCACCTCTCTTTCTTCTTGATATATTTCCCTCCATCCTACTCTTTCTTTCCCGTCCCATGGCACCCCTCCCTTTCTCTCATCCTGCTGTGTGGTGGGTTTGCAGTTGATTCTCCGAGGCATGAGTGAAGCATTAGTAGATCGCCGGGCGGCTCCAGCCCTTATAACTCTGTGCAGTGGGCCTGAATTGTGAGTCAATTGACACAAAAAAAATCTCTCTGTAAACACTGTCACTTTGTGGGCTGCATCCTTACAGTGTGTGCATCAAAAAAAATAAATCTTGAATCTGTCTTGCTGAGCTAGCATCGAAATGATGCTAACATTGCATTTTCTTTAACTACCACAAAACTCAGTGAATGAGGAAGTAAGAGCCTGAATTCATTGGCCTCTTTTTCCTTCTATCCCATGTTCAATACACACTCATCTAGAACCAGTGAGTCACAGTGACTGACTAAACATTTATGGCTGGATAAATACTAAAATCTCCACTGTCCAGTCCTGCAGGAAATATTTTATGCATAATAGTTCTGACGATCTTTGGATTCGTCTGCAAACAATTTTGCCTTCAGCCCTGTGTCACACTGAACTGATGAACATACAGCAGACTATGAGCAACGGTCAGTCTTTTGAGCCACGTCCTGGCGATAATTCAAAGGGTTTCTGGCATGGATGCATCTAATTCGACACTAATTAAATTTGTGGCATCACTGCTGGAATGCAGCCCTTTTCATCTCATCGTTCTCTGTAATGAAATATATTTATTGGTACATATGCTTGTCCCCAAATTGTACTGTAAACACACATTTATTTACCCCTTAATGTAATTTTGTTTTGTTTGTTTTTGGTTTTAGTGTAGCCTTGAAATTTTTGGCTCCTTCACATATTTTGCTGTGCTCTTAATTAGCAGTTTTATAAATTAAAAAATGCAATGTTTAGAGAAATTATGAGAAACCTTTTTTTTTTTTTTTTTTTTTTTAACTCCAGTGATCTCTCAGGCCACTTCTGGCTTTTCTGGTCCTACTGTGGACAGTGGAATGATAATTTAACATGGCTCTAACAACACCCCATTAACCTTGCTTACTGCCATTCATTTCAGTCATTGATTAATGTCAGATACTCTTAATATTGTTTTTGTATTTTTATAGCAGGTCTGGGAATTTTAGCTCTTTTACATTTTTTTTGGACATGAATAAATTGATCTGAAATATTAAAATTGAAATATAGATGGGGGTCAAATAAAATGTTGCTGTTTGTGCATTTGGATGAGTAGCCAGATGTGATGACTGGTCAGATGATCCCCATTTTAGATGCCCAGTCCAAAAATAACCCCACTATATCAGCTAACCAGTTAATAAAGCCTGACTTTCATCTGTCAGTAGAACAGATGATCGCATTGATGGGTCATACACTTGGCATTGACACATGTTTAAATTTCACAGTTTATGGACGTGTAATAACTTGGGCAGAATGCAGATCCTGAACTGGCAGTACAGTAACCACCTCAGTTATTATTGTGGTTACCAGCATGTCATTACACTGTAATCACTATATTTATGCAAAACCTACAACATGTGTTAGCCAAAGTAGTCCTAATTCTTTGATTCTTTGTGGGTTTTGGTATAAATGCTTGTTTGACACTGGAGGTGCCACTGTAATAGAAAATGTATACAAATATTTAAAAAAAAAAAGGTCAATATTAGAATCTCTTAGCCGCATTGTTTGAAAATTCCTTACATGGTCTTGCTTAGTTCCTCCCTACTGATGACATACCCTGAACACATCTGACTTCTTTTAATGTGGTGAACCCAATAATTTGTCGATTCCCACATTGTGAAATATATCCAAAAACCTCTCTGCAGAAAATGTTTGAGTCATTCTAATTCAGCCTTAAAGGCACGCTACTGGAGAACACCTAAAGTGGTGATTCATTGACTGTCAGTGGTCAAAGCATTTTCTTGCGTTCTTGCTGTTTGTAGCTCAGTGAGGATATCCACTATTCCTGCCTTTGGGACCATCATGGAGACTGTCACTCAAAAAGAGGTAGGGAACTGTCAAAATGTATACTAGCCATACATGCAGCTGACGAAATTAATTGAAAACATTATTAAAACCATTGTCATTCTAAAATATACAAGAATATTTTTGCTTACATGTGTTTTAGCTGCTTGAGCGTGTAAAGATGCAGCTGGCTTCATTCCTGGAAGACCCTCAGTACCAAGATCAGCACTCTTTGCACATGGAGATCATCAGGACATTCGGAAGGGTCGGGCCTAATGCAGAGCCACGCTTCAGAGACGAGTGTATGGAAAAAGACACTAATTCATGAAAAAAAGCTTCAATACGAACTGTTTAAATGGGACTGTATAGGCTAATTTCCAGCTCAATATCTGCTAGAGTAGCTTTGCAGAATTCACAGCTTTTTTTTTTTACATTTTTTTTTTTATCTGTTCATTTTTTGTTTACTCCTACTTTTTCTGTGGTGTAACCATTTGTCTGTATCTTTGCTGTTCCTCTAGTTGTGCTGCCACACCTTCACAAGCTTGCGCTGGCTAACAACAGCCAGAGCGTGGAAAACAAGAGGATTGACATCGCCACTCAGCTGTTTGAGGCCTACAGCGCCCTCTCCTGCTGCTGTATCCTTTTAAAGATCACAATGCACAGTCTGTGCTATATGCTGGTTAGATTGGATTTCCATTCTTGATAGAGACTTAGTCTTAATACTAAATTAATAGCTTAATACTAACCTACTCTAAGAGGAAATATGAGAAGTCCACTCCGTTTATTCTGTAGTTATGGGTTTCCAAAGGATTTACCAGAAGTCTGTCAAGCTTGGATGGGGTTCAGAGTTCGATGTTGTAACAGTAAGTCAGTAAGGAGACCATAAGTGTTACCGGTTAGTTCCTAGCTATACTTGAGATGTGCTGGTATGTATCAGCGTGGTCTCGGTGCCTCCGTGTATGGTTCATTGTGTGTATTGGCAGGATTTGACTGTCATTTGGCAGAGGGAGAAAGGAAAAATAAGCTGCCTCCACTTTGAGGCCAGAGGTAATTACAGGGTTGGTTAAGCAAAGGAAAGGATGAGAGAGGGAGAAAGTGAGGGAGAGGACTGAACATCAGCTCCAATCCTCAGGAACAGTTCCCAGGATAGGACTCACGTTTATATCATCTCGGCTGTTTCTGTGATCCTTCTTTTCTGTGATTCTTTTTCCTCGATTTCGTCCACTTTTTTCCCCTCCTCTTTTTCATCTTTACTGTCAACCCAACCCCACCCAGGTCCAACACACACGCGCGCACACACACACACACACACACACACGCGCGCACACACACACACACACACACACAGATAGAGGACAGCTGTTCTGAGGTTCATTCCTGCGGATTTTTGTCAGGCTGTGATTTTACAGCGCAGTCGCGTCCAGGAGGTATAGCCCTAACCTCAGCCTCTACCTCCCACTGCACTTCTTTCTCCTGTAATCAGTGTGACAAGCTCTGAAGCTGTGCGTTTCCATTCCTAAAAATAAAGCCTTGCTCACCGCCGGTCCCATATAGTTCCACTGAATTTGATGGGTGGCAGAACACATGTAGTCTAGGATGAAGGAACGTTGGGTTGAAATTTTAAGTTTGTGTAAACCTATTTTTGTTCACAGATGAAGTGGATTTCTCATGAATTTTTAGTTATTAACCTGTTTATCAGCAAAAAAATTATTTTAAATTATCTTGAAGTAAACAGCTCCCATCTGATAATTCCTAGAAATGCTGTTGTTGCTCAGAGGTATTACTGTCTGACCTTTGCCACATTTGATCTAAATTAGTAGATGTGGTTTGTGGAGAACCACGTGGTTTTAAATAGCCTTTAAACTGAACACTTGCATTTGAATTTTGGATACCTGTATATTTCAGTCAGCTCCTTAACTTCCAGTCCAGTCATTTCCGAGGAGGTGATGGTCAACCATTTCCTGCCTGGCCTCAGGTGTCTGCGTGCCGACATGGAGCAACTCTCTCCAGAGCACGAGGTCAGGACTAAAACAAAGTCATGCTTGCAGATTCATGTATATGAGCGAGTGCTTTGACCTTACTAGAGTTTGACCGATATATCGGCGGGTATTGATATATTATAACTGCCGATAAATGAAAATTTAAAAAGTAAAGAAGAGGTGTGAGAGTTGATGTTGCATAGCTTATCCACCGGAGGGGTAGAGTAAAAAGGAAGTTCATCACAGGCAGGCTTTCGTAGCATTGGCTTGCTTGACAAAATCTAAAACCCCGCTCAGAGATAAGGTGTCATGATGATGGTTATCAACGTTCTCTTTTAAGCCGGGCGTTCTGCTTCAGGCTCCGTGCACGTTCACGTAAGACGGAGCGCTCCTGTGAGTGCAGGGTACTCCAATCACAGATGTTATCAGACGATAATGATGATAAAATGGTCATTAAAAACCTCTAAAGAACATAAAAAAAATGCAACATTGTTGCAAATAAGACGTGATTAGTGGTGCAGAAAATCAATGATCTGGTAACTTGGCACACAGTAGTAAACATTTTAATTTGAGTTAATTATTTTAATGCGCTCTCAGTGCTGATGTTTATTTCAAACATGACAGCTGCATATTAGAGCTCTGAAACTTTAAACTGGATCCATTTAAACATTAAAGGTTACAGTCCTATAGCCTAATAAAGGAGACGTGGAAATTACTTTAGTTTGTGGGCAGATCAAAGTGAAATAGACTTTGATTGACTAGGTATTCTTGGAGTGAGTTCTGTGTTCCACTACCTGCAATTCCAGTGGTGTAAAAGAGACTGAACAGCAGATTAGAATTAAGTATAAAAATGTTTATAAATTTTCTGCATCACCAAATGAATACATACACAATCCAGTGACAATGTCATGCACAGTTTGAGCTGCTGTAGAGAATCTATACTGCACTTAAAACATGCTCTAAATAAAAGAATCGGTTTTAACTCTTTACCCCTTGAAAGCCTACTAGGAGCAAACCTTGAAGCTCTTTTGTGAACTGAGTGGTTTCTGTCATATTTCAAGCCTGCTTGCAGGGCAAAATGATCAGGGCTGCATCAGGAGTTAGTGAGGGTGGTCTCTGCCTGTGCAGCTATTCTTGGAAAAACCCCGAAACTATTCTAATGGTCGTCAAACCACATCTTTATTGATTGAAGTGTCAAATTTAAAACATCCCTGTATTCGTACAACACTAAAGTTTTTGCATTCAATTAGGTTTTATTTGTATAGTGCCAACAGTCACCTCACAGCGCTTTGTATTGTAAGGTAAAG
The DNA here is from genome assembly GCA_034780415.1 of Cichlasoma orientale. NCBI lineage: Eukaryota > Metazoa > Chordata > Actinopteri > Cichliformes > Cichlidae > Cichlasoma > Cichlasoma orientale. The sequence goes on from JAVDPK010000335.1 coordinate 17,662, forward strand.
ACCATACAGTGCTTCTCTGTGTGTGGAGTGAAGCTGTGGAACAGACTGTGATGAATTGAAGCAATGTGCCAGCATGACTCACTTTTAAAAGTGGTACCAATGGTTTTTGCAAGGTACAGGGAGGAGGTAGGGCTTTGACCGGGTGTTCTCACCCACTATTTAAACACTGTGTATGTGTATGTGTGTGCACATTATTCTCTCTCTGTGGTACTCCTCTCTGAGGACAGTCTGCTACCTACCACCACAAACGCAACAGCCAGCCGATCTGAGCGGATTCGGGCAGAACGTAAACGAGTAATCCAAAACTTGTGACAATAAAATGTCCTGTTATCATAGTAAGAACTCATAAATAACTACACATAACAAATTTTAAGGAAATCTATGTTTTGTGTGCCTGAAAGCAGTTTTAAATCACCAAGTATCTGTATCAGTCTTTAAAATTATGTATCAGTTGGGCTCTAGACTCTACTGTTCATGCATGCATATACAAATACAGTGAGTCATTTGTATGTTTATATATTGATTAGCCACAAATTCCTTTGGGGTTGCATCAAGACGGGCGTCAGGTGTAAAAATCTGCTAAATCAAACATGCGGAGCTACCAGCTGTGGCGACCCCTTGTGAATGAGGGAGCAGCTGAAAGTAGGTTTTTATATTGATGAGCAAAATCAACTTTTTTTTTAATTTATTCTTTCAATCTGTTACTGCTTTGAGATTTCACACAAAAGACCAAAAAAAGGACAATCTGACTCTTTACCGCTTTCTCAGACACACTCATACACACACCTCTCATATATATTTGTGTCTCGGAATTTCACGCGATCCATTTCATGTGAGCATTTAGCCAAGGTGACTAATGGTCAGCTGACTTTTTTATTCACGACACATCTACTCTGTCTGCAGGCTCTGCATACCAGACACTAACAGATAAGAAATATGTCATGCTGTAAAACACATAAACTCATAAAAACTTTACAGAGGACTAATAATGCCAAAATTAATAAAAAAAAATATAGGCATTAGTTTCTAAAATGTGACTTTTTTTTTCTGTTTTTGTTTGCTTCTGTATTCATTTGCCTTAAGGGCTCGACACACTGGGAGCGACAAACGACAGCGACAAATGGTCCGCATCGCCACTGGGGTGAAACCGAACA
>JAVDPK010000335.1:18915-38616 GCA_034780415.1 Cichlasoma orientale
ACTGTCGCCTCATCGCACAAGCTCCATAGGAAATGAATGGAGAGCGAGCGACATCGCTCCCAGTGTGTCGAGCCCATTAGTATGAAATAATTTATTTTTCGATTTTGCAGTACTGAGTACAGTACTACGTTCATCAGCAGTTTCCTGAGTATAGGCAGCCATTTCTGTTGTTAGCCTGGCATTGATTAAGCAAAAGACATAAAAGTTGAAGACTCAGGAAACACACAGAAAAGTAGAAGAAAAAATCTAATGAAAACCAATGTGAAGAAAAAAATTGGGAAAAGGGTAAATGGCTGAACTGGAAAATGAAACACAGTAATAGGAGTTCATGTAAAGGTAAAAATAATAGTAATAAAGCTGAAACATGGAGAAACACCTTTTTGTAGCTGTAACATTTCAGCTAAATCTGTTTGTGTTATTCACAGGTGATTCTTAACTCGATGATCAAAGAGTGTGAAATCAAGGTGGAAAACAGAGCGATGGCAGACCCACAAGGGTAAGGACTCACATTCACACCATGACATCCTGAAAGGAATTTTAAAATATTGGCTTTTTATTGCATGAGATGGCAACAGATGAAGATGGTGTTAAGTAGTGAAGTAGCCCTATCATGTAGAGAGAGTATTGGGACACAGCCCGTATTGTGGGTTTTCTCCCAAGGGCATTGGGAGTATTTTTAAGTGTTGAAACTGCGCGAGTCTCTTTATAGAGGGAGAGAGACAGATGTTGATCATGTATATTTGGAGCTCATTAAAAAGAGGGGTGAAAGAAATGTATTTGCGTGTGTAAATGCAGGAAGTGCGTATAGGTCTGTGGGTGCCGATGCGTATTCTCAGGTTTGTTTGTGTTCCCCCAAGTTTAAAGTCTGCACTCACGCTGAGAGATTTTACCTACTTTTTCATTTTGTTCTGCCAAGCTTGGCTTTAGCTTCTCTGCCCATAATTGATAACTTGGATTTTTACTTTTTAAGGAGATTTGACCTCAGAGAAAAGAGGCTTGGAAGGTTTTGAACATTTTAAGCCCCATTTGATTTATTTAACTATAAAAATCGTGAGACTCTGTGCTCAGTGAATTGTTTACCAAAATACTGCATGATGTGGGTGTAATTTGATATTACTGAGATTACATATTAGAAAGGAGCCAGTTGATGTGGTTCAGGCATTTGACCAGGATGCGTCCTGAGCGAGGTGTTCCGGGCATGTCCTACCGGGAGGAGGCCCCAAGGCAGACCCAGGACACGGTGGAGAGATTATATCTCTCGGCTGGCCTGGGAACGCCTTGGGGTCCTCGGATGAGCTGGAGGAAGTGGCTGTGGAGAGGGAGGTCTGGGCTTCTCTGCTTAGGCTGCTGCCCCCACGGCCCGGCCCCGGATAAGCGGAAGAGGATGGATGGATGGATACATATTAGAGTTTCCAACTCAAATCTATGAAATTTGATTAACAAATAAATGCTTATGAACCACAGGTGATGCACAAAAGCGTAGACTAAAATGGGTCACAGGTCATAAAGCACTTTGATACCAAATTCTTGGGGTGTTGTCAAATGCCAGCATTGATCTAGAAGTCACATAAAGATGTTTACCAGTCAGAGTCAGAACTATAAATCAACTGACTCATGTTTGGCGTTAGTCTTGCCTTTGTCCTTCTCTTGAGCAATGCAGAAGTTTGGCACTAACTACTTCTCTGTATCAGTCTGAATCCGAACAAACTCAAAAGAGGAACTTGAGGAGCTGTTAGACTGTAAAAATCAGGAGGGGCTGAATTGGCAAACAGCATTTCCTTTCTAAAGAAGTGGAGCAGAGGGTGACATGACAGGAGATTATGTAGGGGTCATCTGCACTTTTGATTTCATACATTCAAACTGAAAATGGCTAAAGTTTAATGTTGCGTCATGTCCACATTCTAACTTTAAACTTATTTTTTCCCTCCATAGCTCTATGTCAATTGCATCCAGTTTAGTGGGTGAGGATGCCAAGACCAAGTTTCTAAGCAAGATGGGTCAGCTGACTACCTCTGGCGCCATGCTGGCCAACGTCTTCCAGAGAAAGAAGTAATCCCAGCACTGACCAATTCACCATCTCGATTAACTGACGAACCGCTGCGCTTCTTGGGAGCATTTCGTTTTACCGGGAAAAAGCATATGTTCATTTTCAAGCAGATGGAAGTCAAGTGTATAGTTCAGTCAATTTTGACAGATTTTGCTGAAAGTTGTATTGATTTTAAAGCCTGTGCAGCAGGACTACTTCTTACTTAAAGGTAAACAGGGATGGTTTTGCAATGAAAGCTTCTGAGGTTTTCCTCGCCTCATATTTCCTCTCCTTAACTATTAATCATGACAGAAGCATCATCGAGGACTAGGATTTGCTTTCATTAGTCAGTGTTAGCGTTGTCATTTCACAACAGGAAGAGAGGAGAGGTGAGAAGAGACTCTACAGTATCAAGGTTAACCCACAGTGATAACGAGGAACTCGTTACCTGGACATTTCTGGATATGGAGGTATCGCCGAGTTTGGTTTAAGTTTTAGTGCAGTACTTCTTGTTACAGAAGAGTCTCGTTCCTCCTTAAGAAGCAAAACTCTGAGCGCAGCCTGATGGGTCTCATTTACAAAATAATGGGCGCCAGTTTGGGATCAAAAGAAGCAGTCACATTAATTATACTGAAGGTCTGAACCACCAAATGGCTGTGTGGATCATTTAGAATGCCTTGTACAGTGTGTCTGTACGGCCCGGAAGTCTCGCCTACTTGAAACTATTTAAAAAAAAAAAAAAATGTCTTGCCTTTATTTCTTCAGTCTGTCTCTGGTTTTTGTTTTGATAGCTTCTATTTTATAACTTATTTATGTCTTAATGAAGAAAAGCATACTTTATTCCAACTTCCAAAGAAATTTGCACTTCACTTTACTATTTTTGTTCTTTATTATATATCTTTTTGTTTAATTCAGAGTCTTATACATGGAGATTATCACTATTGTGAATGTTTTGGGGTTTTTTTTTTTTAATCCGTTGGCAATGTGAAGTTGAAGAGAACACTGATCATAATTATTCCTTCTCTGTCTCTTGCATTTTGTCTCTGTGTTGCAGTGTCTCTGATAATTGTACCTTTTTTTTTTTTCCTCTAAAGTGGGTATTTGGTTCTTTTCTTTTTGTTGTTGTTTGTTCAATTTGGATATGCTCTAAGAGAAACCGTAAATAAATGTATCATACACTGAACTGAAGAACACGGTACTCATTATGTATATTTGAAATTTGTGTCATGGTGTAATAAAAGATGGAGATCAGTTGTGTACTTAAATGTACTTCTGGAAGCTTAATTGAATGCCTGCATGTCTCTGGACTTTTTTGTGTGTGCGCTCTGTGATAAAGGGAAAAGCACTCGTAGCTCTCGCTGCGGCTCAAAGTGTCGGCAGGTGTTAGAAGGCTGTAAAACAAAGTCATTTGACAGAAAAAACGCACGCCGCTCCTGCCCGTGCGCTTCGACTTCAAACGTTTGATGTGAGCTGTTGTCTCCTTAGTACAACAAACCAAAGTCCATCTTATGGGACATTCCCAACAACTTAACACCCTTAAAAGCTCAGATCTGCCATCTAGATTACACTATCGCTCAATCCATGCTATCTTGTGGAAAACTGACTTAGTATTAAAAATGGGCAACTTTGGCCTTAATCTGTAAAAGAACACTATTGAACTCGAAGCATGGAGTCCTCTGAAGGTCTCTGTAAGAGGGCAGTTAAACACAAACTTTCAAACCGGTTTTTAACAGTTCTGGCCGGTAGTGGAGCCCACTACAATGATTTGTGTTGACAGCACCTTTTTTCTTTAGTGGTTGAGGATGACGTGAGTTAGGCAACGCTCTGTAATAAAGAACAATATTTGCATATTCAAGCTAATATTCAACCACCATCACTGATAACTGGCCAGGTGGTCAAATAATTGATAAACACTGTTGTGGCACGGCATTGTGGCTTTCTGGGCTTGCCTGTCTGTCTCTGTCTCTGGGTAAGCGTGCGTTGTGGTACTGTAGATTCCTCGTATGTGTGATTTGCATTCAGGGTGAGCGGTGTGGTCCTGGAGGTGACCAAACAACTCCTGTGTCCCCTCGCACCTAGCTGGGTATTTTCTGTTTATCTGTTAATCATGAAAATTCTCCTGGCATTTGTTTGTAGAAACAGTGTCTGAGAGGAGCTCTTACTCACATTGGTGGTGACTCACGGATCACATCTGTTTCCAAAGCCAGCAGAAGCGATGTCCTAAAACCTCCTGAACACGGCGGCTTCAGTTTTAAACCATTTGTTTCTATGTGAGGGCCATGCGAGTTCTTTTTCTGCCCGGTGCACTTTTCACTGTTTTCAAATGAGTCCATGCCTAACCAATGAAGATTCCTCCAAAAATCTTTGGTTCCAAAACAGACTGTGGCTGTTTAGTTTTGTGGAACGAGTGTGTATTACATTAATCAAAACCTTTCAGTGACTTATTGCATTTGTGTTTAAGTGTCCTTTTTTTGTGTGTGCTGTCTGAAATAGGCCTGCTCCATGAACTTTGACATGTTATAAGTAATGCTAAGCAACACAGCCCACATACTTGCAGAACAGTCTGTGCTCTGACCCAGGTCATTAGAAGTGTAATGCTTGTAAAGCAGCATGGTGTTTGCCTGCAAGCAGAGCTCCATTTTTATACATCAAAACAACCCACATTGCAAGTGTTTTTGAAGTGGGGCTTAACACAGATTTCTGTGACGATAATGTAGTTTTGTTGTCGGGGTCAACCGAATGTGGATGTTTGCTGCTTTCAAAGTCAAGTTTAGGCCTTTGATTGCTAAAAGAGTCGAATCTTAATTGCTACTGCAACAGCTGCAGAGGCTCCACCACCAAACAGCTTCTCTCAGCATGTTTCTTTCTCTTTTCTTTTAAATGTGTTTTGCACATTTCTCAAGCCTCTGCCCTATCCATCCAGTAACTAAACATTCAATTTAATATTTGCATAACTGCCGCTGTGAGAACATGTTCTTTTTGCTCTCAAACATTTCCTTACTCGAGCTGCCAAATGTAGGCTTGGACTAATCTGCCATGCAAATTCCGAGGAAAAATACAACCACAGTTTTTTCTCAGTCTTTCCTGGGCAAAGAAAAACTGCTGCAGTATTTCCTGGAAGCAGTCATTACACTTTTTGTTTTTGCAGAGAGGACACCATCATGGTTGCTCCAGGGCCCACGCTCCAGGAACTATGCAGGGCCCACATGCTTTGCCTCCTGCTCCACTGTATGCTATCTGAATTCATCAGTTCCATGAGGTCATAACTCATCCTGACTGACTATTGACATACAAAGTGTGACCTGATTAAGCTACAGTACTGTGCAAAAGTCAGTTTTGCCTGAAAGTTTTTTTTTTTTTTTTTTTTTTTAAAGGATCTTGAGGAATAACACTGGTCAACAGTGATTTTGCTACCTGGAGAAAAATACCTGATATAAGGCATTTCAGGTGTGCTGATTCCAAAACTATAATCAGAATTTCTCTAGCATGTCAGGTTCTTGAGTTATGCACATGTCAGTATTTAGCTAATGTATTGCTGTGCTGGCGCTTCTCACGCAAATGTAGAGTGTGCTAAGATTTTCTAATTTTGAAATTGAACAGAATTTGGCAATAATTTGGGTGATTTTCGGGTGCTGAATGCAAATATAGTCATTAACATCAATCAATCAACTAAAGTTTAACTGCCAATATTGAGGATCAACAATGCCAGTAATTTGCAATTTCTTATACTGACTGCTTTGATCTGTCAATAGATAAAAAATAAAGTTTTAGTGCTACATCAGGTGATGGAATGATGTTTCTGGGGCAGTCCAAAGTGATGCCAAGCTTAAAGCTGGGACCTTTGACAGACCCCAAGTCCGTGAGCTTATTAGAGACAAAGACTTTCCATCTAAGCTCAGACCCCTTGAACTAAGAGTAGGGGAAGCATTTGTTCAGGTGGTACAGAATTTCTTGGGCAACCACAGAGCCACAAACTATGAAGAACTAGTTGACGACATGCTCATATCATTCAAACGTATGAGTTGTCTATGGAAGCTTGTTTCCGCCACTAAAAAAAAAAAAAAAATCGCAATCTGTAACTCGAAATTTCAAGTTGTTTTCTCGAAATTTCAAGAAAATTTGGAGTTTTCTCGAAATTTCGAGTTACTAACTCAAAAATTTGAAAATCTTAGCACAATCTACATTTGCATGAGAAGCGCCAACACAGCAATACATTAGCTAATCATTGACGTGCATAACTCAAGTACCTGACGAGTTACTAACTCGAAATTTCAAGTTGTTTTCTTGAAATTTCGAGTTGTTTATCTCAAATTTTCGTGTTTTCACTCTCAAAATTTCGGCTTAGTGCTGCCAATCAGAAAGCTTTCATAGGTTGCAAAATGTCACTTAAGATTCACTTCCTTCAGTCTCATCTTGACTTCTTTCCACCCAATTTGGGTGATGTGATGTGGAAGCTTATTTCCGCCACTGATAAATAAATCAATAAAATCGCCATAACTCAAAATTTCGAGTTAATAAGTCCAAATTTCCAGTTACATATCTCAAATTTTCACATTATTAACTCGAAATTTTGACTTAGCGCTGCCAATCAGGAAGCTCCGTGATCCGTGCATCATTTCCTTGTTAACTGGAAGCAGGAAGCTGGCGGCCAGTGTACTGAAAGTTGTTTACCAGTGTAATTATCTCTGTTTTGGACATTGGCTTCTTTTTCACTTATTTTGATCCTTGTGTTTGGTCCTTGTACCTGACCATCTTTAGAGGATTTTTTTTTAATTTGTTAAGCTGCTTACCACTGACAGATGAATCATTTGAGCATTAAAAAGTCACCTAACTTGCTGTCTGTTATGTCAACATCTGTATCTTTAGGCACTTTGTTAGCATCCTGTTGCAAAAACACACCATTTGTTTCCATTTCTTTAGCTGAATTAACCCCAAACATAACACAGGTTGACAAGCACAAAATAGTATTTTTGCACCAATAAGGTGATTCAGAAACCAAATCCCAGCATGCTGTGCAGTATCTTTAAAAAAAAAAAAAAAACTGAGGAAACTGGACAAGAGGAGGTCAAAAGAAAAAGTGGCAGGCCTAAAAACTGTCTATGGCAGATGAAAGGTGCCCTTAAGAAATAGAAAAAAATCCAGCAAAGACCGAATACAGGACCTGAGAGGTGCATCTGGACTATCTCCTGTTTGCTGAAACCTAACCAGGAATGGTGGCTGGCAAGAAGCAATTTTTAAGGAAGAAAAGCTGGGAGAAAAGACCTGTTTCAGTGGAAACAGGTCTTGTGGAGTGATGAATCCAAATTTGAAATTTTTGGTTGAAATTGTGGCCAACAGTAAGTGTCTGCAGTCACCTGTAAAACACGGTGGAGGCTCTGTCATGGTTTGGGGGTGCTGCCAAACTATAACAGGGCAAGTGGCGTTAGAAATCTTTACAAAATTGATGGAATTATGAAAGCAGAAAAGTACAGTCAGATTTTGATCCACCATGCAATACCATCAGGAAAGTGTCCGCTTGGCAACAGCGTGACAATGATCCCAAACACCCTGTCAATGTAGTAAAAGCATACCTGGATAGAGAAACAGCCCGGACATCAAAATTACTGAAGCAGTGTGGGATCAGACAACAGAATAACAGGCAGCTAACATCCAAAGAAAAGCTTTGAATGTCCTTCAAGAAGTCTGGAGAACTATTCCTGAAGACTACTGAAAGAAATTAGAAGAAAGCTGCCTAAGAGAGTTCAGGCTGTGTTGAAGAATAAATGTGGTCATATCAAATATTGACTTTCAAGCTCGTTAGAATTGTGAAAACTCTGTTTGGCCTATACTGTATTTCCATTTATGCTTGCACATGTTTCAATAAATCCCTCCACCTGAGAAATAAGGGGCGGCTAACAGTCGGGCGCACTAAATGTCACACACAATTTCTTCAGCAAGATCAGGAGGGCTGAGATGAGAGGGTTGGACCCGTTGTTTACGTATAAACGTGGGAGGAGTCCACTCTCGGTAAGTCACTCATTTTTTACAAGCTGTTGCATGTAACTCCCTTCACAACGCGTGGGTGAAAAGCAAAAGGAAGATGAGAGATCAGAACAGATGAGAACTGCAGCTGTCTAACCGGGAATGAAGGCGCGATGTCCTGTGAGATTTTTGGAGGTCCATTTACATTTACGCACACAAGAAGTGATTTGCAGTGAGGACATTTAAAGATTCCGAGGATCGGATCTTTGTTTATTGGCTAAGAAAGAAAAGTTTGCCCCAGAAGCAGTCTTTGTAAATCAGTAGAGATGAGATTAAACTTTTCTACAAGCTGGATTTTCCGCGGCTGGATAGCGTGTCTCCTTGTCACCTTTTACGCACAGGTAAAACACGTTTTCTCCTAATAATGAAAAGAATTTGCCCCACAATTTCGTCCAGAAGTTAATGGCAAAAGAGTTGACAGTCACCTCTGTAGCAATCTGTCTCTTGTAAACTGCTTTTTTGGGGCTGTCGAGTTCCATTCAAGTGGGAAAGCTCATGCAAAAATACTGAGATTAATAGTGGTATATTTTTCGCAGCCAAAAGATACGTAACAGTAAACCCGAGTATGTGTCAACACACCAGGATTTGCATGAACTGGTCAGATGGGACGATGGGAAGACTGTGTGAGTGTGTGTGTGTGTGTGGGGGGGGGGGGGGGGGTCTGTTTTATTTTATTTATTTATTTATTTTTACGCACAGACAGTGACTGGAAACAGTCGTATTTGGGTCGAATCCACTTCTCCCCTGCTCTGACCACAGAAAAGCCGCTGGCAACTGGACGCTCCTCTCCCTCCACCAAGTATTCTTTCCAGGTCCAAGTGGCTCATCAGGAATCTCATTAGGTCCGCCAGAGGCGAGGATTTCAAAATGCGGTGCAGGGGCCACACGGGGATTTCTGTCTCGCATTTCGCCGCAAGCTTTTTCAAGCATTTTTGTTATAGTTTCCTGGTTTCCTTTTTTGATCAGTTTTATTGGTAACATACATTTGCAAAGCTTTTAATTAGCTTTACAAAGTTTAAAAATGACCTAACGCCTCAGCTGATGCACTGCCACAGATTAATTTGAAGGGGAGAGTGAATATGGTCCGTGGCATGTTGTTGTCCGCGCTGTTGTTTAGTCCAACCAGCTAACGCTGTCCAGGTGGAGAAGTTTATGAGATGCGGTTGCAGCGGCGGGACTGCTGGGCACCAGTGATCTATCACTGCCTGTGCGCCTGTATTACCGTAAGCCAGCATCGTTATGACTTTGACTGGAACGCACGCTCTTTCTTCCCTGAGATGTGTTGCAAGAGAAAATGCTTGTGGGGGCATTTACTTGTCAATGCTGTGATCCAGAGGGGTAATTACGCATAAAGACTTTTCCCCAAAGACTATCCAATAAGTCAAAGCCAGCAGCGGTGACAAGGGGACGCAAACAGATAGAGTTTGCCTGGATAGGAGGGGATGGAATATTTTTCATTACGTTTTAAGGTGACATTGCAAACCCTTGGCTTTGGGTTGTTCTCACCATGGTCTTGCCATTACTGACTCACACTATTCCAAAAGAATTCCCCTTCATTTTCTTGGTTTTCAACCACTTCATCCAATGCATTCCAAGTTCATTTCAAACTGTCTTTGTGACATTGAGCAATGCGCAATTGCTTCAAGATGCTCAGAGCTTAAAAGTCAATATATCATGAAGAGCTGTGCTTTGTTGGGTTTATTTACTCGCCTGCCCACAAACATGGCTCCTGAACTTTTTATTTGCCAGCTTTTCCGTCTAGTCATACATTCATCCCTGCTTGTATGCACTCATGCTGTGCAGCTATCCAATAGCAGCATCTCTCCGGATTTCTTTCACTTAATATTTGACCAGTGATTATTTTCTAATTCCTGCTGTGCTCTTCATTATTTACTCCTTGTAGTTCCATCCATCCACCCACTACCAGATCAGACTTTTGGCTTCCTCAGCTTAGTAAAACATTTCACTGCCTGTGAGCCTATGAGCTGTGGATTCAAGCTTGTTTTAATTATGCACACAACTGACAAATTCACTCGAAAGAAAACACTACTTTTGTCATTCTCGTGAAGAAATGAGGAGGAATTCTGATTGCTTTTTGGCTTTGTCAGCTTCCATTAAAGCAATTAGCGCTTATTATACTTGGCAAGGAAGGGTCTCGTGGCACCTGCTCTTCCTTGATCACTGGGTTGAGTTTCTATCATATGCACTTTTTCTATTCACAGATTGTTGCCTATCACTGTTTCCATCAATTTACCAGCTCGTCTTTGTGCGTGTGTGTGCATGCGTGAAATTTTAAGATAACTTTGTCCACTCTTGTTCTGTTTTATGAGTTTTAATCAAAGGAATGAGATTTCAAAACTTGATTTGTGCAGGTGACATTTAGGGGATTTGCGTTTGGGGCTGTAAAAAAAAAAAAAAAAAAAAACCTCATCCGAGGTGCAAACACTTTACAAAGATCTGATTGTTGTGCAATATGCTTTTACAACAACTTATCGTGAATCAGTAAACCCCTAGAGGCCTAAGAGTGGAAGAGTGCTTATCTTGGCTTTGTGCCTGTTGCTGCTGTGGCCGTTATGCAAATTCTCCCCTCCGCTGGAAGCTAATGGAATGCACTTGGTGTTCGATAGGGTCACACCGGTAGCGAAGGCTTTTTTAAGAGATTGGGAGGCGGGGGCAACATATCACTGAAGGGGTGGAACTCTTAATACCTCTTTGTTCTTAAGCTTCATTAAGTCCCGCCCACTCTGTCCATCAATTTGCTCTCCGGCTTCCGGCCTCTTCTTTTTAAAATTTCTATAACTTCATATCTGAGCACACGCGACACATCATCTTAGCTCTGAGGTCGGATGTTCTATGTTTACCATTATCTTAACCTATAATCATATAGGGTGGGTCTCCTGTTTTTTTTTTTTTTCTTTTACATCCATTATATATTTAGTGAGTCAAAACACATTGCTTCACATAACTGAGACCCACTGTTTAGATGTGGCGGTAACAAAAACACAATTCCCAGCATTCCTTTGGCTTCCTGTGCGCTCTGGTCCAGCTGTGCATATTGAATGCTGTATCTATATCTACGCAAAGACATGAGCCTTTAATAGCATGGGAATCTTTCCTACTGCTGTCACTTCTGCCTCCTGCAGCATATGGTCTCCATTAGTGCTGCGGTCCGAGCTATGAGCGCTGCGTATCATTATCCCTTTGGTTAGATTATAAAACAAAGATTGGCTGATGTGCGAGTCTGAGTGGAGGTAATTAGAAGCTTGCCAGCGTTCATGCTGCGCCTGAAGCCGGACAGACTGACACAGAGTCTAAACGGAGCTTAACACAGAGGTGTGAAAAAGAGAGGAGACAGAACTCAGTGGAAGATGAGCAAAGGATGTGAAAACAGTGCTGGGGGTTAGAGCCCAGGGTTGTTGTTTTTTTACATTAAAAAACAAAAAGAAACTGGGACTATAATATCCAAACAAGGATTTCATGGCAGGGAAACTTTTGGGAAGCTTTTCTGAACCTCAGCACTATCAGCAGTTCTTTACTGTACAAATTACAGCATGAAAGACTGATGTGGTGCATGAAGGAGGCCGGTTCAAGGTCAGCCTGCAGGCAGGCCTATAGGTTGTATTTTTCTCCATGTATATATAGACACTGTGGCTTTGGCATCCTTTCTGTCATAACAGCCAGATTCTCTAATTCAGCAGTGTGGCGAGGACTTCTGCAGCCCCTGATTTAGAGTGGCTGCAGGGTGCGTACAATAAGTAGCCTTTTCACTAGAGCATTTATTGTTTAAAAAAAAAATGCAAAGATGTTTCATGGTTTACGCCCATGTTTTCTGGCATAAGAGCTGCGTTGAGTTGAATGACAGCAGGAAACTTTGCATAGTGGTATGTTTGAACAGAAGACCTTTAGATATTTTGTGTAATAACATAACAGCACAAGATTTTTTTTGCAGCGCAGTACCGAGTGCCAGGGGAATATTTGCAAGTGATTAACAATTCAGAGCCAACAAGAATGGATGTTGTATAATACTTCCTTATTATACTATTAATTCCTTATTGGGTTCTGGACTCTAATTTGTTTCTGGTTTGGAGGCTACCGAGGTGAGCTCAGGTGTTCTAAGAGTGTGGAAAGAATTTCTGGGCATGTCTCGAAAATGTTTTTACCCTCCTCTCATCATTCACCATATCACGTGTGGTTTTGAAAGATGATCTGAAGAAGGAGAGAGGTTCTTGGAGGAAAGCAGTGAACTTCACAAAAATGTTTTAATAAAGAGACTGACCTTTTTTTGAGAGGGGGGGAGGGGCTTAAAGATTATAGTTCTCTTACTAACTGTTATGAATTTGTCTTATGCATTGATTAATTACAGAATGCAGACTCCAAATCTCTCCAGTGTGATGAAAAACATTACCTGAAGGGTTCCAAATGCTGCAACAAATGTCAACCAGGTAACACACATGCACACATGCACACACACAGACAAAATATAAGAAAGTAGTGGGTGCATATTTGGTTTCCTCTGTGGAATCAGCATAAAGTAAAAATAGCTTTCCATTCACAAATGTTCTAAAGGAAAAGAGGAAGGATGTTTAAAAGCAGATCTTTTTGGCTTAAAATGGCACAGACATGCACATGTGTTTCCACAAGCAAGCAAGCAAACACACACACACACACACACACACACACACACACACACACACACACACACACACATGCAATCTGCTAGAGATACCAACTGCTAAAAAAGAAGAAAGGAGCTCTAGTTTTATCAATTCCTATTTAATTAGGCTTTAATTAGGTTATTGTGATTATAATCTATTGGCTTCTTATATCCTCTTCTTCACCCCCACCCCATCCTCACTAGGTCAATATATGGTTTCCGAGTGCACTGACTCCCATCAGACTATATGTTTTAAATGCAACGATGATGAATATCAGACCGACTGGAATGTGAAGATATCTTGTAAGAAACAGAAGTTTTGTGATACAAGTGAGTACCTACGCTTCTACAATTTCAAACTCTTGAATAAGTATTTGTAACGAATAAGAAAAAAGAAAAACTGTATTTCTTCCAAATAAATTTGCGACCTCTTTACTTGAGGAACAAAGATCAAACCCCTTTACCAGTCAAGAATGCTCTGATCTTCTTAATATTTTTTTTTTATTTGTGTTATGGCACTTGTAAAATTTAAATCAAATGTGCATCATTACCAGAATGAATGTAATAAACCCATTTTAACCCTCTGCTCAAGAGCACAGCAGCAACACAGATTCAACTGTGGAGTGGGGTTTTGGATGCAACACACATTATCATCCCCTTCAATCATTTGTACCTTTTTTTTTTTTTAATCTTCAGGAGAGGGTTTTATGAAAATGCCTGTAAACCTAATAGCAGAGGAGCCATGTCGTTGCATTACTGGCTACCAGTGTTCCGCCATCAACTGTGAGTTCTGTCAGGAGATACCCACCTGCGACCCTGGAAAGGGACTTCAACCTACAGACATTTGTGAGACAATACAAAACATACCTCATTTATGACAAATAATTACAAACAAGTATAACTCAGAGATTACAGTGTGTGTTGTTAATTACAGATGATAGGATGGAGTGTGTGTCGTGTCCAAAAGGCTTCTTCTCTGCTGATGATAATACATGCAAACAATGGACCGAGTAAGTGCTTAGACACACACACACACACACACACACACACACACACACACACACACACACACACACACGTTTTTGGCTTGGAATCTTTTGACGTATTGTAAAGGGAAAATGCAGTTGGGAAGCCGTTCCCACCAGAAGCCAGCAGTGGTTATGAGTAATATATTCACCGCTTCCTCTGGAACCCTGGCTGCAGCAGACACCAGCTTCCACTGCCAGCCAGGCCTGACAGATCATCTGGAATGATTATGATGATGGCGAGAGAAAGAATTTTGTTTTTCTCCCTGTCCATCCGCCTTTCTGATATTATCTTTGCAGAACCATGAGTCGAGCACGTTGGTAGGAAAATGCGGAGTAGAAGGAAGAACCAAAAAACAAACTGCAGTCCCAGAGTACAAATATTCCTCTTCTTTTTCATTCCCAGTTGTAAGGCTGAGGGGAAAAGGCAGATCCAGCCAGGCAGCGCCGAAGCCGATGCAGTGTGCGGACCACTGGATCCCGGTAAGCCGTGGACATACCGTATGTACAGCGTCATATTATTACATATTCATCAACTGTGCAAAATAAAAGTATGGGAAATCATTTCTTCTACTTAGAAAGATAACCCTATATTACCAATGTGTCAAGCTCAGAAATTGTCTTTCTTACAGATGCCGTTGTCACGTCCTTCTGGGTGATAGTTTCAGTGCTTTCAGTCATTACTGTTCTGTGTCTCCTGATTCTGCTTCTCTTCTGCTACAAGGACAAAATGAAATTACTCTCTGGTAGGTCAAAAACCTGCATTAACTATTTTTCTAGCTACATAACTGCTTTTCAGATATCTACTTTAGACATTGCCATCATTTTACATTCATAAATACTACATTAGTACAATTTTGCAGTATTTTATTCAATAGTTAGTTACATATTCTTTTATTTCCTAGTAAATCTGCGATCCTGTGTCCAGAATCTGAAGAGGACCAGGATACAACAGGTAAGGTAGTTTCACCTGCCTGTACATATCTAACATCCATCTATCTTTATGCGTGTGCTAACAGTGAACTCCTCTTTTATCGTTTCCCTCACTCTAGGAGACACTGGCTCCTCTTTACCACAGCGGAGCAGGTGGAGGAATAGGAGGGGGCCCTGGTGGCCCAAAGCCATGTGAGATGACTGAACTTATCTACCAAGCACCCTCGAGCCCTGCTGATGACCCCCCATGCACCTTGCCCACCTCTGTTCCTGATATAAAGGTCTTTCTGCCCTTCACAAAGGAAATGACAGGGAAAGAAGTTGTTGAGGGGAAAATGGCAATGGAGGATCAGAACAAAGGATCTGGAGAACCAGAAGAGGTGTCAGAAGAAGAGAAAGAGATCGTGAGTGTGTCCCGGCTTTTGGCAGGTTCTTGCGTGTGTGTCATTCCCATCCGCGAGCCGCTGGAAGTTGGGGAGAATGAGGACTGTAGCAAGGCCGTCAGTTCCGGAACATTGGGATCCTGCTCATGCAGATGGCTAGATGGGGAGCGGGATGGAGATGGAAGTGGGAAAGAGGATAAAAATGAGAATAAAAGGGCAGATAAGAGTGAAGAAAAGGGGGATGGAAATCTCAAGAAAGTGGTTTTGTGCACAAGTGAGACAGGCGTCGCACCACTCGTTTCTCTTTCTCCTCCTCTCCTCCACACCTCCTCTGCCGTCCCTTCCACCAGTCCACTTCCTGAACTCCACCTGCCATTGTCCCAGGTGTCACCGGAGTTCAAATTTCACCTGGCTGAAAGGTCACCAGTAAAATGGGAAGGGTTGTACAGACTGACAAGCACAGACTCGACATCAACAGAACATAGTACAACCTCTGCCGTGACCTTGGTCAACCCCTCGATGCCTTCCTCATCTGTTGGGGAGCTCTACATGGACAAGCCCCCCGAGGCCACAGACCCAGAGCAAGACCAGGAAGGTCCCTGCGGGGATAGCGGAGAAAACAAGCTCTCTTCACAGGAGTCAGAAATGGAGTGCTCACCGGAGAGCCTTCATAGTCATTTGGCTGATCCGAATCTTACCTCAGGTAGATGAAATTTCAAGAACTGATCATATAAGAAGCCCTTTGCGCCCAAAATAAATAGATAAGGTAGTAGTTTTAAACTAAGCAAAAACGAGTCCATTGATTCTCTTGGGGTAATGAAAAGATGCTATGGAGCTGGATATTTCCTGGATATTTTTGCTATGACCACACAATAGTAACAATAAAAACGAAATGCACAGCGGCTTGTGCGTTATGGGGATAATGGCTCATTACAAAGACTGCGGGACCACAGTTGCGTTTGCCAGGTGGATTCTGTGTTCACTGTTTGTGTAGGCAGTCGCCATTGTGTTGCCACAGGGTCATACCCGTACACGAATTGATACACCACATAGCAGTGTTCGCTTTCCCCCAGACTAGGTGGGACTGGCCACCAAGAATAACAGAATGAGATTTAGATTGGTTTAAATGGAAAGTTTTACTGTCACGGGGCTGAGCGTGCATTGTTCTTACAGACCTTAGAGTTCTGCCAAAGAGAAAAATCTACGGGAAACATTTATGCTCTGTGCCTCAAGTTCCCAGTGGTTATGGTTAGTTATAAAAGCAGTAATATCTGAGCAGTCTGATAGAGACGGTGGTCAGCTCAAACTCAGACATTATTAGCCGAGCACAGACTGGACAGCGGCTCGGTTTCAGCCTAAGAATATGGCGTTTGTGTGATTGTTTCCATGAAATAGCTTTTATTAAAGCCACTATTGATAATTTGACCCTGGATTTTGGCAGACCACACAGGGAGCAGGAAAAAGATATGTGTGTGTACATGTGTGTATATGTGTGTGTGTGTGTGTGTTTTTTTGATGTGCTAGTGAACCACCAGAACCGCACTCTTAACAAACACTGCTCTTTGTGTATGTGAGCATCAGTGTTGAGTATGCCATCTACAGTACAAAACTCCTGTTTACCCAGAGTTCCATAGGGTTGCGCAAAGTGACCGCAGCTTTAATTGAAGCAAGATGTGCTCAGCTTGAGTAATGCTTTTATAACCTCGCAAACCCAACAAAAACACGCACACACCAACTTGTGAAGCCTCTTTTTATTATTTTTTTCAGACTCTCACTGATGGCTGGTTACTTTAATTACACATTTGCTGGCTTGAAATGAACACAGTTTCCCATCATGCAGTAATGAAAATTGTTACAAGGACTTCCCGCCCGTGCTATTTAAAGGTTAGGCAAGGTTCAGAGGTTTCCCTTGTCTCGTTTCACATGCAGTGTTTCATGCACAGTAGCCATCCAGTGCACATGATTTATATTTATTAGCTACTTACCAGATCGGCCAGAGCAGTTTGGGGGCTGCCTTTGAGTGTCCCGTCAACAGGGCTAACTCACATTTAGTCTCCAGCAGCTATCCATGACAAATAGGCAGATTTTGGAGATTTTTTTTTTTCCTGGAGACTGAGCAAGAAAAGGGTTCTACCAGTGTTCAATTTTACCCCTGTCAGAACTGCATTGCTACAGTTTTTGGGTATCCAGAAAAATCAACATGGTACTGAGGAAGGATAAACAAAAGAGCCAAGCAGATTCCTCAGAGCTTTGTTTTCAGAGTTGTGGTGAAATGGCATATTTTCAAGCTTGCCCTCTCAGACTGGTATTCCGGGAAAGGCTCTCGGATACAGAGACAGCGACACACTTTCTGTTAGTGTGTGATGGTGTTTGCCTGTGGCTGTGTGCGCCTTTGAGTGTATACGTGCATGTGTAGGTGTAAAAATGCCTGTTGGTGTGCTTTCTTACTGTGTGTGTGTGTGTGTGTGTCGGTGTGTGCGCGCACATATGTGCGAACAGATGGAACATAAGCTGTGAGTCATGGAGGTTTGGCTTCTTCTGTCGCCTGGAAAGTCAGACAGGAGGCTGGAGAGAAAATAGGAACCAGAGGTTTGATGTGGTGTAATGTGATAAACAAAATAAAAACACAGTTTATTTCCTAATTCACCTGGCCGGATTAAATCTGCACTCGAACGGCACACGGGCTTTGGCACAAAGGGCTTCGGTGCACGTTTGTGTTTGGCAGGAAAGCCATTGTAGGCTCGAGTTTAGATTAGAGCTGTTGGATGGAGTCAGTATTAAAAAGAGCTGAACAGCAAGGATAAAAATGTGTTCAGTTAAATCTTTAAAACCCCAAACTCTTGACAAATTACTTCAGTGGTTTTGAGTGTCTCGCAGTTAGAAGTGCTGGACACTGAAACAGCTAAGGCCAGAGGGATATGATATGGCGGCTTTTCTAGCTGTTGCCTTTTTGTGGTCATCCTGCAAAGTCATTACACCCACTGTCCATTTTTCACATGAGGTTAGCCAGCAGTTACTCCCTTCTTCACTCGTGTCGTGAAACGGGGCTCTAGCAGCCTGTGTGTAGAAGTCCCACACAACCCTACAGTTATATTTACACATTTCATTAAATTTCACAATAGGCTGTTATTGCGTTGGCATTTTCTATACTAGTATGGGGCGATGATGTTTATGAATTTCACGTGAAACTAAAGATTTTCTCACGTTCTCTATAAATAGCATCCTGACCGTTTCCCCCTCCTCTGTTTTTCTTTTCTATTTAGGTCAGGTGTCTGGGAACCACAATACCACCTTCATCTCCAGCGGTCAAGTGATGAACTTCAGCGGTGATGTCATTGTTGTCTGTGTCAGCCAGACTTCTCATGGCAGTGATGAGCTGGGGCAGGATGATGGCTTTGGCAACCCTGTCCAGGAAGAAGCCAGTGAGACTGCCCCATTTTTTCAGAGCAGCCTCAGATCACAAGGGAACTCCATTTCCCACCGCACTTTGCAAGATGAGACGCTGCCAGTCCAGGAAGCGATGGTGGAGCGATCACTAGGAAAGTGAAAGGCAACCAGTGGCTGTCTCATGTTTTATGTCACTCCAGAGATCATCTCCATAACCATAATTTAGACCTTGTCAAGCTGAGCGCCTATATTTTCAATTACACCAGTCAGCCACAACATTAAAACCACTGTCAGTTGAAATGAATAACATTGATCATCTTGTTACAATGTAATGTTCTGCTGGGAAATGTTGGGTCCTCTTGCTTTGACTCATACCACCCACCTAAATATTGTTGAGGATCAGGCACATCCCTCCATGGCAACAGCATGCCCTGACAGCAGGATTCTCCCCAACGTGTCCCGCCGCGGCAGAAATACTCCTCAGGACTGGCTCGACAAATCAGAGTCCGATCAAGCATCTGCTGAATTAGCCAGAGGAAGTCTGATCCGTGGAGGCTTCGTGCCACAACCCACAGGACCCAAAGGACCCACTGGCCAGACACCACAGGACACCCTCGGTGGGCTCATGTGCATGATCAGCATAAGGAGGGCTACACAATGGTGGATTTAATGCTATGGCCGATAGGTGTACATCAAAGAAGTTACAATAATAATTAAAACCAAAATGTGCCCTTGCATGCCTGCTTTCCATATAAAACCAAGAGCAGAATGGTATAAAGTCATTTTAAAATGATCAGACAGGTAACAGAGATGAGTCTTTTGGGACTCTGTGTCTGCACAGTTGCCTTACTAATGAGATTTCTATAACCTGTCCGATTCCCTTAGATATTAGTCACTGAACTTTATTCCCAGAAAAAAAAGCTGTAGGCTTTTTTTCAAATGGAAACTCCCTCCAGCCCAGACAATGATGGGGAATTTTGTTGTGAAATAGAATTAGAAGTCGAGTTCATACTGCAGGTGGATAATAGTTTTATTGGTGCTTGGAAATTACAGCTCGGCCTTGATACAAGAAACTTACTATTTAATGTCCTGCATTTTATTAATAATTTACTTTAGATGACATCTGTAGACACCTAGTTTTTTTTTTAACTTTTGTAAATTTAGATGATTTTGATACTTTGCATAACAAAATATCCACCATGTGGAAAATAGGGTTTGTTAATAATATCATAGAACATTGAATATATGATCCACAATAAGATCTGGCAGGAC
>JAVDPK010000335.1:38716-68160 GCA_034780415.1 Cichlasoma orientale
TAGATAGATAGATAGATAGATAGATAGATAGATAGATAGATAGATAGATAGATAGATAGATAGATAGATAGAGAGATGGATAGATGGATAGATAGATAAATACTTTATTAATCCCCATTGGGGAAATTCATTTGTCCAACAGCAACTACAAATTACCACACAGAACATAACAAGTTACCCTCAGTGCAACCAGACATGAAAGACATAAAACAAATGAGACACAAACAAATTAACCAAATGCACACATCACCATGAGGTGTTGTACAACCTCACAGCTGCAGGAACAAAGGACCTCCTGAACCTCTCTGTCCTACAGCGCATCGAGAGGAGCCTGTGACTACGGCTGCTCCTCTGACCTGCTAGAGTCTCATACAAAGGATGTTTGCTGTAGTTGAGGATGGTCTGGAGCAGATTGCAGTTTGCTATCTGCTTGAGTGTATCATCTTTATCAAAGGGCGTAAACACAGTTTCCTAGACATAATTCTAGTCCCTGGCTGAAAGCTTTTTTTTCTTGATTGGTTTATTTTTTTAGTCTGTGATTAGGCTTGATGGCTGTCCTCAAACTGTTGTCCTGTATGCAGGACAAAAAATAATTTCTACGCTATTCCACTGAAATAAATGCTTACATAGTTATTATTATCAAAGTGGGTTTAGAATTCTTCTTGCTGTGTGAGGACATTATTAAAGTCATCATGTGATAGACTTTGCACAGGGAAAATACACAATACCCATGAAAGCGCTTGGAGCTATTTAGAAATACAATACAGTACTGCATTTGGCAACATTTTAAATGTATATTCAAGTAGCATCAGTAATGTGTAAAATCTTACAAATAATTTAGCTCTGAAGTACTTTGGATTCTGATTAAAGCAAGTTGGAATAAAAACATCAAGAAAGTACTGCCTGGTGGTCTGTCCTTGTATCAACACCTCCTTACATGCAGGGGGCGGTGCAGAGGATGATTAAAGCGCGAAGAAGATTATGCGCATGCGCTGTTTAAGGCTACGTCAGCTCTTTCTGTACGAAGGTGTAAACTGTGGAAGCTACGTGGCTCTCATTTCTCCTGCGTTTTTACCGAACAGCACGTCGGAAATAGGTAAGCGAACGAGAACTTTTGAAAAAAAATTGTTTTCCATAAAAATGTAGCCGATTAAATGAGTTGGAACTTCTTGATTTTGTTTGTTTTTAACCACGTTGAAGTTTAAAGCCAGCGTTACGCTACGTCGCCATAATATTTAGCATGTAAGCTCGAGTTGTGATTAAACTAACGCAACATGGCTGACTTAACATCAGCCTTATCTGCGTTTTCTGTCATTCTTGTTAATATTTCTTGGAAAAGGAGGCCATCGAGGGTATATTAATAATTACAAAGTTGTTAGAGCTCGCTGCGTTTAAGTCAACGTCAGCGCTGAAACAGATCCAAGCTTTCACACTGATTTTAATGTTGTTTCTCTCTCCAGTCCAAACACCATGGATCAGGTTATGCAGTTTGTTGAGCCCGGCCGGCAATTCGTCAAAGACTCCATAAGGCTCGTTAAGAGGTGCACAAAACCCGACAGGAAAGGTTGGTGTTCATACGTTGTTTGCTGTGGAAAGAACAAGTCTCAGATCTGAACCAGTTTACTCATAAATTTTGGATCCAAAGAGCACCCTTAATACTTTTTCATTAATAGGGGCATTTTTTTTTTGTCTTTTCTAACATTGATTATTTCTACCTGATTATTCAGAATTTCAGAAGATTGCCATGGCCACAGCGATTGGGTTTGCCATCATGGGTTTCATTGGCTTCTTTGTCAAGCTCATTCACATTCCCATCAACAACATCATTGTGTAAGTAAATTATTTACATGACTAACAGTTTCGCACAAAGGATCTCTTTAAACTAGTTATAGATAACTTTATTTAAGAAGTCCTATATGTCTTAATGCTAATGTGGGGGTTTGTGTTTTGCCACACACACACACACACACACTACCAGTCACAAGTGTGGACACTCTTTAAAGGACACTTGTTTTTACTTTAAAAGCCTTTTAATGTCTTAATTCCATAAGAAAATATACTGCTCTGTGACCCAAAGTGTCTGGCATGAGGAGTGAATCATATCTATCACTAAGTCTCTACCATTAAGTCATCAGTTATAGCTGCTGTTTAATACTAGATTTACATGGACAATCAGAACACAATCACATCTCTGATCAAGTTTCTCGTATGTATATTTTATTAAATGAATTATTAAAATGGCACAAACTCCTCCAAGGATTAAAGTCATTTTTATTACACAAAACATGAGATTAAGTCACACTGGAAGCATTGGGAACTCTTTTGTGCACAGAAGATGACACAAAAATACTGTTTAGGCTGTTATGAAATATCGACTTTTTAATAAGTGGTATGATTTAAAAAACAAAACTGTATTCTCAGTTAACACTGGCTTCTTTGTTTTTCTTCTAGTGGTGGTTAAATCCTGGTCAATCAAGCTTCAATCTGTGGGGACAGGAGACGGTGATGCAGTGTTAACGGCTGATGTCATTGGGGACGGGGTGGGGTTCTGTCGGGATGTGCATTTTTACATTCTGTGTTCAGCATTTGTTGCTGTGTAAATAAAAATAATTGGAAGTCTGATATGTCCTGGGTGCTCTATCAACCCCAGTTTCTTTTTTTTTTTTTCCCCCCTTTCCCTTTCCTTCCTTCTCCCCGTAAAAAATGCATCTAACGGGCATTCTTGCTAAAGAAGCTTGATTAAGAGGCTGTAGGACTGGACTGTTGAACTCTGCTGCTGTTTCTCACACACACTTAAGCTGCTGCCATCACTCCACATTTGAAACATGTGTACTATTTCTTTTTTACGCATCTTCTAGTAATTTAAAAAGTCTAGTCGCTTTTATGGAGGGTACTTCATGATGAAATACCCCGCCGCTGCTGTCCTGGCTCCCCCTTGCCGTAGCATTTGTGTTGTGATAGCAGTTGCTTCCTCTGTGTGTTGGAACACTGAGCTAGAATCCATAGGTCCAGCCCGGGATTCGAACCCCTGAACTGCTGTTCCAAAGACAGTAATGTTGCCCCTACGCCATCCAGCTGCATATATGCATACACATATATATAGATCTTCTCTATATATGTATAACAATAATTTAAAGAAAAATGTATATAAAATATACACAGGCTTATATATTTGTGTGTGTAGATATAAAGGTATGCCTATATATTTTTATGTTATATTTATTCTTCTTTAAATTACTTGATTGTCATAACCATTACGTGGGATTACTGGAACCTGAGGACAGAATTTCGTTCCACTGAATGCAAATGACAAAGAATCCCTGAATTATTTATTCTTTCTTGAACACCTAAACAATATTGTTAACAGCCACAGAAAGCAGGTCTCGAAGGCACACGCTGGATGGTGCAATACAAAGCAAATACCTGCATATGTGTAGGCAATGATGCACTGATGGGGATAAAGAGAATTTTTCACTTTGAATTTAACACAACAGTGTAGAAGTTCGATGTAAGAACAGTTTCTAACTTCACATCGCCATCATAAAATGAAAATGATTATTGCATAATTTGACATTTAAAGCCATTCTAGTTTGAGTAGGTTATTCACTATAACAGTGGCCAACATGGTTACAGGAGGTAGTAAATTATGAGCTTATTCCTTGTGTTCACGGATGCCCATGCTCCAAAGAAGAGGCTGGTCTGTGGTCACAGTAACGGCCTTCCTGGGCTTTCCGGGGTCAGTGGGCTCAAAAGTGTTGGAGGTGCTCACCAGCTTCCCAAACTGTAAGATCTGGTTATCTAAACAGGAGAGAAATAGAATAATTACATAATACTAATGGCAGACCAAGTTATACCACACTTAATGCTGTTTGGCTGTTAGTTTTGTTGCTGCATGCCAGAGTCCTTTCTTTTTTTTTTTTTTTTGAGAAGTGGTCTGGAACAAATTGGTCTTAGATAACTTTTGTAAGGCAGGGTGGTCCACATAACTTTGGATTGTGACTGCGAAGCCGTGTGAGGCCACGGGAAGTTTTCCTGCCATATCCACAAAGATTCACAAAGGCTCTTATGCTAAGGCCACTAAAAATACTCCCACTTTGTGATTACTGAAGTGTGTACAAATCCTCTTTAAGAGAAGCCTTCAACTGCCACTACCAGGGAAGGTAATCACTGGGGTGCATAAGTCACATACCACATTTTCTTTTCTTGTGTTATGTTATTCAAAAGTCTTTAGTACTTTTCCAACAACTGAAACTGATTTGAAAGGATACCTGTCCAACAGCGACCTCAAGTGGTCAAACTAGGAAACTCGGTATCCCTGCAAGCACAGTGCAAGGCAAATTTTGCCATCTGCTGGTTCTTTATTGGGAAAATATTTTCTCTTTGCTGTACACAACCAAGAGCCATGTTCACTACCATCTGAGCCTCCTCTCACTGACTCCCACTATGCTTCAGAACCAATATCAGATCTTAGTGATAACCTTTATGGCTCTTCATTGCATCACTCCCTGTGATATTTTTTTTTACCACCTGTACGAGCAGGTATGTAGTTTGAAATGCTCAGACAGAGGGCTTTTAAAAGTAGAAGTGATGGAGTGGTTTTTGATTAGGGCTCCGAACCTCTGGCACAACCTGCTAGAAGAAATCACATCATCTCACTTCTTTTAAATGTCTTCTTGAAACTTTTATTAGAGAGCTTCATTTTATGAAGAACAAAACATTTGATTTTGGTTTCAAATCTAATGATTTGAAGATTTTTCCTTTTTACTTTGATGTCGTATGCAAATCACTGTGTATCTTGGTTTAAAATTGTTCTATAAATAATGATAATCATAGTGACTGAAAGATTATGTTTAGAAATTTATTGAAACATTACAAACATAAATGGAAATATATTATATACGGCAAAAACAGAGAACAATTCTAATGAGCTTGAAAGTCAATATTTGGTATGACCACCTTTATTCTTCAACACAACTCTTACTCAAGCTTTCCTCTCATTTCTCCAGGAATAGTTCTCCAGGCTTCTTAAAGGACATTCAAAGCTTTTCTTTGGCTGCCTTTTGCTCTGCTCTCTGTCAAGATGATCCCACACTGCTTCAATAATGTTGAGGTCCGGGCTCTGGGGAGGCCGATCCATGACTCATAGTGTTCTGTTGTGTGTTTTTCTACCCCAGTATGCTTTTACTGCATTGGCAGTGTGTTTGGGATCATTGTCATGTTGAAAAACGAAGCTGCTCCCAATCAGAACCTTTCCAGGTGGTATTACATAATCAATCAATATCTGACGGTACTTTTCTGGGTTCCTAATTCCATCAATTTTGACAAGATTCCCAACACCACTGGCTGAAATGCAGCCCCAAACCATGTTGTACCTCTGTCCTGACTGTCCCAGACGTGATGATTTGAACCAAAGATTTCAATTTTGAATTCATCACTGCCTAAGACCTGATGTCACTGATTTTCAGTACAGTTGTTGTGTAATTTGGCATACCTCAGCCTTTTTCCCTTCATTAAGAATGTCTTCCTGACAGCCACCCTTCCACTGAGACCATTTCTGATGAGGATTCAGTGAACAGTAGATCAATCGAAGGGCCAGATGCATCTGTTTCCTGTGTCAGGCTGGATATTCTCCTGTTTCTTAAGCAAATGACTTTCAGATACTGTTCATATGCTGTCGTTTTTCAGGCTTGTCACTTCCTTTTTTATCCTTCATTTGTCCAGATTAATGAACTTTTTTTAGGACACACTGCACATCATGCTGAGATATCCCAAGCTTTCTGCTAAGTTCTTTGGGAATGACCTTACTGGTGCAAAAATACTATTTTACGCCTGTCAAATGGTGTTTGGCTTTTTTCATACATTCAAATAAAGAAATGGGAACAAATTAGACGGCACTGGTTCATCCCTTAAATCAGGTGATTTTTTTTAAAAAACTTGAAGAGAGAAAAGAAAAACATTCCTCTGAAAATGGTCGGGTACTGGAGTGAAAAAGCAGCCAATGTCCAAAGAAAAACTTTGAAAGACCCTCAGAAAGCCTGCAGAACTATTGCTCAAGACCACTTTAAAAAGAAACACAAGAAAGTCTGGCTCCTTGGAAATGAAATATAAAGCGGCGAGCGGTGGCTAAAGACTTTTGCACAGTACTATAAATATTAATCTAGGGGAAAATAACAAACCACTGAACATGCTTCAATAGCCTCAACTGGCAAAAAATGTGAATTTGGATGTCACTTTTTTCCATTAAGCGTTACATTTATTTACGCTGCATTAACTCTGAACAAGCTGAGCTGACAAACAGAGAGCGGAGCTACTGGATTGTGTCTAATATGAAAGGCTATGCTCACCACAGGAGATTTACACCTGGCGCTTCTTGTTATTCCTCCACTTTTATCTGGTTCTGTGTCCTTAACATCTGCAGCAAATTAAGTACTTAGTAAATTTCTGTTCTTCGGTTTAGTAAAAGCAAAACTCTACTTCAGTTGTGTTAATGAAGAAAACAAATGATGTGGTTTTAGGTTCTGATTGAAGAAAGGTTTCTTTTGGAAAGCTTTGACCCATTCACGTCTCGACACTTTCACAAAGCAAGGCATCGCAGCTTTATAGTCTCAAAAAGTACTTAATCTCCCATTGACTTTTTCTTCTGATTCTCTGCTTTGCCTGCTCGGTGTCAGTGGGTTACGAGCAGTGTTTAAGAGTAAGTTGGAGAATGAGTGCTCATGAGCACTACAAACCACGCAGCAAGTAGGACTTCTTTGTTTCTTCTTGTGAAATCATTTCTGCTCTATTGAAATATCTATTTTACCATTTTGTTGAAGCAACACTGCCTTAACCAATGCCTGCACAAAGCACCGACCTCCAAAGTCTCATTGACTAGCCAGGCAACATGAAAACATGATTTATTTGAGTGAAAGAGTTCGACTGCACTGGCACTATCAAAAGGGTCAGTAAAACTGTGCAAACCACAATGATGTGTTTCAGTAGCCGCCACAAGTTATTTATGATTTTATACCACATCCTATCATAAAGGTGACCATTGTTACTGTTACAGTCACGGGAGACTTTATTACAAACACCTGCACATCAACGTGCCCGTGCAATTATCCAATCAACCAATTGTGTGGCAGCACTGATGTGCACAAGGAGTGTCGGTTAATGTTCACATCAAACACCAGAATGGGGGGAAAAAAAGTAAAATCGTGACTTTGATGATGCTGTAATTGTTGGTGCCAGATGGGCTGGATAGAGCACCGCTCATCTCCTGGGACTTCTGAGCACAACCGTCCGAGTGCGCTCAGCATTGTGTGAAAAGCATGAAAACATGACCAAAAAAAAAACCGAAAAAAGAAAAATAAAAGTAACATTCAGTGAGCAATAGTTGTGCTGAAGAAAATGTCTTGTTGGTGAAAGGCCAGAGGAGACTGGTCAGACTGGTTGGAGCTGACAGAAGGGCTGAAGGAACTCAGATAACAAATCGTTATGACTATTGTGAGCACAAAAAGGATCTCAGAGTTCACAAACATCCAACCATGAAGCGGGTGGGCTACAACAGCGGGAGCCCACATAAACAGAAATATGGAGTTAGAGGCTAACAAGAAACTGAAGAATCGAAAAACACAGCCTCTGCAGAGTGACGCAGATGGTAGGGTCAGAAATTCACATCAACACCAAAGTGCCCTGTGTCAACAGTCCAGGCTGGTGGCGGTGCTGTAATGGTGCGGGAATGTTTCCATGGCAAGACCAGTCAATCATGGATTAAATTCCATAGCCATTGCACTATTACAGTTGGCTAAGTGCAGTGTATCCCTTTACAGCCACAATTTACAATCTATTGTCTAATGGCTACTTTCAGGAAGATAATGCACCATATCCTAAGGCAAATGGCCTCCACAGCTAACATCTGGATCCAACATAAAACATCTGGACGTGGACGATTTGCACAATTAAAGTGCAGCTAAAAAATCTGCAGACATTAGCTGATGCAATCATGTTAACATTTTGTGGAAACTGCAGAGGAAAGGGAGGTCCTGCTCAGTATGTAGTATGGCGCTCCTAATAAAGTGTTCAAGGGGCATATGCTTCTCCAGAGGTCGCAACAGGTAAGAGCTGTTTGTACACAGGTGGGCCGAGCTGAGCACTACAGCTCTATATGCAAAATCTTAGCAGAATAATACATGAAATCAAATGTGCACTCGTGCGGAGAACAAAAACATTGTACGCCATTAATTCTTTTTTTTTTTTAAACTAGGAGTGTGTTGTGTTTCTTACATAAACAGAATATAGTTAGTTTTAATAAACCGACTCATATTTCAAAAGCATAACTTTAGCAAAAGTCTAAATTAATCATTAAGCTGCAAATCTGTGAATATTTTAAGGGACACTTTTCCTCCAGCCTTGGTAAATTGGGTGCCAAGACAAGTATGATGCATCATTAGTGCAAAAATATCTTACATAATCGGAGTTTTTTTTTTTTTTACGAAGGCTTTGTGCATTTTGATAAATTTTTAATGGTCTACACTTAGACACACATATTTGGAGTCTTACAAATGCAAAGTAGCTTTTTTATATGCATATATATGTATATGTTGTACAGTAGGTATTTTCTATTATCTTGCAAACATTGAAAAGACTAATTATTCATACGGCTTCGTTTAACAAATCCTACACCTAAAATATAACACTGCACAGTGGTAACCTCAAATCACCGCCATGCATCGCCTTGACACACGTGTGAAGATACAAAATGTGAATAGCATCAGATATTAAGAGTTTTATAAATATGCAAAAAACGATTTTGGTGGAATCACATCACACAAGGATAAAAAAAAAAAAAAAAATGAACACAAAAGAACAAAGCCAGCAGAGAATGAAGCAAATCATTTGTCCACAGGCGCCTGCACGCACATCAAACAGGGACAAAGAAAAATCCTATTCTGCTTCAAAGACTGCCAAACAAGCATGGTATTAGAGCAGCTTGACTCAGAATAAGGGTGGTGGGGAAATGAGTTGTATGGGAAGTTGCGTTACTTAATAATTGAGCGAGCACAGATCCACACTCACTGTGCCCAGGGTGTATGAGAACGACGTCTGACTGTGTTTAAGTGCCGGCTTTAAGGTTTTTCTCTGTAGGATAATGTGTTTCCACCATGTTCTTAGCAGCAGAGTCATGAGACTGACTGGGAAAGCAGAGTGAAGTCAAGACAGATACTGTAGGATTATGTGTTCTGGACTTTAAAAAATGGGAAATCAAAAGGACTTAAAGCAGTTTTCTCACATTCTTATTAACAGCAATGCAACTGCAAATGAACATTACTGCCCAAGAGGGGAAAGTTTCCTTATTTTACATTTCTATAACTGTCCGCATGGTTTGGACAATTTAGTAAAATTTAAATCAAGTTTTGATTTTTCTGTGGATGCTTTTATAAAATGTTTAAAATATACCAATAGACTTGGATTTAAATATACTAATTTAAAGCCAAGTTTTCAGGGGCTCTACGGCTTTGTGGAAATTTTTGGGGTAAGGTTACAAAAAGTGTGCACTAAATCAATGAAATGTGCCAAAAAATTTGCTAAATAATAATAGCATTAGGCATTGCTAAAACTAGCTTTAATCCAACAGGTCTTCAAGGCTTCACAGATATGCAATTATCATAAAATTATTACCTCAGCACACTGTGATTAAACTGCAGTCACTTTGAAGCTGTTTTTTTTTTTCCTGGGGTAAATAATGGTGGAAGATGTAATTAAGAAAAACACCACCAGAGGCACCAGAGCGCCACGAGAGGAAGAATTAGAAGTCATTACCAACAGGATGCCAGAGTGGCACCTACATCTACTGACACACATTATCTGGGTTTGTCTCTCATGCACGCATCCATTTACAGAGCTACGCACAAACACACACACACTTACAGCCACACTTATGCGCGTGCAAACTTTACTGAGCACAAAAGGCTTTCAGATGGCTTCATTAGTAATCCCCTCCTCAAAGCTGATACCGATCAATAACGGCCCCCTTTGCAGAGGGGACCGAAATGAGCGTCGCATCCTCCAGTGATAACAATGGAGATGTTTGCTGCCTGTAATTGCATTTCCAGCGCCACAGCTGAAAGGACCCGTCAGCTGTAAGTAGACCGTATTTACACAACAAATTGCCTTAGAGAGAGGCAGGGCGAAGAGAGGAGAGACTCCCAGACGTTTCTGGGGCCATTTTTGTGTTTGGGGCCATTTTCGAGAGAGAGAGAGAGAGAGAGAGGACTGTTGCTGCTCTATTTTTTGCTTATCCATAGTCTTTTCTATAAACAGGCTTAAAATATGGAAACAAATTATGTGAGATGCACAGTAACCACAGACAATGCAACGGTCAGGGTAATTACCCTCTATCTAAAGCTGCAATTTATATTAAAACTAAAAGATTACACTCTGTGTGAGTCTTTATTTTGCTCCAGGTGCTGCACTTGTTAGAAATGATTTTACATTTCCAGTCGCTCTGAGCAGGAAAGAAAACACTTCATCATCATTTTGAACAACGGAGATGCTGATCGGTGTCAGGGTGAGTCATTAATGACTCTATTTGAACATGATAATTTTGCTAATCACTCGCGATAAAGAAAAATGAAACTCAACACACGTGCACAGTAACACTGAGCCAGACACAGAGACAGATTTTTTCCGCCCATTACATACGAATGTGTTTAGCGAGGCACGGGTGTCCCCTTTTAACATGAAACGTCAGCGAGAGGCAAATTAAACTCATTTTGGGGGGGGGGGGGTGAGAGCCTCCACTCCCCCAGAACAGTGTGCTATCAAATTTGCTCATGCTTCACAGCGCGAGAGAAAGTCATTTTGTTTAAATTATGTTTAGCCAATACTGAGCTGTCCAAATGACTAAAATGAGGTCAATGTATTTCACACGATGCTGCAGCTCTCTCACCGCACCGAGGGCAGCATCACACGTGTCATCGCAGCTGAAGATGGTTTGCTTGTTTAAGGTGAAACTAACGAGAGAGACACTTAAATTTAGTTCACCTTTCAAATGACCAGAAGCATTCCAGAAAATAGGTGCAGCAAATTATTCCAGCATGTGCAAATATACTATATCAGGCAAAAACTGAATTTGTACAGTAACAATGAAAGTACTTGATATGACCACCTTTATTCTTCAGCACAGCCTCAGCTCTCTCAGGCAGCTTTCTTGTCATTTCTTTAAGTAATCTTCAGGAATAGTTCTCCAGCCTTCTCGAAGGACATTCAAAGCTCTTCTTTGGCTGCCTTTTGTTCTGCTCTCTGTCAAGATGATCCCACACTGCTTCAGTAATGTTGAGGTCCGGGCTCGGAGGAGGCCGATCCATGACTGATAACAATAATGAAGCTGCTCCCAAAAATTTCGAATTTGGATTCATCGCTCCATAAAACCTGCTGTCACTGAGTTTCAGTTCAATTCTTGTGTTACTGAGCGTACCTCAGCCTTTTCTAAACAGCAGATCTTTGCTGGATTTTTGTCCCATTTCTTAAGGACGTGACTTTAAGATGCTGTTTATCTGTTGTTGATGGGTTTTTTTAGGCCTGCCACTTTTTCGTTTGTCCTTCACGTGTCCAGTTTCCTCAAATTTCTAAGGACACACTGCACACCACGCTGTTTTCGATTAATAGCTCTTTGAGAATCACTGTTGGTGCAAAAATACTATTTTATGCCTGTCAAACTGTGTTATCGTTGGCATTTTTCATAGAGTCAACTAAAGAAATGAGAACAAATTATGTGTTT
The DNA here is from genome assembly GCA_034780415.1 of Cichlasoma orientale. NCBI lineage: Eukaryota > Metazoa > Chordata > Actinopteri > Cichliformes > Cichlidae > Cichlasoma > Cichlasoma orientale. The sequence continues at coordinate 50,478 of JAVDPK010000335.1, forward strand.
TTTTGTGACAGGCTGCTAGTAACAAACTGCCTAAAGATACAATTTAAAATTGAGTCTTTGCTAAATTGTCTGTATATGTAGACACAGCACTGGTTCATCCCTTGAGCCAGGTGATTTTTTTTTTTTATGCTTAAATGATTCATAGGTCAACGTTAAGTGGCTTGCATTGCTCTGGAAAGGGTCGGGTACTGGAGTGAAAAAGCAGCCAATGTCCAAAGAAAAACTTTGACCTTCAGAAAGCCTGGAGAATTATTGCTCATCACCACTTGAGCCTGAGTCCTTGGAAACAAAATATAAAGAAATGAGGGGTGGCTTAAGACTTTTGCACAGTACTGTCGAGTCTGGAGATGGCTGAAGCAAAGAAACAAAGAAAGTTGTGTCTTTTTTTTTTTTTTTTTTTTGGAGGGAACAACTTTTCGGGTTTACCGGGAGAACCATTCAGATGCAAAACTACACAAGAGCCTTTCAGAGTTTTGTTTGTACAGTTGATTCAAATCCTTTGGAGTGTGAGCAATGATCACACTGCATGAAAGAGGGGAAAAAATAAATAAATCAGAAAACGAATATATAAAAAGTGCAAGCGGTTTCAATTTTACTGGCGGCAACACGCTCACGCCATCAATAAACACCGAATTTCAAAAATCACTGACATGAAAATCATGACTGCGTTTGGCTCAGGCACTTCATATTATTTCAACCCTTGATTTCAATGAAGCTGCCGCTCATTTTATCCACCTGAAACTCTCCTTACATTTAAGGTTATTTATTGGCCGTGACATGAGCAAATATGTGCACTAGCACTCTTAGCACCATCTGCTGTGCAATGATAGCCGCTTCTATTAAATGCTGCTGGGTTTAAGAGTGTGAGGTGACAAACACCGTTATGGCTTTAGTTGACCTTCAGATAAGAAAACTCATCTCCGCTGGGAATGTATAAGCAATCAGTCGACAGAAAAACACGGAAAGCAGAGCAAATTATATATTTTGTTATTAGAATGTGATTGTGGGGGGATAAGTCACTGGTTATGTGTTTTGCCTGATGGAGAAGTTGAGCAGATGAATTAACAGAGCCGGTGTGTTTACGTAAATTAATATCCTGCCATGAATAGTTGAGTAAAGGCATTTCCATATAGCTCATGAGCGTACCTGTGTGTTTGTCTACACAGCAGGGTGTAGCTAATAGATATTTGGTCTAAAAGTGTGTGTGTTCACTCCCCTGCCTCCTTGATAGTCTGCAGCTCCACTGGGGGTACTAGCAGCAGTTCACATCAGGCTACTCTTCATCCCCTCCCCGCCCCCGCGTGTGATGTGCAGAGCGTCAGAAATCTACAGATCCATAAATAAAACCATAAAACAGCAGTTTTCCCTCCTGCTGCCACACTCTGCTGCCGCTACAGCATACATACACTTTTCATTTCCTCTGTCTAGCACTGGGTGAGCAGGAGTGGGAGAGAGGGAAGAAATGAGAGGGACAGGGAGAGAGTTAGAAGTGGGATGGGGAAGTGGAAGGGCAAAGAGAGGAGATGCCATTATGCAGGAAGGTGTAGCAACGGAAAGGAGAACATGTGTAGGAAATGCACGGGAATAAAAAAGAAACACGGAAAGATAAAGGAAGAATAGATGAATTTCTTTAGGCTGAATGCATGAAAGAGCGAGACAAAAGCACAAGGCGAGTCCAAGCAGAAAAACACAGACAGGGACGGGAGGAAAAAAAAAAGATATAAAAAGAATAGGAGAAGGTCAGGGTGCATGTTTGCATCTTGAGAAACAAAAGGAGAAGGAACAATGTTACAGTAAAGATGTTTGCCTCTGGCAGGGACACTGGGTTAGACCTTGTTGAACCAAGTTTGTCAGACATATCTATCTGTTCAGCTACAAGATAAAGTACATTGCTTTGCCCTTCTTTGAAAACAATCCTTCCTAGTATTTAGAATGCTTCCTGAATACTGATATCCGTGGGTGCACAAAATGCCAAAGGCTTAAGCTGCACGACTTCATCTTAGCCAGTCAAGCAAAACTTTAAAGACAGTCCTGTCAACATGCTATCCGTAGATTTATAGTTTCTGAATTCATATCAAAAATATCCCCCTCCTGCTGTTTCCCACATTTTATCCAAACGCCTTGCCTATTTTTTAATAAGGTTGCTGAATGTTTTTGGAGAGTCTGAGCCAAACATCACATTTCAAATCCTCACTTAAAACCTCAACACAACAAAAATCCCCACTGCTTTTGTCAATGGAGTATTAGTGGAGTCTCAATAAAGACTGTTATCCTCTATTCAGGCAAACTGTGCAGCAGGAAGGCCGTGTAAGACTGTCCTCATCACTAGTGTCACATGTAGGTCAAAAGTCATTGTTGAAAAGTGCCCATAAAGTGCTGAAGGTAGCAGATATTAATTAGGCTACATGCAACTCATTCTGCATGTCTAAATGGTCAAAATACTACACATCCCTGCTCTCACAGTGATTTTTCATGTTCACAGTGTAACTAAAAAAAAAAATATGGGGCATGTAGTGAAATCCTTATTAAAACTGTCTCATTTGCATTCCAATGTGTTTTCGAAGGCTTACATTTCATAAACAGCATGCTCTCATTAACAGTGAGGGCAAGCTTTCTAATCTTGCCCAAAGTTTACTTTTAATTAAGTTTTCTCAGTTGCTTGAGCTCTCTGAGAGACTTTGCCACTGAAATCCATCTGTGTTCATGTGTTTGTTTTTTATCAAACTCACCACCTGTCTGTCTGTCTTGGATCTGTGCACGCGTGTTTGTGTGTCTCATGTCGCACTACTTTAGGAGTTTTAATGTGTGTTTACAGGTGCTGGCGCTTTGTAATGTTGGTTTTGTCCCTGTGTAGCGGTGGAACAGTGATTTAAGAAACATCACATGGTCGGTCATTTGAAGGTCCTTTACTCATTCTGATGACCTTTTAAATGAAGTGCATTGTTCAGACTATTGTAAAGCTTGATTTGTTTATAATGTGTAATCTTTCAAAGGGCTCAAAAACTGGGGGAAGGGAGAGAGAAAGAAATGCATGAAGATATTCAATTCTGATGAAGGACAGTCACGGCAAATAGCAACAGCCTCTTTCAATCCTACAGTTTTGCTTAACAAAACATACTAAACATCATCTGGTCCTTATCAGGTATTAAAATTAGGTAAATACAACCTCAGATGGACAAACACACATGATACATATTACACCGCATCATTATTTATTTAACAGAAACTAACCGAAAAATGGAGTGTGTGGAAAAACAAAGTCCACCCTCACTGCTTCCATAGGTATTAAGAGAGTAGGCAGCCAGGTGCTGCTAATCAAATCCATTTGATTAAGAAAGCATGACCACCTCTATAAAACCAGGACTTCTGACAGTAGACTGGTCTGGCACATTAAGTGTGTTAACATGAAAGCCAAGAAGGAAAGACATCAGCAGCAATCTTGTGTCCTGGTACACGAAACCTTTGAATTAACAGCAGGTGCACTTCGTTTTTACCGTGACTGTACATACCGTGACGTGCTGCATTTTCTGACAATTAATTACAGAAACCTCCTTTAAATAGAACACATACAGATAAAACTATTCAGCGAAGACTGACGTTTTAAAACCAGTACCTGTGGCAATCATGAAGGAGCTGAGCTACTGTACCTGCAAAATTCATTGTCTTTTTTGGGTTGTCTTATTGTCGCTTCTCTGTTGTGTGTGTTTTCACTTTCATTTGTACCAAAACATGTGAAATTGTTATATTAAACTTTATTGATCCCTTGGGGAAGGTCCCGTCAGGGAAATTTTCAGGGAAAGTTTCACAATCACGTATGCTTTCTTAATGGACAGACTCATATCCCTGTTTAGTTTAACAGATTTGCTGTTACCCTGTGATGGTCAAGTCTTCCCTTAATTTCACTGAGCAGTGTATTTATGAATGGATGCAAATTTGGAAAGTAACTTTACAGCCTAATTATTGGCCTTTTCATTTCACTGGCAGAAACCCAAACTAAAGCATCTGTAATGAAAAGGATGGACTTACATTTAAATAGCGCTTTTCTCGCTTTACACTACAAGCCACATTCTCCTTCTCTCATGCATGTCTTTGTACTGTGGGGGGGAAGCCAGAAAAAACGTGCAGACACAGGGAGGCACAGAAATGCAGATGTGCTAACTACTGCTCCACTATGCCATTTTAAGCATATATATACTTTCCTTTTAAACACATAGTGATTATGGTTTTTGAGCAATGCCAGAATATAGTTGGCCCATATTGTCTAACACTCTTTATTCAAGATTTTTAGGAAAACATCATCATGGCATTTTGTTATACAAACTGGTAAAAGTTTCTGTCATACTTGCAGTCTTTACATGCCACTAAGCTGCATACAGCAGTAGCTTTTTAGCTAGGTTGTTGTGCCCACAGGAGTGACATTTAGAGCAAAATCTTGGACCTATGTCATAAAAACGAATTAATCACTACCAAAGTCTTACCATATTTAACTTCAAAGAACTGGCAAAACCAGCATAATGTATAAGATAAATCTTAAAGATTAATTTTTGGGTATTTTTGCCTTTATTGGATAGCGGAGCAGTGAAGATGAGACAGAAAGGTGGAGAGAGAGAGAGCAGGGGAAGACAGACAGACTCAAACCTGGGCCACTGCTTTTCAGCTATTTGGCATGTGGGCACCGGCTCACTCAGTGAACTACACTGGCACCTAAAATCACATATGAAAAAAATCTTATGGATTATTATACATCTGGATCTAATAAGAACCAAATGCAATACTCTACTAAATTTTCTGCCATGATAGAGATTTTATTTTGATTTAGTACCCAGCTCTAGTGTGCGGTGTGTGTGTGTGTGTGTGCATGAGCTGATGAGGAGTTCTAAGGAAGTAGTACGGTGGAGTACGAGGAGCTTATTTGCATATCAAGTTGAATGGAAACCTTAAAGTAAAAAGCCTCCTCAGCCAGTCTGTCATCATTGGGCTGACAGCTATTGTTTATTGCCCATGAAAGTTTCTCTTGCTCGCACACATAGCGCGCGCACACACACACACATATATACATTATATATATATACACACACACACACACACACACCCATAGATAAAAAGAAGCCAATGTGCAGTGAAACACAACCAAAAGCACAATAAGGTGTGCACACAAGCACATGCACGCCCGCTAATACGAAACACAAGCATAGAAAAGACACATTCACATCCACCCACCCACCCACCCACCCACTACGCAGGGAAGAGTTGGTTTGTGGATGACAGCTATTCAAATTTGTTGTTCATTATGATCCACGCTAAGCCAAAAACATCATGACCAAGCAGGTTTTAACACACACAATCACACGCGCGCACCGTGCCAAAGCCATAACTCAGACTGTGTTGCTGCGGGATGAAGGCTTTTTAATATTAAGCTGTCAGTTGGGAGAGGGCTGAATCACAAAGAAATGACTAAGGAGGTTTTCTGCACACCAGTACATAACACGCACATTCAGACACACACACACACACATACAGGATAATAGTCAGTCAGTCATAGATGAAGACCCATTGTCTCACTGACCTTCGTAACCATAATCATCCATGAGGGATTTACGATTGCTGGAATTAAAAATTTTTTGTGATTTGAAAGTACTCAAAATTCACTTGTGGTGGAATTTCATCCACTGACAGTAACTCTCGACCTCTATTTACTTCTAAAGAAACACAATAGATGGCAACCAGTGAAAAGCATAACGGGAAATGTTTCAAAACAAAGCACAAACCCAGAGGCGTGTCAGCTACTGTGGTTTTGACAAAGTTTTACACTGTATTTCAAAAATCTAATGGAGAGATTCTTGTGCCTGTGTTTAGATTAAATGCTTCTTTATTTTCAAATCCCACAAACTATCCTGCTCCAAGTCATGGCTAAGCGTGTGTGTGTGTTATCTCTATTAGAAAGTTTTAAATTATGTAAATTAGTATTACCAAAACACCTAACACCAGTCCAAAACCTCAGTCCATCAATCCATCCATCCATTCCCCCCCCAACCACTTAAGTGTTGCAGGGAAGCTGGAGCCTATTTGGGCTGAGTTAGGGCAAAAGGCAGGTTGCACCGCGGTTGCCAGTCAATCACATGGATAACATGAGACAGACCATAGCCAGAATCAAACTTAATATCGCTATATCATTAGATAGCAGTCTGATTCAATATTATTTGGATATAAAACATTGTATCTCAACATAAAAAAACAAAACAAACAAACAAAAACTATGTCTCTTGGTAGCAATCCCTAGGAGAGAGTTTTATTGACTAACATGTCAAAGATCGCATGACTGTAGTGACTTCAAAAATGTCATTTTTACTTTAAACATACACAGGCCCAAAAAGCGGTGGAAGACAGCTCTGCTCAAAGACAGCGCCTTAAGCCAAAGGCAACAGATTTAATGTGTCACACACTTAAAGTGTGCCTGTTATTTAAAAAGATTCAGTCGTCTTCTCAGATCCACACTGTTTTCATCCGAAATTCTGTTCACGGTTCATAAGTCTGCTTGGCTTTACTATTTTAGTAAATGAATGCATGAAAATTTAATCATTTTAATGGCTGCCACGAAAAGGTCAAAGTAGCCTTCATATCTTATGATTAATGTAAATGCACTGAACAAAAACAATATCCGAGAAGCAAAAGGTAAAGTAGAACATGAAAGATTAAGCCAATACATAACCTTCTCATATCTTCTGGGTTTTAAAATATTTAAGAATTCTATTACAACTCATCAATAAACAGTTATTGTGAAAATAGCATCCTTTTATCCACGTTTTTGAGCCACTGCATTATTAAGGCATGCAACACCTACCTAGAACCCCTTATTTCTCCATTATCCTGCTGTTTTTCGCTAAAGAACAGTCACAGCATGCCAGCTCAATTTCCCTCATATAACAGGGTAATTTCAACTTGCAACTTTAAAAGCACAAATATATTTTTATCTTCACTGTGCATAAACACATACCAACTGGCTTTAACTACAGTATGGTCCATTACACACAAGTTCATCATGCAGTTAAAAATGTTGTTTTGCAACATTTAGCTTTGGAAAGTTAAACATATAACTGCCTAGTGCTATGCTTGGAATGTGTTACCTTTAATCTATGTTAGCCAAAACATTAAAACCATTGAACTAATATTGTATCAGGGCCCCCCTAATGCCAGTAGAACACCTCTGAAACCCCAGTGGTGTCCAGCACCAGAGGGGTTGCTTTGTGTTGTGTGGGTTGGGGGACGCTCTGGTGCATCCCACGTGTGCTCACATGGTGTGGGATGTGGGGAAAATTGATGTTGGATCAATGCCTTGAGCTTTGTGTCACTGAGCCATTCCCGAGCAAACTGTCCTGCTGGGGGAGGCAGCTACCGTCTGGGTGTTCTATTGTGTTTGGAAGGGGGTGACGTAGGTCTGCTACAATATTTAGGTGGGTGGTATTTGTCATTGTGCCAGCCACATGAATGCCATGATCGAAAGTTTCACAGGAGAACATTTTCATTGTAATGGAATGATCAATCAGTGATACTTGTCAGTGGCATTAATGTTGTGGCTCATCAGTGTGTATTTGCATATTCTGGCATGAGGATAATGTGCCATTAATTGAAAACAAATTATATTTTCTGCATGTTTATAGCACCTGCACAGCCTGTTGATCAGGCTGTGCACATGATGCACAGGCTGCAAGGGGGGGGGGGGGGGAAAGAAGCAATAAAGGTGTTGGTAAAGGAACATAACAACCTTGACTTTGTGCATTCCCATACTTGCTTCCAATGGTAACTAAACAGAGCTGAGAAATGTAGAAAACAAAACAGGCCATTAAAATCCCAACAATAATACACAATGACTTCAATATGCAATATCAGTATGTGTACGAGGCTTGCCAAGCCGAATATGCTTCCAGCTCTGCAAGGTTTAATGCCAAACACTGCTAAAGATTATAATCAGTGTAAATAAATCCACAGAGTGCAAAGCACACACCAAATAACTGTGGGAATTAATGTGTTTCAACATTTGCACACACACATAAGCACAGTGTGATCTCCAGGTTGCTGTGCGTGAGCTGAGGATGCCAGTGGTTTCCAGTGGGTAACTACTATCCTGCTTTTTTAGCTGTGGAGCTTCAATGACACCTCTCTATGTCAAATTAATGTTACAGTGGTTATTTGCTATGGGCGGTCCGGTGCCACTCATTTTCAGTAGGGTAGGGCAAGGGCAAAGGAATGCACTGCAGCAAAGAAAATAAGCAAGAAATGTAGAATGCGGGGCCACTTAATGCAAATAAATTGGTGGGAGCTTAAAGTATTACTGCAGGCAACATAATCAACAATCAGAGGTTGGCCAGAAAGAAGTGGGTCTGTATTTATGTGTCTGGGCATGACCAGTAAAGAGTGCAAAGAACTCACCCTTATTTTGCATAATCGCTGGTATCAGCAACCCAGCTTGAGGTTTGGAAAGGATATAAGGAAAAAAACGGTCTCACTCTGTGTGTGTGCTGTTGCTTATGCTAGAAATATTTAAGCTTGTAACAAAATGCAACATATTGCAGGACCTGGTAATGCATTATTAATTGAAAACAAATCATCAGAAGAAAACTTTAGAAACTGCAGCTATTACTCACAGTCACTTATTTTCAGGGGCTCACATGGCATCGGTCCAATTAAAGAAATCACAATCATTTCATTTTTAACACTGTTGAGAACCCTTTGTAGGCCATGACTGCTTGAAGTCTGGAACCCGTGGGCATCACCCTTCTGATGCAGCTGCAGCTGTCTGCTCATGGGTCTTTCTGCCTTAAGTTTTCTCTTCAGGAAGGGAAATGCTTTCTCGATTGGATTGAGCTTTGGCTACTGCGGAATATTCCACTTCTTGACTAACAGAAACTCCTGGGCTGTGTTCGCACTGTGCTTTGGGTCATTGTGCATCTGTGCTGTGAAGCGTCGTCCAGTCACCACAGATTCTTTCGACCCGTGTTTGAAATAAAAGGGTGACTGCAAAACAGCCTCAAGGGCAGAAAAAATGAATCCAGCGTGTATGTTTCAAAGTTTTAATTGTTACTGCCAATATACCCCTTCATATCAACTGTATGGGGGGCAATTCCTTCCTTCTTTCTTTCTAATATATAACCCAAAAGTTTAATCTTTATTAATACTCAAAGTTAGGAGTATGGCCACTTTAATAGGTGGATGCCAACACATATGGCTGGTAATTGTCTGCTAATTCAAGTCACAAAACAATGTGTTGGTCCCTTTTGAAGCACTTTTAATGAAATGATCTGACAATTAACATGGCTTGTTGTGTAATTACTGTAATTCTACTAACAGACCATCCAAGAAGTCTCTGCTCCAGAGTGAAATTCTAGTATTTGCTTTGTGGTACTCAGTACTACTTATAAGGTATGTGCCCCCCCCCCCCCCAAAAAAAAAAGCCAGGTGATACCACACTGCCTTCAGGCATCTCTTATGTACTGTGGAACAAAATATCTCAAAAGCTTTGTTTTCAGGTTTCCCACATTTCAACTTCTCATTAGAGGTAAACAATTCTGTATGCATATATGATCAAGCAAAATGCAGCACGATGCCTTTGAAACAAGCATAACTCACACTGCGCTTCATTTATAAGTCTCAACTGAATTGAGTAATGTGAACGTCAAGGGTCCTAATCCACCTCATCTACAGTAATAAATCTTAAGACTACATATTGGTGCAGGTGAAGAAAAAAAAACAACACATATAAAGCTAAAAACAAGCATAAGGGCAGCTTCCACAGATGGTTGCTAAATTATTTGGTCCATGGAAGGAACAGATGCACTGCTTGACATTTAGAAGTAGGACAACTTGGACAAACAAAATTAGAGACTACATACATGCTTGGAGAACAGCAGCAGATCAGAAGAGTTAAAAGGAGCAAGGGGAGTAGAGCACATTTAAAGAATACCTTTAAATTCCTACTGGTGTCCAATAATAGAAAAAACATTACAGAGAAGTAGATGAAGATGCTGTCCTGTCTGAAATATTCTTTGAATAGTTTCTCAGTAGGACAGCAGTCCTCAGTAGAAGGGAGGAGAGTGTCTCACTTCCCACCTCCAGGTTAAAATGATTGGATCCTACTTGCAGAAGGCTACAAACCAAAGCTCCAGCCTTAGCCCTTAAGCATGTACAGGCAGATGTTGCAGATCATGAGGAAACGGCGACCACAGTAAGAAAGAAAAGCAATCATCTCATTTATCTCAATTACTTCAAATCTCTTATTTGACACTTGGGACATGCCAAGAGGGCCAAAGTGTGGAAAGAAATGCCTTAAATTATGAATTGAAATTATGATATCTCATAAAAAATGTTTGGGAAAGAGATTTTAGGGTTCTTTTGATAATTGGGAGTGCACTACTGAACACAATCTGTCAGCCATTGTGGCTAATATTGTTCAAAACACTGTCACATTATAGCTAGAAATGTCAACACTAGACATGCCAACGTAACAAACACAATTAGGTTGGATGTAGTGTAATACTTATATTCTCGAATTAACAGACATCTGCTTAGATTATTTCCCTGCAGTTTTATATCATTGTATATATTTTTTTTTATCTTTTTGTCTGGATTGCCTGACGAATTGTAGGACTGGGGACAGACACTGCTGCTATACATGCTGTTCAACAGCGATCACTTCGTTTGACAAATGGGTTACTTCATTCGAAAAGGTTGCAGTGTATGATAAAATGTAATCCAGGTCAGCACAAAAGAGTGAACATAAGTTAGGCAGGGTTGTGTGAAAGTGTGTGTGTATGAACGTACAAGTTTACTGCTAGGGTTTACTCAGAGGCTTGTCAAAAGTCCAACCGGAGAATGTGTAAATAACAGTTGGTGATTTAAAAATATGGAGAAATAAATACACAGGCTGGTTATTCACCATATTGCCAAGCATCTGCTGTGATTAAATGTCCTGAAGAAAGAAACCCGATACTGCTGTGCAAGTTTATTCTAGTGCAAAATATGTGGTATCGTTTTGTTTGTTATTTGATATCAAATAACTGAAACAATAAAAGAAGCAGCACAAAATGGATCAGCGCAAAAAACAAAAAACAAAAAAAGAAGCAAAGAGCACTTTTTCTTTGCAAATGAATTACAAACCAAATTCTGAAAATACTAAAATATAAATAAAAACAGAATGCAATGATTTGCGAATCTCACAAACCCATATTTTATTCACAACAGAACACAGAAAACTGACACATTTTACTATTCCATGAAAAATATTAGCTCATTTTGAATTTGATGATAAAAACACAAAAGGCTGGAAAAGTAAGTGGCACTAAAAAAGAAACAGCTGGAGGGACATTTTCTACCTAATTAGGTTAACTGGCAACAGCCAATAACATGATTGGCTGTGTAAAAAAAAAAAAAAAAAAAGCAACTTAGCATACTTAGTTTCTCAGAAGTAAAGATGAACAGAGGTTCACCAGTTGTTCAAGGTTCAACTTTATTGCCAAATTGTGGAACAATTTCAGAATGATTACAAAGACATAGCACATAATATCATCAAAAGATTCTGAGAATCTGGAGAAATTTCTTTGTACAAGAAAAAAAAGGCTAAAAATCAATATGCCTGTGATCTTCATGCCCCCAGGAACCCTTACAGAAATCATTGTCTGTGAACACGGCTCACTGTGCCATCCACAAATGCAGGTTAAAGCTCTAGCATGCAAAGAAGTCGTACGTGAACATGATCCAGAAACTCTGCCATCTTCTCTGGGCCAAAGCTCATTTAAAACAGACTGAGGCAAAGCAGAAAACTGTTCTGTGGTCAGGCAAATCAAAATCTGAAATTCTTTTTGCTAAACATAGGCATGGGATCCTCCGGACTGCAGAGGAGAGGGACCATCCAGCTTGTTGTCAGCAGTCAGTTCTAAAGCTTGCATCTCTGATGGTGTGCGGGTATGTTAGTGCCTATGGAAAAAGCAACCCGAACATCTGGAAAGGCACCATATTTTCTCAGTTTAAACATTTGATATGGTTTCTCCGTTGTGGTGTGAATAAAATATGGGTTTATGAGATTTGCAAATCATTGCATTCTGTTTTAACTTTTTTGGAACTGGGGTTGTACATTACAGCTGAAATTGTGCGTGTTTATGTGTGTTTGTCTGTGTGTGTGTGTGTGTGTGCATCTGTGGGTGCAAAGTTGCAAACTCCTGTTAAGCTTCCCAACAGTTTTCATAATCTGACATTTTCTGCTGCATCAGCATCCTAAAACATCAAATGAATGAGATGTATGACAGGTCTCCTTCTCTTCCTGTCATATGTCATCTTCTCAGAACCTTTTTTTTCACCCTGCCTTTACTTCTTTCCCAAAATCTCTCTTTCATCTCTTCACATTTCTTCTGACTCAGCCATAACCCTGTTTGTGTCTCCTCCTACCACATCCTCTTTACACTTCACCTCAGCAGATCATTTTGATAGCTACACTTTTATGAATGAAAATAAGCCAGGCATTGTCTTTGCTAATGGAGCTTAAATTGGATTATCAGACACAATGTGTCAAACCTTTTACAGGTATGGGTTGCTTTTTAAAGCTATAAATGTGAAAGCAGGAGAGTTTCTAGCATGCCCACTACTGTCATTAGATTCAGGTTGGGTGTGTTTCAACACTATTAGAACACTTAATGGAATTTTTTGGATCAACATTCTGCATGGTGCTCTTGACCTCTATACATCCATCCCCTCCAGTGGAGTTCCAGACACTCTGGTAGTCCATGCCGATGCCAGTGCACTTAATCTGTTTTGGCATCACATCATGGCAAAGACCTTACTAAAAGTCTTGCAGTATGTTTTTGTTTTATTTCTTTAACTTATCCCTTCTGTGTATGTAAATGCACCAAACAGAATCACAGTAAATCCTTTTTATTTTCCTCATCTTCAAATATACCATTCCATAGGCTTGCGATGTGAAACATGTGCAAGGAGTGTTTTTCTAAACACTGAACAAATAAAACAACTAGAGTTGGACAAATATAGAAATGAGAATGGCATTCTACCAAAGGAAAGAAGACAAGCAAGACTATGCTGCTAAGATAGGAAGACAGAAGCCACAACAGGGCTCTTTCTGATCAAATATGTTTATAGCAAACAAATATTTTAATCTTAATCTGTGGAATTATTCAGTGTAATATGCATGACCTGTATTACTGCAGTATATTATCTTCATTCACTTAATTTCCCTCTGCACTGTTAACACCCTCCTTGAAGAAATGCACATTCTTAAAAACAAGGAATGCACTGACCAGCTGAGCAACACTAAAAGGCCTGAAAGACTACAGAAGACAACCAAAGCAGGTGACTGCAGAATTCTTCCAAGTAAAGAAAACCGTCAAGGAAGTAGGCATATCATTGTCAACACTATCCTTAATCAAGAGATGTGTACATAAATTGAAATACAAAGGGTTTACAACAGAGTGCAAACCACTGGTTACACTCAAGACCAAGAAGGCCAGATTAGACTTTGCTGGAAAATATCTAAAAGAACCTGCACAGTTCTGCAAAGAATTCCCTGGACAGATGAAACCAACACTTTTCAATCAGCTGATTTCAACCCAACAGAGGCCTCTTTTCAGTTACTGAAAAAAGGAAAGGCCTAGCAGAACGTTTCAATGGTGATGTCCATGAGTTCTAGACTGCAGGCAGTCACTGACTGCAAAGCATTTTCATCCAGGTATCAAAAACAACACATATTTAAAATTATGTTAGTTTGTTCGGCTACCTTTGAGACTTGAACCACATTTTGACCGTTTGAGTTAAAAATCCACTGTGATGGTGTACAGAGGCAACATTGTGTCAAAAACACATGAACCTGAATGTATATGTCAATAATAACTCCCCTTTTATGAGCTGGCAATCATCACATTAGCCTAAAAATATTTGTAACAATGCATGACAAAAAGAGCTGGCATGTTTTACCGTGCATGTTTCTCTCCCTTACTTGTATAGCATGTTTTTGCCTGGCTAGATGAACAAGAACAGGAATCCTGTCTATCACATTGAAATGGTGTAGAATGGTGTGCATGCGACATATGAACATGAATTTTAAAAATCATTCAGGAGAAACGATATCATTACAGAATATTGCCTCAAGCCATCGTCTAAATCCCATAACCAATCTTAATATATACACACAAGCATGAATACAAGCTCATATGTATATATGCGTAGACACAGCCAGCAGTATGACAACATATTTGAACACACACACAGCGATGGTATTTACTGACAGTTTCCCGGGGGGATTTTAGAGTTGATGATTGAAAATTAATGTAACATACAGAAGGTGATGAGGAGCTCAGCTGTCACAGTATCTAGTAATGAGGGGGAATAGATAGACAGGCAGAAAAGAAAAGAAAGAGAGCAAGTTGGAAGGTAAAGTGGAAGAATAGTAAAAAGGTAAGCAGGAGACAATGTGCACAAAAACAGCTAAGAATGTGAGTGGAGCAGTGTCATCCCATCTATCCCTACAGTTTCCATTCTGTTCACATTTGCTATAGTCATGTACACAACATAGACTAATTACTTAAGTAACTGCGTTATAAAATTGTACACTTGGCCCTATATTGTTAGATTTAGCACACCGCAGTCACTTTATTATTTAGTAGCCTCAACCCTCCTTTAGTATCATTACTGCAATGCAGTCCGCTCATTAGACAGCAGTCTCAACAAAGACTCTCTTGAGCCACGGGAATCCAAAGGCTTTTGCCTGTGCCTCAGTGATGTTGCTGATGGCTGTTCCACCTTTCTCGTTCCTCCCTCCTTGTGTGACAGGGTTAAGGCTTAGAGGAACTTTATGCAAAGACTGTGCACTCAAACTCTTTCTATTGAAATTCTAGTTGTTAAGACTAAAAGTTTATATTACAACAGTGGCAAAAGACATTAACTGCCTCAGAGGACACAGTTAATCTTCTGCTGTTCCACACTTCAAAGGCTACACTATGAAGAGCTGAATGAACGGACATGTATAAAATTTATACAGTAAGAGCAAACTGAGTATTTTTATTCCTCAGTGCTGGCTACAGTCGCGGCTGAAGTATTATATTTTGGAGATCCATCCATTCCAATCTTGTGAATCTGATATCTCAGGAACGGCTGGGAAAAAAAAAAGAAAAAAAAATTCCGCAAATTTCTCAAAAAAGTCCTCTTGAACCCAAGAAGGAAGTGATGAGAATGTGGTGGTAGAGGCATATAACTGCAAAGTGGTAATTCTAGTTTTGAGTTCTCAAATAGCTATAATACAAATCTGCCTTAAATAATCAATTAAAAAAAATAAATCTAAGTATGTTACATATATAGGAAATCAGCTCAATATTCAAATGCAGAATTAACACAAGAATTTATACAAAATGACTGAAAAGTGATGAGGGCTTTGTCATTTTTTTATAGGTAAACTATACGGACAAAAGCACTGGGCCACCGACATCACTGCCGTGCCATGAAGCTCCCCGTGCACACTTTTTGTTGTGACGTTAATGCCAGAGGAGGTCTGGTACTCTGCAGTTATCATGTAAGCAGAGCATTGGTGACTTTTACTTACTATGTGTCTCAGCACTCAGCGACTCTGCTCTGCAACTTTATGTAGTCTAACACTTTGTGGCTGAATTACAGATGATCGAATATCTAGTAGGGAAGAAATTTCCCAAACTGCCTTCTTGCAGTGGATTCTATTAGAGTACTGGTGAGCGACTCATTCTTTCACAAATATTTGTTAAGGCAGACTGCATGGCTAGGTCCTTGACTTTATACACTTGCAGCAATGGGACTGAAAACACCTGAATTCAAAGATTATGAGGTGAGGCCCAACACTTTTTGCCCATAGTGTATATTTTTTCAATGGAACTTATTTCCTATGATATTTTGTAGTCTGCAGACAAGCACCTTCCTTTCCGCCTCATCAACATTTACTAACCACTACCTTTTAGTTTCCTTTAAAATGCCTGATTAAGTATAGGTGAAGTTTTATATACCTAAGCTGATCACTGATTATCTGCAAACCACCTGCAGTAATCTCAAAGCACAAAGCTCCTGTATGACCTTCAGAAGCTGGCTGTGCTGCCATCAGTATCTCCCTCCTTCTGGTACCATGGGGCTTTGACCCATGTGCTCCTAGGTTCCAGTATAGTTGACAGTCTGGTGTCAGCTGACCTTTGTATCTTAAAGGGTCAACTGAAGAAAACAACAAAAGCACAACTTCTTTCTTAACCCTGCTGGTATCTAGTCATGTATTTTCTTAGGGTTTCAAGATATCTGCCCCCCAGTTATGTGAGCACACACATGCATACAAAATATCACAACAATACACATTATTGATAAAGTAAAATATGATAGGATTAACTTGGGCCAAGGGTATTTCAGCTCATTCTGATCCTTGCCATGGAGTACAATAACCAGAAATATGTTTGCTATCTACAGCATAACAACATTAATCCCAATTTTATTCTTTAAAGAAAGAGTCAAAACAACCTCTGGATGCATGAAAAAAAAAAAAAAATCTCTTTGGGGCCAGCAAAGCTGCAACGGCTGACAGCCTAAAAACTCTTTCTTTATAGAATCATCATATATTTTTCATCATAGAAATGCTTTGAACCAAAGTGTGGGGTATCATTTCAATGGACTTCTAAAGAGTCATAGTGTCACCAGAGACTGGCACTGCGGTGGCTTGGGCTTCCCCAAGCAAGTTGCAATGAAAATCCTGCACAAATTTATACACCAAATACAAACATACAAACCCAAAAAAAAGAGGGTATTGCAAAACTGACTGTTTGCCCCTGTTAGCGAGCAGTGAACCACATATCATTAAACTGGCACTCTAACTATATTTGGTAGCTCAGCTGCATTCATATTTGCATACAGCAGTTGTTCAAGTAATTGAATTACTTTTTACACTGTTTTTTTTTGTAATTACTGAAGCTACTACAGACAATTCTGAGCAATCTCGTGTTTCTGAGGCCGCATGTACAAAAAGGGCGAGCGCGCAGCGGCAATGTCATCAAGAACTAAGATGTCAGATCTAAGCCTGAAGGAGATATCCATGCTTAATCAAAAATGTGACACTGACAAGCAACAACATTTTTGCTAACTGAGAGTAAATACAGTCTCTACTGCAAAGAGTGGTTATTTCTATACAAGACAGTTTGAACTACTTTTTCCAAGTAGCTTTAGTTAACCAAAGGAAAGATCTCCCTGGAGTAGCTTTGCTGAAGTTCAGCTTCTTCGAGTGAAGTAATTGGAAGGTTCCAAAGCTATGATTTCAAAGTAGCTTCCCCAGCACTGACTGTTGCCATATGACAACTCATACATGCAAAAGCAAAACATGCGAGGAAAAAAAAAAAAAAAAAATCCAAATTTTTTGTTTCATATTCAGGTCCTTCCTTTCCGACCCCACGGGGAAATCATTACTTCTATCCTTCTAAATATGCATGTTGTTAATTATGCATCTTGTTATCACTGGCTAATCTGCATACTCTCATGTATAAAGTCCCTCTCATTACCATTCAGAAGGCCATCTCACAGGTGTGCTGAGTAAATATACAACACACAGCGGCTGATTAAAAAAAGCACGCGCGCACACACACACACACACACACACACACACACACACACACACACACACACACACACACACACA
>JAVDPK010000335.1:80815-91525 GCA_034780415.1 Cichlasoma orientale
CAGTGCCCCCCCCCCCAAAAATCTTCCATTTATTAAGGATAGCAAAGAGACAACCAATGAAAACGCGAAGAACGTTAAAAAGGGGAAGTGAGGAGAGACAATCTAACTAAACAGTGCTGTGAGAGGACTTTGGGACACGCATACATGTGCGCACTTCTTACAAACCCCCCCCCCACATGTAAACAGCTACTGAATTTACACAAATGCCCACAAACGCATTTATACAGATACACACTTTTCAAAGCACTAACACACACAAACATAAGTATACATATATAAATATATATGTATGTAAATAAACACTAATCTATCCAGCATAATCCCATGGTAACATTTTTTGGGGGATTTCAACCAACACAATATGAGATAAACTGAGTGCTAAGCTCTATGGAGGAAAACATATGGGGGCTGATAGGGCGACTCTTCAAAGCCCAAACATCACAATGCCCAGTAATCTGCATATGTTATTGCTACATCTACATATCTAATTCATTTAAATACAAATTACTGAATGTGTATAAAACCATCAGAAGAAAAAAAAAAAGCTTATTTTATATAACCCATGTCTATTCTAAATCTTGAAGAGAACAAAAGGTCAAGTAAGAGTTATAGGTGGTAAAGAAAGATGGAAAAGCCCTGCGAAACAAACAAAAAAGTCATCACCAGCAACTCTTGGAGAGCGCCAAAAACTGATTGCCAGGCTCCTATCTCTTGCAGGCAAACAGACGGACAAACACTGCGTGCCAGTTCAAAGGCAGATTGCATATTAGCTGGGAAAAAAACAAGGAAAGCAAGGACAAAAGTATAGCTCCTCTTAAAGCCTGGCACGGAATAACAAAAGTGCACAACGTTGCAACATGTATACATATGAGATGAAGGGAATGTGTAGTAGTGTCTGCTTGTGGTTTCTGTAGCTTAGAGATGTGAAGTGATTGGGACACTCATGTGTGATTGGAGCAACACTCATTATGCTGTTAAAAATTCTAGTGAAGGAACAAAAAGAAAGGGAAAGAATGAGAGCGAGACGAGGACACAGACAAAACACGATGTTCTATGACAGAGCTCTTCTTAACAATCACTATTAGAATTCTTAAATTAATAATGTACTGTTCACTAAATTACTAATAATATGGACATTCTGTGTACTTCTGCTGACATTTTGGGAGTTAGACTGGAGACGGAATGACTGTCTCGATCATGTCATTGTTTGCGCGTCTGGCTCTGCAGCAGCGGGCTGAGCATGAGGCACTGAACTGCCTGGTAGCTCATTTCACAGTTGTGCATATCAGGTTGTTGGGAAATCTTTTGCACTTTGAAAAGATCACAACAAAAGTGAAGTAATTCATTTTTAAAACAGCCAAATCTCACTTTGCATTTTTTGTGTAGGTGTAATGCTATTCCAGTGATATTTTTCAACAGCTATTTCTTCAGGGGATGTTGAGTGAGCATGGATGTTCTTTTCAGGCAAAGAGATTGTTTCATATCCATACACCCACACGCATTCACTACAGGGATTTGCCACCATAAAACCCACAGTAACACACTACTGACCTCTGAGCACCTCATCTTAAGTACCTGAAGACTGAATGCCTTACTTAAGGGCAGAAAACTGAGGGAGACGTGAGCTTTACTTGTTTTTTTTTTACCCAGTGCTACATCTGCAGCAAGTTACTCTCATAAAAACTGTGATAATGTCAAATAAAAATCATTGTTTTTGACAGACAAAATGTGACAGTAATGAAGGAACATGGACTAAAGCATATGTGTCTATTAATTATAATTACCATAGGGAGTACCTGTAAAGCCCACTAATCACCAAATAATCACAAAATAATACTATATTTGCTAATCTGATCAGTTGCAAACGATAGACTAGGATTTTATGTCCATAAAACTGCCCAGTATGACACCGTATCTATCGTATTAGACAAAGACATTGTGCAGTTTGAACCTGGCATTATGGGTACATGTATGCATCAACTTGTAGTCTTTGGATAAGTTGTTTCCCCCTGTATCCAGTATTCATGCTTAGCAAATTATATATAAATATATAAAACAAACAGATTCGATTACAGAATAAAGTTCTTCTCAAAATGTGAAAGTATTCCTTTAAACATAAATATGAAATATAAATATCAGAAGTAAGTCAGAACCACATATGAGTTGTGTGGAATTTACCTGCAACTGTCGTCTCTGAATCTCCTCCACCATGATTGCAAGGCATTTGGTGAAGTCCGTAAGATCTTGGTCAGCTGTTTCTATCAGCTTGCACCCCTACACAAAGAAAAATCACAAAATGCATGCAGGCAACAAAACACAATCCGAGAGATGTACATAAACATAGATAGCGTAACAAATACCTAAGATAAGGGATAGGGGGATAAGAGAAAAACTGAAAGCGATAGGGAGATGGAGAGAGGTATAAATCAGTGTTTTACTGTTGTCTGGCTGTCTGTGGCTTGTGTTGCTGAATAATGTAGAGGTTCCAGTCAGTGGCCCTAAACTACAGCAACCATGCTCTGGCTTACTTTCCTTCTATCTCTTTCTCTCTCCACAGTGTCACTTTCCTCCAAAACACAGCGACTTTGCTATTTCACTGACACACACGCGCACACACACACACACGCACACACACAGCGCAGTCATATCACAAACTTGTTCGCTGTGCTCTGTTTGATCCCATCCATCCTCTCTCTCCGCCCCTCCTCTTCCATCACCCCCCCCCCCGCTCTCCCCCTCCCTTGTTGATGCTTTTCTGTTTTCTCCCTTCCATTTATGCAGAATTATTCACCGTTTGCAAGAAATCTCTGAAGGAACGGCTCGCATTTTCCCATATTTCTGCTTCAAAGGCATTACCATAACAGACTGTTTTCTCTCACCCAAAAAAACAGCCATTGCTCTTTCTTTTTCAGACAACCTGTGTGATACTTGTGAAAAGGGTCTAATATTACAGATAGCTACAGAGAGAAGGGGGGGAAATTGTGAGGAAGGAAAAAGGACAGCTGAAGTGACACAGCTGAAGACATCAAATAATTTGTGCTCGGGCGCCTGATGATGTGTATGTGTGATGATACTGAATCTGCATTTCAAACTGTAAACAGTGTGCATCAGTGGCATCTGATCAAAGTGACACTGCACAAAGATCGCACAGGCACTGTATTTTGTTTTCTCTAAGGTGTGGGTGTGTGTATGCATGTCTGACTTGCCCTGTATTAATTATTTATTGAACAGTGCTTGTGGGTTGACATTTTGCTTGCTATAAACAATGGAAAGTCCCCTTCATGAAATAATTTGCATTTTATTTTTATGACCTTGAATAGTTGAATCTAAATATGCCTACATGTACAAATTTCTCGCACAGTGAGGAACACAGGGAGAAAAGGCTACATCGAAGAAAGTCAAAGGAGGACTCTGGAGAAGCGCTTCCTTGTACCTGCGCTATGTTATATCTGCAAACTTACTCTGTCACCTACAAAAATGCAGATTGCTTCTTCTGTCGGCATTATCCTCATGTAATGTTTCATCTTTGTCGTTATGTTTAGATAACCCTTTTCAATTTTATTTTGCAATGACTCAGTTTCTAGTAGTTTTGCATTTCTTTTTTATCATTACTATTACTACACAGCTATTTTCATGACTAATGAATATTCAAGTCCACTTTTCAAATACAGCGTTCATGTTTAGTTATGGTTAAAGAAGAAAGTGAAGAAGATGCTCCTTCATCTATCCTCTTAATCGTTAAGTCCTCAGTCAGGCTTAGGGAATGGTTGGCCGCCTGGCAACCATTTGTCGCTTAGAAGTGTTTCCCTGACTAGTTGCGAGTGGTTGCTGTAGTTACAGTTAAACTGATTGCTAAGCTCTACTCATGCAGTCTGAAGACTGGTCAGTGACCCCACTGGTTGATAGGGAAAACTGTGTATCCCATGATCAGTTGGTGAGCGGTTGCAGGAAGTTGCTTGTAGTCACTGGGTGAAATTGCAAAGAGTTATTCGGTGCTGCACCGGAAATCTCCTTGTGATTGCGCTGGTCTCCGTAGTCGCCCGTAGTTTGTATGGAAGATGCCGACTTGTCTGCAAACACTTTCAAACTACTTATTAAGTGGTTTTAACACTGTGAAGCGTGCAAAGCTGTGTCTTACCACTGAAACCAACATGTTTCAAAAGGTGCAATTTTTAATTTGAAAGTCAACAGCCTCCATTTCCAGTTTGTGTTGCACTATTTCAAGTTTCAGTACTGCTCAGTGGTTAGTTAGCAAGTGTTTGCAGATAAGTTGATGTCTTCCATGCAAACTATGGCCGACTGTGGAACTGTGCTAGTGACCAAAGCAACCACAAGCCTCCTCTTTGTGACTGATCTCACCTATCGACAGCCAAGTTGGGAGATGCTTCTTTTGTTTTAGCATTATGGAGCTTTTCCTGACTTTTGCCATTACTGTCCCAACCTTTATTTTAATATATTACCAGCATAAAACTTAAGATGATAAAATTTTTTTCCTCCTCAGTTTCAACACTTCTCACATGTTTTGTACCATTGTTGTACCTCAACTCAGTATGTAGAGCAGGCCGCAAACTAATCTTAAAGTTAATGGTTCAATCGCTGACTCCGCCTGTTTGAATGTGTTCTTGGGTAAAATGTACAAACCCCATCTTCCTCAAATGTATCACTGCATTTTGTGTGATAGAATAAAATGTTGAAGAACTGTGTGAATGGCTGGATGTGGATTGTTGTGTAACTATTTTAGTGGTTAGTACATAGAAAAGTGCCTTTATAAATACCACTCCTCCTAACATTCACTATATATAGAATAGCTTACTCTAGACCAGTGGTTCCCAAAGTGAAGGTATTGAAGGTGGGCCACAGTAATAATAGAAATTCAGTTTGAAATTACTCACACGTATGTAGAGTTACATATTTATTTGAATATATTTATTTATAAAAAACGTGAATTAAAGCTGGTAAGAGGAGGTACTTAGTTTGTGATATTACTCATTACTCTGACCTAAATTTACTGCTCTTGTAGTAGCATTATAATTTATAGCCAACAGCCTGTGTTATGTTATTTGAATAAATTTTCAAGGAAATACATCACTTTATTATGTATTTTGATTAGAGTGAAGATTTAAGATTGGGTGGGTCCCCATGGGATTTTCCCATACTGGCCCCAGGGGGCCGCAGGACTCTTGACTTTGGGAATGGCTGCTCTAGAGTCTTTACACACATCAGCTGCTCCAGGTGCTAAACAATGCTAACTTCTGTTTTTTAGACAAATTCTCTTTAATTTCTGAGCAACCACTGTTTTTGCCAACTATCTTCAGATAGTTGATGCCACAGCATGTGTTGGAGAACCTGTCTACAGTCTACAGCCTGCTTCTGTATGAACACTTGGTTTAAGAGTGTGTGCAAATTTTGTTCCACTTACCTTGTCTGCATAGAAAGCTTTGACCTCGGCAGTAATGGAATCAAAATCCCCACTGATATAGTCGGGGAGAAAGCTGGATATAAGGACAGAAAGACAGGGTGAGTGAAAAAAGACAGAGGGTTAAAACTGCAAGAAAGACAGAGAGGCAAGGAGTGAGAGTTAGAGATAGAAGAGAGAAAGGACATTGGGGCATGTGTCAGCTCTTTGATCTGTGCAGCGAGGGAGAAGAGTGACGCCGCCGGGAAAGACGAAGAGACATGGAAACTGACAGGGTGAATCTCTGTGGCACTGAGCCTGGCCCTGTCACACACACATAGCTGACTGAAGATATACACAGATTGATGGGAAAGTACACCCAAACAAACGTGGCAGAATGCAGAAGCAAAAGTTCATGCATACTCTGATAGTTAGGTGCATAAATGCAAACACATCAGCAACAGATTGGATGCAAACTCCTCATTAGTCACATCTAATAAACAGAACTCTCTGACTTGCTGTCCCTCTCACACGCACAACAGAGCATGATGGACATGGTGTTCAGATCTTGAAAAAAAATATATAAAATATTTTACAAACTATAATATAAATATTAAAATATTGTGATTAGATGTTTTGATGCATATCATCAAGCGAGGAATGTGTGGCAAGAGGAAAAGTAGATCTGAAGTGACATCAATTATATTTTAGAAATGTACGTCGACTAATGATGGGGGTCTGACACAGTACACAAATAATTTGCATGATAGTTGCTTTCAACCAAACTTCACTCACAAGTCATCTTAGACCAGCTGAGTTTCTAGTTTAAAAATAAAGTGCCATGAAAAAAAAAAAAGGATTAAATTTGATTTTCCCCACACATTTATATTGCACACATCCACATGTATTTTTAATTACTTGATTTATTTTTTCCTAGACTTTCCGAGACTCACATAACCAAGAGCTGCCTCTCAGAAAACAGGCACAGTAATCACGAACTAAATGCAATGCAGAAACAGCATGTTAATAGATCCAATTAAGACGATTACAAGTGTAAACTAAGCTGGTCAGGAGGTTTGGGGAAATATGAGCATTGAGACTTTGCATTCTTAAAATAAACCAAACTGAGGCAACCTGCATTCCCAGAGTGTAGGAATAAACAAGTTCTGTTGCAGATATCCGTGAAAACAACCAAAAATTACCAGCCACAACTGAATACAGCGTTCCTTTTGGAGTGAAACAGATAGCTCTCAGTTTATTCCGTTCGTGTGTATGTGTGTGTTTACGCGTATCGGGCAAGACCACGCAAGGATGCAGTGGCTGCTATCTAGAGGCATTAACAGGTCTGACATTACGATTTCACGGTTGGTTGGGTAGTGTGTTTGTGTGCGTTTGTTTGTGTGTGTGCTCCCACAGCAAGAGGTGAGAGCGATGTTCCAGTTGGTTGAAGAAAGAGATACATGGGGATTATTCCCTCCCTGCTCAGCATTCCCATTTACACCAACAAGATACAGCAAGACAAACACGGGAAATTTATGCAAATGCTGTTACATATGTGCGCGCGCACACACACACACACACACACACATACGCACACACACACTAAAGGCAAACGAGCACAATTCCAACTTAGCTGGACAAAAGTATGATCAAGTTACAAATTTCCCTTCTTTATACACACACTGACACACGTACACAGACACACACACACAAAATATGTATAAATGTCAGCAAATATGCAGGTACACACAAGCATAGGCACACGTTTCGTCCCCTTCTTATGATACAGAATGCCACAATAGCATCTTCATTCAGAAATAACCTTCATGTGACAGATGGGACGAGCTGTGACAGTGGGCCTGATCAGAGCTTTACACACACACAAACACGCACATCCCTTTGTGACCTGTGTGCATGACACCATCGGCAGAGAGTAATTGACCAGGCGAGATTCTAAATTCTGTATTTGTGTCTGTGTGCATGAGGGTAAATGCTGTTTGCGTGCCTGCATGTTGTGTTCCTGACAGTCTTCACTTCCACATTAATATTAACTGACACTTTAATTTGGACGGGAAATAGAGCATTTTACCACCAGTTTGTCTGAGCACCGAGTGGCAGGAATGGCTGTGTGACCTTTGCCTGTGTTTGTGCGTGTGTGTACGTATGTGTGTGCATCTCTTTGTCTATCAGACAGCCTGCGCGTCCCTCTCTCTGCATCCTGTCTGCCTGATTTTTTCCCCTATCAACATGTTCTCACATAATGCTCTTCTCTTTTATGCCCTCTTCAAATCTTCTCACATTTCTGCAGTGCAGTTCTAACTTTTCCACATAATTAAAGCAGCTCTCTTCCATCTAAGCACATCAATAAGACAGAAGAAACACTTCCTTTCTGGATAGATTCTTGTAATTTTCCACCTTTCTGTTTCTGGCTTTGTTTTCTTCAAACTGAGGCTCACTGATTCCATATGACCACTTAATTACAACCAAATGTCGTATAATTTTTTTTTTTTTTTTTGTAGCTTTCACCCTCTCCTGAAGCACAACATGATAAACACTCTTCTCCCTTTTTCAAGTCCTTTTCACCACTTGAGGAGATGTGGCTCTGATTACTCCTCTCATCCATCGCATCTCCCAATCAGAGGAGAAGAGATGATGAAGAGGTGGAGGAATTGCTTTGGATGACATCATTACATGCCATATACATAAACAACCCAAAGCAAAGCACTTTGACATGCACAGCGCTCCGACTCACAAGAGCTGAGGTGAACAGTCAGCTCGCACAAAACACAAATTTGCATACAAATTTGGACACATGATGAAAAATGTTCAACAAGAAATCACATGACATTTTCTGCTCAATTGTTCAAATGCGACCTCTGATAGTCATGCAGAAATGACTGTCATCGCTCAAAGAGCAAAAGGCTGAGCGGATGGTAGATGACACAGTCATATCGTGCTTGGCTACTGTCTCATGACATTGTTTCCTGCTTTTAAACATGACAACAGTGTTTTGATTATACCTTAACTAGACTTGTAAAAGACTATTTTTCCTATGATATAATATCCCATAATATTTGATAGGATATACTGGTTGAAGGTGATTGGAAGGCAACAATAACTGAAATAATCACTCATTACAGCCGAAGTATACAGAAGAGTATCTCTGAATGCACATCATGCCAGACCCTGAAGCAGATTGGCTACAGCAGCAGAAGACCACACTGGGTGCCTCTCCTGTCAGCTAAGAACTGGCAGGAGTGGCACGCTACAGTTTTGCATAAGCTCAACAAAACTGGAGAATAGAAGACTGGAAAAAACATTGCCTGGTTTGACGACTCGCAGTTTCTGCTGCAACATTTGGATGGCAAGGTTAGAATTTGGTGTAAACAACTTGAAAGCACGGATCCATCCCGCCTTGTACCAATGATTCAGGCTGCTGGTGGTGGTGTGATGCTGTGGCGGAAAATTTTCTTGGCACACTCGGGTTCCTTAGTATCAACTGAGCATCGTCATGCATCATTTAAACACCGCAGCCTACCTGAGCATTGTTGCTGACCATGTCCATCACTTTATAACAACAGTGTACCCATCTTCTGATGGCTGCTTCCAGCAGGATTACACACTATGTCACAGTGATCAAATCACCTGAAACTTGTTTCTTGTGTACATATGATAGTGCATATAAAAGTTTGGGTTCATTTGTATATATAAATTATTAGTTTGCAAAGATCAGTAGAATAACTCATCATTGTGCGGTTCATAAGTATCTGGTTTTATAATAAGGAAGTTATGCAAGCTCAGGCCTTAAAACCAATCAGTGTTAATAGAGTTCTTATTAGCCCACTGCAACAAAGATTCTAATTATCAAAGCCTCAAAGCACATGAGTGTGATCTTACTTGCATGTTGGTGTACATGTGAGTCTAACATGTCTATGCACATCTATATCAAAACAACAAACAAAGCCTCCTGTCTGCACATGGAATGATCATGCAAGCATACCTGTGTGCATTTATAAAATCGGATTTCTTCGTGTGTGATTCAACTGTCTCTCATCCAAAAGTTAATCAGTTAAATGCCTGCAAGATTCTAATAAGCCCACACCTCTAACACCCAAACGACATACACTAGGTTTATTAACTCTCTGTATTACTCTTAGGGCTACTAGCTGTACTATAAAAGAAAGATAGTTGTAATTTTAATTATCCTTAATTGCTACAATTCTAATACAATAAACTTAGCAAAAAAAGTAGCACACCGTATTATGTAGAAACAGACGTGCAAAGCCCTCATATTAAAAGGCAAGGCCCAGCTCCCTGTGCTCATCAAATCGACTCAGCATGTCAATTTCCAACACAGAGCAATAAAGATGGGGGATTTTCAATCAGTCTGTAATAGACAAACTCCATCAGGAGCGTAGCAGAATCGCAGGTGAAGAGAGAGACTGAAGAAAAACAGAAGAAAACCAGTTTGGCTTTGAGAGTTATACGCAGTCATGCTGCTTAAATTGCTGGCATTTAACCCCAATTTGGACACGAAATACCTGAAACTCAGCAATTAAACGTTTCCAAACGGGTGAATAACACTTACATAAACAGAATGCTAAAGGGAATATATAATATCAACATACTTGTCTTTTAAATCCTTTCTGATCACATCTGTATTAGAATTCAACCAACACGGCATTCTGTGTGCATAACACATGCAGGTGTTTCCTGTCAGATACACATAAAGAATAAAAAGTGTGAGACATCAGTGGAATGTAAAATACATGGAAATGAGAGAAATAAAAAGAGAGGCTGTCAGAGATATCTATCCACCACTCAGGCTTATAAAACAAGTACTTCTGCTTTTGACAACTTCATTTGCTGGGGCGGACAACATTATCTTCAACAAACAAAAATGAATACACATAGATATGTTGATATAACTGTGCTATAAAATTCTCTTTTATATATAGACTAGTCAAACACAGACACAGTAACACAAGCATATGTCCTCATCTTTCCTGAACACTATACATACCAATAACTGCAAATATTCAAAACTGCTTGTGTGCAATTACCTCCATCCACATTTAGCCATGCTCCCCCTCCCTGTTCATCCAGCTCTTGACATTGTTTTGCACAGTGTTAAATTGTTTATAGCTTTTGCATCAAAAGGCTGGAAAAGTTAGTGGCATCAAAAAGAAACAACTGGAGGAACATTTTCCATCTAATTAGATTAATTGGCAACAGGTCAGCAGAGCTGGCAAAAGTACTGACATTCTGTACTTAAGTAGAAGTACAAGTACTTGTGTTAAAAACTACTCTGGTAA
>JAVDPK010000335.1:94633-106848 GCA_034780415.1 Cichlasoma orientale
TATATATTGATGTGAGCTTCATAGAAAGAAATCAAAACTATGTACCACTTGCCTTCTCTCACCGAGTGGAATCATTGTCGTTTGACTCATCATGAGAGGCAGAGAGCCTTTGCCTGAAGCACCCCCTCGTCTCTACATCCCTAATGTCTACCATTAAGACTGTTTTGACAGAAGATTACGTGGCGCCTTTCTTTTAACTGTAGGAGGCCGTCCACCCACTCTGCTCTTGTGGCAGTACAGGAGACTGTGAAGGTTGACCACAAACATTATTCTCAGTATTTTTTTTTTTAAATTTAAATCACAGTCATGGCCACATATGTGGAAAAACCCCCCACAAAGACTCACTTCACTTTATATGGTTTGACATGATATTTCAGATAAAACATTAGAAAACTGTATTGCTGGAAATTTTCAGCTTCGGATTTTTCTTTAAAAAAAAACCCAAAAACCGAACAAACAACACAATTCCACAGCAGTCAAATATAAGGTGTTGTTTTCCCAAACAAATCTGGCACAAATTGCATACATCTTTGACAGCAGAAAATATGGTCAAACTGAAGGACAGGAGCATCCACGAAGCCCCCTTCCTGCAACCTACAGGCATCAAAAGATCTGCTGCCAACATCCCAGTGCTGACACCAAAGGACAGCGCAAGATGTCCTGTGTCATTGCCAAAATGCTTGAGCTCTTTTAGCCGCCAAAGGAAGAACTGCACAGTAGTATGCAGTCGGGCTGCACGATTGCTCTTGGACCTTATGCTACATTCCTGCTAATTAATCTTTGCAGACAAATAAGGTGTTTATTAACCTGGCCTAAGTGCATCTAGGATGTCAATAAACTGATAGCAGTGACAGAAGTGCCTAACAGCTGTGAGAACACTCTCTATTATCCCTGTGATGTTTCGAATACAGCACAGACACTGCCACTTTGGAAAAACATTTATGTGAAGGGATATCACATCTTTTGTCCAGTAAGTTGACCATTTTCTTGAAACTTTCATAACTCACCACATTTATTGGACACTTATACTATATTGCCAAAAGTGTTCACTCACCCATCCGAATCATTGTATTCAGGTGTGCCACTCACTTCCATGGCCACAGGTGTATAAACCAAGCACCTAGGCATGCAGACTGCTACTACAAGCATTTGTTAAAAAATGTGTTGCTCTCAGGAGTTCAGTGAATTTCAGCGTGGTACCGTGATAGGATGCCACCTGTGCAACAAATCCAGTTGTGAAATTTCCTCGCTACTAAATATTCCACACTCAACTGTTAGTTCGCTGTCATTCCCAATTGCCTCTAGTTTGTTACAATACCACTTTCTGCAGAGTCAATCGCTAAAGACGTCTGAACTGCATGTGGCTTTCAGATTAGCTCAAGAACAGTGCATAGAGAGCTTCATGGAATGGGTTTCCATGGCTGAGGAGCTGCATGCAAGACTTAGATCACCAAGCACAATGCAAGCAATTGGATGCAATGGTGTAAAGCACACCGCCACTGGACCCCAGAGCAGTGGAGATTTGTGTTCTCTGGAGTGACGAATTATGCTGCTCCGTCTGGTAATCTGTCTGATGAGTCTGGATTTGGTGGTTGTCAGGAGAACGGTACTTGTCTGACTGCATTGAGCCAAGTGTAAAGTTTGGTGGAGGGGGATTATGGTGTGGGGTTGTTTTTCAGAAGTTGGACTCGCCCCCTTAGTTCCAGTGAAAGGAACTCTGAATGCTTCAGCATACTTAGACATTTTGGACAATTTCATGCTCCCAACTTGGTGGGAACAGTTTGGGGATGGCTCCTTCCTGCTCCAACATGACTGCACACCAGTGCACAAAGCAAGGTCCATAAAGACATGGATGAGCGAGTTTGGTGTGGAAGAACTTGACTGGCCTCCCGGCAACCGTAAAAGAGTCCTGACCTCAACCTGAAATAACACCATTGCACTGTTTTTCTTTGCCTTCATGCATTCATTATACTGCAGTCTATGGTGTGTTTACAGGCGGCTTCATAACTTATTTGCGTTCCTTTGCAGTGGAGACACAACTTTGAACCAATCTTTGCACAAGATTTTTTGGATAACATAACCTATGCTAAATTTATCGTATTCACTTTGAGAAAGAAGCTCTTCACCTTCTGCTGTGCCAGACATTTAAGTTTTGTTGTATGTCTGTGTTTTGTTCTGAGTGTTACTCAGCCAGGCTAGTCCAGACAGCATCACACTGCATAGGTGCAGGGAACGGCTGTGATTGGCACATGCAGGCACAGCATCAGGCGCTGATTCAGGGAGCGTTTGATTTGCTTCTGCTTTGCGTTTTAATTGGCGTAGAATGCATTCATGTACATTTAATCATGGGAAGCCAAAATCATGGTCAAGATTCAAATTTGATATGCAGTCCCAGTAGGCAGGTGGCTTTAATGCTGTGGCAAACGTTCCCCCTGTAGTGAAGCAGCACAATATTTCAGTATTACTTGCAGGAATGTGAAAGGATTAACAATTTCATGAGTCTGTTGATCTGCAAATGAACTAAAACGGCAGTTTTGTTGTTTTTGGTAGACTTTGCTCTGTGTCTGTATGATATTTTTGGGAAAAAAAAACAAAATCTCTTAACATATAATTTGGGACATAACTGAAAGCCCCCACACGTACTCCCACACAAATACAGAAAAGCATATATACTGTATCTGCTGCATCTTTATCTTCAGCTTCTCTCTGTTTTCCATATCTTTCTTCTACATCTCTCTTCCTATTCATCTCCTTCATACCTCACACTAGTAAATTATATTTGATACATGGGAAAGTTGCTGCTCTTGTCTGTGTTCTGGCGCCGTTAAGATCTCATAAAATTTGGCTTTGATTGATTACTTGCATTTCTCTATCCCTTCCTCCTCTTCTATCCCTCTCTGTAGTCCATTAGTTATGGTAATGTTGGGTTAAATACATCTTAACTTGTTGATGATTGATTTACACTTCCCCACCCATAAGCATGCCCTCCCTTTCTTCCCTCCAGTCCCCCACTCTCCCAGTGTAATGCATAACTTTTCAGGACAGATGCTGTTAGTGTTGGGAGCACTCAGGCTAAAAGGCGGGCATAGCTGACAGCTCCAGTGTACAGGCTGCTGACAGAGCTCGAGCTGAGGGGTCAGATGATGAATCTGCTGTGTCACACAACTACACAGAACTAAGAGCAATGCTTCTGCCATCAAGACTCGCATAGTGTGTTTGACAGACATACAATACAGATATCTATGGCTTGCTTTGTTTAAAAAACAGACTAAAAAAATACACAAAACACACTGTCTTACTATCTTAATAGAAATGATAGTTGCTGTTTGAGCATTGTCATAATATATGGTAAATTGCACTGCAGTCAATCTGCAGCATGTATTTTCTACCTCATCCTGTTAATAGTATTGATCAGCTGGAATTGTCTTGCTCAAAAGAATTATAACACTGAACCAAAATGGCAGTTTTGTGGCTTCACATTTTATAACAGTCATTTGTAACTAATTTTTTTTTAGATATTGCTGTGGCTGGCAAACAACATTTTACTGGTTCTTTGCTTAAATTTGTCTTGATCATACAACAGAGCATCAGCCATAAATTTGCCTTTTTTTAAATCAATATAATCGATTTTGCCTGCAGTCTTTTGGTTTAAAATATATCTCATACATTTGCTGTTGTCGGTCTGTTTTGCAGTGCTATAGGTAATCCAGGTAAGTTATTTTGAAACACTCGCTGGTCACTTTATTAGGTACACCTGTTTAATGGCTCGTTAATGCAAATCAACCTGGCAGCAACTCCGTGCATCTAGGCATGTAGACATGGTCAAGATGATGAGCATCAGAATGGGGAAGAATTTAAGTGACTCTGAAATGGTTGTTGGTGCTAGATCGCTGGTCTGAGTATTTCAGAAACAACATATAAGCATGGATCTATCCCGCCTTGTATCAGTGGTTCAGGCTTGTGGTGGTATAATGGTGTGGAGATATTTTCTTGGCACACTTTGGGCCCCTTATTACCAACTGAGCATTGTTGAAACACCACAGTCTACCTGAGCATTGTTGCTGACCAGGTCCATCCCTCTATGACCACAGTGTCCCCATCTTCTGATGGCTGCTTCCAGCAGGATAATGTGCCATGTCACAAAGCTCAAACAATCTCAAACTGGTTTCTTGTACGTAACAGTGAGTTCACTGTACTCAAATGCTCTCCACAGTCACCACATCTCAATACAACTGAGCACCTGTTGTGGCGAACAGGAGATTCACATCATTGATATGCAGCGAACAAATCTGTCGTACCTTTGGGATGCTATTACAGTGATATGGACCAAAATCTCTGAGGAATGTTCCCAGCACACTGTTGAAGAATTAAGGCAGTTCTGAAGGCAAGAGGGTCCAACCTGGTACTAATAAGGTGCACCTAATGAAGTGGCTGACGAGTTTAGAGTTTCATGAAGTTGTGCTGTAACTAGCTTTGGCTTTTACCAAACCGGCATCTTTGACCAAAGACAGGTGAATAAAAATAAATAAATAATATGCATGGCATAACTGCACACATTCATGCAATAATATTTTAGCTGGAAAAACATTATGAATTCTTTTCTCTTTCCAAGGACTAATATAAGTTTTCCTTGTGAGGAAGTTAATGGGCCCAAAAGACATTAAAGAGATGTTTACAACTTAGAATGGCTGTTACATTGATAGAAGCGAAAGAACATGCACGTTGACAGACAAACGCATACAACATCCCATTCACACCCTGACGAAAAACACGCGCTCATGCTCACATGCTGAGTGTTAATGTGAAAGCCTGAACACTTCAGGGACCCAGTGATCCCCAGATCCATCTCTGACCTGACAGCAGTTCTCCATTAGCCTCACATGCACACACACATACACAAATGTTGCAGCAGAATGCACACCTAAAATACTTCAGTCAGAAACACACATACAAGATACATCTCAGCTGGAGCGCAGTCCCACAACCACACACACACGCAACCAGACAAATAACCGCTGAATGCAAAAATAAAGCAATCAGGAAAATAAATAACTAAAATAAAAACAAGTAAAGCAGTGTGCAATTCCTTTGTGTAATTAAAATTCTCCAAATCATACAACAAAGTGCAAAAACAAAGGCACTTAAGAGAAAGCACATATTAACTAATGCAAATGTGACACAAGGTTGACTCACCTGTCGCGCTCCCCAGCTGTGACGTTATAAAGGTGATTAGCAGCTCCATCAGCGCATGCCCTCAAGAGAGCTACAGAAAGACAGACAGATGCTTATGTTTGTTTTAAATAAATAGTGCATATTTCTGCTATTTACTCTGAAGATGCAACAAGTTTCTCTTCAAACTGCAACAAACAATATGTGGTGCTGATCAAGCTTCTTACACATAAGTGACCTCAAGGGTGGGATCAGTTTTTATGTACCCACCTATATGCATAACTTTATTCTAGCTCTAATTTTTTCCCCCACATGCCTCATTACCGTAATTAAGAAATGTGCCATTTATGAGTGCAAATATTCTCAAAGAAATTATACTAATTAAGGACCTTGTATATTTAGATATGCTATCATTAGGAACCAGCTCACGCACAACATCTTTCCACTGTCACTTCTAATAAATCTACTTCACACGCTCTCTTTTTATCCAGGAAATATTTCCTTTCAAAATGTGCCAAGTTATTTTTTTTTTCAAACAAATTTATACAAAAAGGGACATATATAACATTAACAATGTGTGATTTTTAACAAAGCACCTTGAACAGCCAACATCAGTAATCCCAAATGTTTTTTTGATAAATGGATTTACTTCAATCATTGCAGAAATGTACAAAGTTTGAATAAGGTCCAAATTATTTAGAAAGCAACCACTTTCTCCCAATGAAAACATTATGAGTAACATGTTTCACAGTGCCAGCAAAGCATTATGGTTAAAGCTATTTGACCCTTTAAAAGGAAAAGGCAGCGGAAGAGCACTTATCTTTTTAGATTTAAGTAACACTCAAATGATGGGATTATTTGCCATTCTTAAAATGTTATTCAAGTTGCACTAAATTAGATGCAAACTATTTGCAAATGTATGCTCGCTCTCTCTTGCTCTATTCTATTCAAATTTAACATGCAGCCTATTTTTTAAGAGCCCTTTTCTGTTTAGTGCTGTTGTACTCACACAAGGGAAAACTTCAAAGGATCAGCCAAAGTTTTACTTTCACCTTGTTTAAAACGAACTCAAGCCTGCACCAAAGAGACGGGCAACACTTGTGTGTTTTCTCTCTCTCTGAGGCTTTCTTTTCAAGAACTGTGTCCATTCCCCAAGCCCACTATTTTTTATATGCTGGATATAGCTCTGCGTTGTCTTTGGAACATGCCGACCCCGAAAGTTAACTTCAGACTTAATCTTCACTTTAAAAAGAAAAAAGAAAACAAAAACTTAAGAAATTAGTGTAAATAAAGTGGTATTTAGTGTGTGAATATTTCCGTTTATTCCTAGGTGTTTAATTATTAACAAAAGATGCTGAAAAGATGGTGAAAAGATGTTTGGCTGTGATATAAAAAGGAATAAAACTCACACTCCTGAGGAAAGACACTTATTTTCACACATCACACATGCACTAAACAAGTTAACTACTGAGTGAAGAAATACAACAGTTTCAACTTGAGATAACTGCTAAAACCTACTGCCATTACTTTTACATATTGCACAACTTTTAACACATCAGCAGACCACGGCCCCTAAAAAAATACGTGAGGGACTTAACAATGTACAATCACACCTACATACTGTAAATCACATTCACACGTACACTAAATTGGACTCAATTAGCGAGATAAAAGGAGAAGAATGATTATTCTCACACTCGCAATCTAGCTCTCCTCACCCTTGGCTCTTAAAAAGCAAGAACGCAGATGCATTTGCACTGATGTAAATAAGACACTTATACTGAAGGTAGTGCTTTTATTCATAACCTTCACCACCTGCTGCCGATGTTTCGCGTCAAGAAATGATTGGAATGTAAATGACTCATTATCTCTGACAGAGAGCAAAGGCTGAGAAACTTTTCAAATGACAACTTCTTGAAAAACAGAAACTTTTCTTTAAGACTGGTAACAGACTGTAAAGCTATCAGTCATTATCTGTGTATAAGTATCTGCACACACACACACACAGACACTGAATAATTTTCAGACTTCAGACGACTTTGAGAACAGTTATTTCTGTCTGTCAATCATTTTTTTTGCAGCTCTGTCTATATGTCACTCCGTTTAAATGTACAGACACATATGGTTACAGTAAATCTAAGGGCCTTAATGTTATGCAGAACCAGCATCCAAGAGTACCAACATCAGAAAAAATATTTCAAAACTATCTACTGTCATTTGTAGCAATGATTATTACATGCATTTTCACGGCTATATTTTTTACTTATAGCCATCCTGTAATCTCGCTGCATTCACACTGACGTGTAAGAAAAAGGGCTGTCAGTCAGTCACAGCACTTCTTCTAGACAACACTTGTTTGGATGTGTCACTTCCAGTATGCCAACATTTTATATGACTTTAAAATGCAAATCTAAAATTTTACAACCCCCCCTCGCCACACACACACACACACACACATTATTTGGTCCGTTCATGCTGTTGGCAAACTGATTCACTTAATCGCACTGACAGAAAAAAATAGGGGTGGAAGATCTTGTTTATATAAACACTGTGAACAGAAGATAAACATGGAACTGATTGTATGTTTATATATAGCAAAATTTATTTACATGTATGATTGAGGGACCATGTCAACCATCATCTAAAAAAAAATATCTAAAAAATAAGTGCACTATTACACTCATCAGCCAGACACCATCCATCCCCATTAACTGTATAGTGAATTGTATGCATTATGCCATTTCAATATCATAACATTCAAGTTTTGTGGATATAAATGAGATGTTATGGTTATGAAATGACAACATATAAGGGGCTTTTTATAAGGTGTTGTAGATGCATCAATACTAAAAATGGGTCATTTTTAACCTGCTGGTAGGTGGTTGCCAGGCAACGTGATGACATCATAATATCTGATATAGATAAGACCCCTCGGGGGGCTTAGATGTACCTGTGTGCCAGGTTTGGTTGCTTAACTTCTGATCTTTCAGGAGCTGTTAGTGGAAAGACAGACAGAGATTTGAAGTTGTTTTGGCCAGTTCGGCCCATGGCTTTTACTTGCCAACTAATTTTTGGGGGTAACCTGGAATTTTGTTTCCCCCCAAAATTGTCACTGTGACGCCCATTGTCTCATTTCTGCATGTCAAACGCTCAGAAAGTGAGTTCTTCTATCTTAACATTTCTATTCTTGACACAAATCCTTTAGAGTCAGAAATGGGCATACGACAGATTTCTCAATGTCTCATTTGTCTTCATCACAGTAAACGGCTCAAGTGGGTAAACTGAACTTGAGGAAGATTATCTCTCCATCTGCACTCTATCCACAGGCAGTAAAATCCAATTACTGTCATTCTTGCACTGAAAATAATAAACTGTTGTTTGAAGAAGACCACAAATACAACAATTAATTCATCTTTTCCTTCTCATCAGGGCATTTGAGCTTAACAAGCTTATTCATATACAGAGAAACACACCGGTGTGAATGTTTTGGGCACCTAAAATGTATGTCACTGTTAAACTGATGTCCAAAGGGCATAATGTTAAATATGAAATATTGCTTTCTACATCGTTATTTTAGTTTCGTATAACTTTAAAGTCAGAAAGTAAAGGAGCAACATGCTAAAATTTGGGCAAAGCTCAAACTTTCATAGCTTTTACTAAAGTCCCAGGCCTTAATAACTTTTTTAGGGCTAAAGCTTGTTCACAGTCATTGTTACAAAAGGCCACAGGGTGCAAATTTCAAAGCTTTATACACAGTCCTCAGACCCTATCAATCAGTGGTCATGGCCATGCCCTCTTATCAGCCCCCTAGCATTCTGAAAATAACTGATGCCCATAGAGCAGAAGAAGACTATGAAAAGACAGCAAATGGGTTGTAGGTAGTCGTTTGCTTATTTAATAATCTAATTAAGAAATGGCATTGGGAATGAGGAGGTCATGCTAAGATCTGTAAGAAAAAAAACTGCTCACAGAGAATGACAGAATGTGGAAACTTTGTTTCACTAAAAGAGACCTTGAAGAAGATTTAGTAGCCTATGGAGTGGTGGTGTAACAAGCCTAATGCATCTTGGAAACTAGTTCTGTGGACTGATAAAGTTATGACAGTTTTTTTTTTTTTTGGTTTTTTTGGCAGTAAGCAGCAAAACTGTGTTTGGATTTTTTAAAAAAAAGGCTGAAGAATTGTGGAAAAAGAACACCTCTCCAACTGATAAGCATAGGGTAAATTAATCATGCTTTAAGCTTGTGTTTAGTCCAGCCAGTGGTACAGGGACGATTTCATTGGTAGAGGGAAGAATGGATTCAATCAAAATTTGCAAATTTTGCAATCAAACTGAAAAAAAGCTGAAGATGAAGAGGATGACTTCTACAATAGCATAATCATCCTCAAAATCCCCAGTGGACCACCTAAAGAGGGGCAACTCTTTATGTATGACATGAGTGAAAGTCTATGAATAGTACTCCAAAAAGCAATGCATGCAGGGACCAAGAATAGAACAGAACGAGAAGCCGTTTTTAGTGAATAATAATAGAAAAATCCTTCAAAAAAGAGCTGAAAGACTCTTATCTCTCTACAAAAAGCACTCATACGCTACAAAAGGGGAAGTTACTGTATACTCTCAATGCAGGGTGGTAAAACTTTTGTTCTCTTTGCAGTTTTTTTTTTATTATTTGAAACTGTGAAATGTTAAAATAAAAAAAAAAGTATCTGGAAAAAAATTATTAAAGAAATCTGTTTGGAAATCAGGTCACCTTTTACTCGCTCAGATTCACAGTGAGAGAAACGCTGGGTACCCAAACATCTGGATGCCACTGTATATGTCTCATCATTCCTGGTGGCAATATGATGTGAGCTGAGTGGGGACAGCAGAAGAAATCAAGAGGAGATGACCTTGTAAATAAACTACTGATCCTAATCCCTCCCTACAGGCTTCACAGCCATTCCAACTTGTCAATCACTCTGCACTTCCACACACGCGCTACTAAACCTGCAATTTTACGGGGTTTCTGACAATCTATGTTGCTGTTTTAGGTAAAAGAAAGCTGCACGATGTGGAAACACCCAGACACACACATATTACTGTGTTATAAATGTATATTGTACATACAGCAAACCTGTATTGATGGGTTTTGCGAGGAGGATTAATACCTGTCAGGTTGGGGCTTTAGCTCTGTACAGGAGAGGGCAAACGGTCATGAAGAGTGCTGAAAAGATTATTATCCTTATTATGATGCCTTGACGCCCTCACTTCATCTATCACACCACCTCGCCCCCTCATATTTCACCCTGTCTCCAGATCCACTATGCTCTCCACACCTTTCCTCAAATATGATTGAGTCCCTGCACAAACATC
This sequence comes from Cichlasoma orientale, assembly GCA_034780415.1. Lineage (NCBI taxonomy): Eukaryota > Metazoa > Chordata > Actinopteri > Cichliformes > Cichlidae > Cichlasoma > Cichlasoma orientale. The sequence continues at coordinate 105,154 of JAVDPK010000335.1, forward strand.
TCATTTTCTATAACTCAACTCTGTTACTTCTTACACTACCCTAAGACTTCCCTTTATTATTCTAGGTGGTAAATTTTCAACCCTTTTTTATGCTCATCTATCTGAAAGTTTTACAATTAGAATTTTTAGATCTTAATCCTCGCCAGCATCTTCACTCTCTGAATTCTCCACATACCTATTAGCTCCATCTGACGTGTTCATAAATGCTTCTAACTGTCAAGGCTGATACTGAGCTTGCTGATGGGTGATGTTAGCAACCTTCAACTTTAGCAAGCTGCTCAACATCAAGAAATGATTGATTGATGCACTTGTAGTCAACACGGACCAGTTTTGTTTTGCAGAGAGGGGTCACCTTCGCTGAATCACCTTGCTTCACTGAACTGATTGTGTTGTTGCACAATGAGCAAGTGAAGCATCTCCAAGCAAGTAAATGAGTGACTTATTGAGTGAATGACCGAGTGGGTGACTGATGATGAGTGAAAGGTTGGGTTAGTGAGATAAGCAGGTTGATCCCACTTCACAACATCACACTTGGCACCAGGAAATGAGTTTCCCTTTGATCAGTGTTGCACTCTTCTAGCCTCAATCGCTCCTGTGCTCCCTGCTGCTCTACCTCTCCCACAGGTGATGAGGGGGGGTGGGCCCAGGGGCAGCATATTAGAGGACCTGGAAATGTGTGAATGTTTGTGAGAGACTGCGGATGCCTGTCAATGTAAAGGTGGAGACCTGGCTATGATGCCTCCAGGTGAACAACCATTTGGAAAGTGCCTCGCACTCAGACATGCTCATGCGCACACTAGGCACCCGCTAAACCAAAAACAACATTAGAAATGCATAGCACATCAAGCAAGGAGTGATAAACTTGCCACAACTGTGTTTACCATCGAACCGTGAGAGATCTGAGATGTGCCACTCGCAAACGATCATCATCCTGTCAAAACCTCTTGAAGTCCCAATGTGCACTGCTGCCAAGACCAAAACTGATCAAGACTCTTTCTTGCATTCAAGAAAGCATCACAATTTGACATCAAAACCACAGCATTGCTTGTGGCACTTCAGAAAGCACCCAAAATCACTTGGAAACTTTTTTTCTAAGTAACCTTATCTTAGCAGAACCAAATGCACAAATCATCACATGACACAATCAAGCTGCATCATGCTCTCAGCGGCTGCCAAATGGTGCACTTGCTTGGTCCGATGATTTAAGATAAGACCTGCCTTATGCTTCTTGTGCCTGTCTTACTGACGAGTACTGAACTAACACCTCGCTGCTATATGCCCCAGCAGGTGAAGCCACAGTTTAAACACGTCTGTCAAGACTAATAACATATATATTGAAGACCTTGAAAGAATTTAATAGATGGACGCCGAAGATTAGTGTCACCAATTCGGTGTCGCAGGAAATGTGAAAAATCTTCACCTAGATTACCGGAGAGCATTAGGATGCTGAGGTCATCGCTCCATTATTTACTATTTGTGTAATTAGCACATGAAAACTGTCACCATTAAAATCTAATTAGATTTGAAAATGTGAAAAAAAAAAATCTCTCAAGACATTCAATAGATTAATGAGAACATAATGACATGGTTTTTATATGTATATTTAATATATATTTATATGAAACCATAAACTACAGATATTCAATTCAATTCATTTTATTATTTATTTACTTACTTTTTCTTCTCCCTAAAGCG
>JAVDPK010000335.1:108791-130913 GCA_034780415.1 Cichlasoma orientale
AAAGGGGAATTTCACTGGTCCGGCCCACATAAGATCAAAATGGGCTGTATGTGGCCCACGATATAAGACGAGTTTGACGTCCCTGGTATAGACAAATCTAGTCATAGCCAGAGACCCAGCTTCCATCAAGGACATGTTTTCAGAGGGGCAGCTGTATAAAAATAGCAGCAGCACTTGAAGCAGTCCAGAGGTACACAAGGAAATAACCTTGAAGTGAGTTTGGCCACAGTGATACATTTAAGGTTTTTGCTTTGTACAGGTGAATTCCAAAACTCTAAGATCATACCTCACATCTTAGACGGTCAGTTATAGAGAGGAGCAGAGCTCTTAACTGATCAGGAGCATCATTGGGGAACACAACAATAAGTCCAAGGCATTATTACACCGGCCTCCAAACTGGAGAGCTGCACCAGAGCAAGCTTGAGACCCACACAATGTTAGGCAAGTGTTGTGGCCGATCCGCATATATTCTGCTTGATCACTGGTATTTGAGAAATGACAGGTGTTGTAGTACTTAGGGATAGTGAGCATTATAGCCTTCAGCTCAACTAAGTTATACCCCGAAGTCTGTTTTGCACTTCTGCTCTCAAGTTACCTTCTGTGTGTCTGAACATCACAGCCCCACTCTCATGCAAACAGACAAAGAGAAAAGAGAAAAGGACAGAAAGGCAGTCAGGCACAAATCAACACTCACAACTGGGTTACAACTGACATCCCTTGCCTGCATCCATGTGCCTTACAATCAGACCTAATTACTGGCAGAAATTCCATTACTGGAATTAACAATGGTTTAATTTATTTTTCAATAATTTATCAACCACCAGTTCATCCCTAATGGAAATGCCCTTTTTTAAAAAACAAATTTTGTTTTGAATGTAATAATTGTTAAACTCACACAGCCAAAGAAGTTATCAAAAAATAAATAAAAAGGTACCCATGCAGAAAGCTGAATTATTTTCCAAGGAAAAGGTAGGCAGAGAGTGGGGAAGGAGCGTTTTCAGTGACATGGCAGCAGGATTTCTCAGAGCGAAGGCTACACAGACTAGAGAGCACAGTCTGACAAAAACAACTGAGGAATACATGCTCAGTGCAAATCAATGCAAATGTGATATAAGTGATTTAAAAAGAGCTTGTCTGATCTATATTTGTGATGTGTGAGAAATGTACCTTTACTCCAGAGGATGTGTAGGTGGTCCTTATCCAGCGGCTGGTTCAGAATGATCAGACAGATCCTCTGTGTGCCTGAAAAGGGGAAATGTGTAAATAATAAATATCATATAGAAAGATGACTGATGGAGCATAATCAGGAACACGTAGCAAAACGGTAACGCATAAACATGTCATTACTTGCATTTTCAAAGCAATACCTTTTAAAGACAGACTGTTTGTGGCACTGAATATTTAAAAAAATAAGAAGAACAAAGCAGCAATGACAAGGTATTATAAGGCTCCGAAAAGGAAACAAGAAAATAAGAGAGAAGATTAAAAAATGAATTCATTTCAAGCAAGTCTTGGTTTCTCGAGTGATCAAAATTGGTTCCCACTCGATCCAATTAAGCTGCAAAGGGTTTGTTTGCAACAACGGAAGATAACAAAACCCAATACCTCTATGGACAGTAGGCATCCAGCTCAGACAATGATTTCCCTTGATTATAGTGCTCTAATCTCCTTGATCAGGGTCACAATCAGTGTCTGGATAACTATCATTTGTTTAAAAAGAAAGAAAGAAAACCAGTACCCAGGCTTGCACACATCTTTTTCATCTTTTTAAAACCCCTAACCTTGGTTACATATCTTACATGAAAACAAAGGCAAACCCCTTCAAACCACAAAACTAACATATCCTGTCATCCTCATCTCGCTTTCTTATCAGTGTACCTCTACGTTTCTTTGTCAAAGTCTCTCTCGTGGTGCTGCATTTCATAAACCTATTTCTTCCCTGAAGATCCCATCAATCTTGCTTTTAGCTTTTCTTTGCTCTGCTGCTAATGCGGATCCCCTGACTAATACTTTAGAATTGTCATTTATCTATCTGCAGGAAATGAGAAAAAAGGGAAACGTTCATTGACAAAGTAAAAACAGAGCTGCTAGAAAAGCTTTAATGGACCAAAGACTAAAGCACAACCTTTCTTCCCCTCACCATCGCACTTTTCGTCGCTTGCTCATTTATCTTTCGCTCTCGTGTCTGCTCTTATAAATGATTTTCCATCCATTTTTAAAGCTGTCTTCTATAACAAAGCCAAAATGCTATCTGCAACTTGAAGGATCACCTTGTGATTACTCTCTCCTAAAGCAAATTTATGTAAATTCCGTAACTGCACGATAAGAAATGTCCAATAAAGCTTGTATCCCTCCCAATATATCCTGATGGAAAAAAGCAACAGCATGGAAAGAAGGAGAAGAATATACTTCAGGTTTCATCAACTTCTCACAGCAAAATGTGCATCACCTGGAATAAAGAGGGAAAAAAAAAAAAAAGCTCTTTTTTTGGACTTTGTACCCTCAGGTGTAAAAAGTGCATTTAGACTTGGCTGAAAAAGTGTGGCGAAATAAAATGTCCTTTGGGTTTGTGACTTTGTTGCAGCAGTGGGCTTGATGTTGTTAAAAAGTTCACATCACTAGAAGGTCATTTCCAATCCGAAAGCCAAACCCCAGCCGACTATGGTAAAAAGAAGAGGGAAGGATAAAGAGGCGACACAAAGGAGGAGGAAAAGAGAGGAGGATGCACGGAGGGGGCGGATGAGGAGGAGAAGATTTGTCAGTCTTGTCTCTTAATTGGCTGGAGGTGTACAGAGAACAAAAGGCAAACTCAACCAGCCGTGACTTTTCAGATAACCCTTCGACACACAAACACTCCCCCACCCCCACACATGCACACACAAGGAGGCGCGTGGCCTTTCGTGCACTCCGTTTCAAAGAAATGTCACCTTGGGATTCTCTTAAAAGTGCCAGACAGCATAAATACTACAAACACATGCGCACGCAGACAAACACACACACACTCACTCACACCATATCCAAACACATAAGCCAGCACAAAGATATTCCAGGAATAGGTATTTATAATTAAAATGATGAAATTTAAAAGGCTAACTGTGCACACTAGGGATTTTAAAATGCAGACATCCAGGGGCTGTTCTCATATTCTCCTTGGAGAGTCTAGATAAGCATTTCCTCCAAGAGATTAAACTAAAGAAGCCATATAAATATATTCTAAAACTGTATCACTGTACTGTGCAGTTGGGTTAAAGAAAAAAAAAGTATATGATGCAGGGAATCTCAGACACATCTTTCACCTTTGATAACAAGTGACAAATATATCCACAAAATTATAACACCGGGAGTATGTGCAATCGAGCTGCTTCCGCATCATTCCGGGGATTATTTGCACACCCTGAGAAATCTCTAGACTAAATCTTGGATTTGTACAGTGAGCAAATGCAATAGTGTAACCTGCAATGCTTATCTAACATGCTTGAGTAAACATTTGTTTCAATGAACGCTTCAAAACTGCTGATAGCTTCCTGACATGAGTGAGTGTCTCTTGACTGATGTTGGTCTTCCCGTGTTACTGATTTTCAAGCTGAACACAAATAGAAAATCAACAGCAGTTCTGTCTTCCTGCTTTGCACAAATGATGCATATGTGTGAGAATGTCAAGTATATACAAACATACTCTATGCACAGAAGTATGCGGCGAAAATACACCTCTGCAGTTGAAAAAGATTATAGTGATTAAATGAGAGTCACAAAAGCGGCAAGAGGGACGAAAATGTGCTATGATGTAATAAATATTTTCAGGAAATATGATAGATTATGCAGTCGAGACCATCACAAGCTGAAACAGTCCCTTCAAATTATTTGCATTGTGTGTCAATGACAAAAATAAATCAGTTTAATAGAGAGAAGGAGTGTACGTGCTGAGAAGCAGCAAGCTGTGAATTTATTATCACTTTATTAGGCACACCTGTTCAACTTTAACGCAAATATCTAATCAGCCAATCACGTGACAGCAGCTCAGGGCACTGAGGCATGTAGACATGGTCAAAACAACCTGATAAAGTTCCAACCAAGCAGCAGAATTGGATGAAAGGTGATTTAAGTGACAATAAAAGACTAGAAAAAACATGGCCTGGTCTGATGAGTCTCAGTTTCAGTTGCAACATTCAGAATGAGAATATGGTGTAAACAACATGAAAGCATGGCTCCATCCTGCCTTGCATCAATGGCTCAAGCTGGTAGTCGTGGTGTAATGGTGTGGGGAAAATCGTTTAAACACCGCAGACTACCTGAGTATTGTTGTTGACCAGGTCCATCCCTTTATGATCACACTGTACCCATCTTCTGATGGCTTCTTCCAGCAGCATAATGTGCCATGTCACAAAGCTCATACCATCTTCCTGAACATGACAATGAGTCCACTGTACTCAAAGAACCTCCAGAGTGATCAGATCTCAATCTAGTAGAGTATCTTTGGGATGTGATTGAGTGGGAGATTCACATCATGGACGTGCAGCCAACAAATCTCCAGGAACTGTGTGATACCATCACGTCATTATGGACCAAAGTCTCTGAGGAGTGTTTCCAGCACCTTGTTGAATCTATTCCATGAAGAATTAAGGCAGTTCTAAAGGCAAAAGGGGTCCGTCCTGGTAGCAGCAAGGTGTACCTAATGAAGTGGCTGGTGAGTTTACATCACTCATATGATAAAATTTTCTTTTTTAAATAACCTTTAACCAAATATCATAATTGTTGTTTTCAATCATATTCAGTCAATTTAATTTGTTAAACTACTAATTACATCAGCGCAATTATGTACGAGCTCGTCTAGAAAAAGAAAGCGACATTATGATTACGTTTAATGATCTGATCTGAATCACTATATTTAGCTCACTCTCAATACTCTCAATACCTCCGAAAGACTATGAGCATGCAGCCTAATTGAAACATTTGCAATAATAAATGTTCAGCCTAGAGCCAACACAGTAACTGCTGAACAGAGGCAAGTGAGCAAGTTTTTTTTTTGTTGTTGTTGTTTTCATTTAATTAATATAAGCCTATTTATAATGAACGGTAGCTTTGTTAAATTGTAAATTAAGTTTAAATTTTCAGTTAGAGGCAGTACAGTGGCACGCCGATTTGCACTGTTGCCTCACAGCAAGAAGGTCCTGAGTTCAAACCATCATCTAGTGGGAGCCTTTCTATGTGGAGTTTGCATTGTGTCTGAGTCCGACCCTGAATCGGATAGGATGGATGGATGGCTGGATGGATGGATGTTCAGTTAAACCTCCATTGCTTTCTGTTTCTCTCTTTATTGTTGAGAATTTCATGCTCATACAAAATAAATTTAGTAGCATCTTTAAAAGCAGTTCTTGACATCGCATCTTGTTTTTCTGAGCCCACTTTCTTGTTCGTGGTGTTTTTTTTTTTACATTCCGCTCTGCAAGTTGTCAGACATAGATGAGAAGAGGTCAGGAGCACAGCTATCCAAACGGTGGCAGGTTGAAGCAGTTATAAAAAATTACAACACTTCTTCAAGAAACAACTCCAGGAATGCAACAAACGCCACAGAGCACCAAGGCTGATTAAAAGAATGATTTTTCTAGGACTCAGACCTCAAATTCATCTATATCTTATCAGTAAAACTACATAAAGTATGCGCCTGTGATAGTTAGATGCCAAGGAATCCAAAAAGGATGAGAAAGGCAAAACCTCAGACGGTGCTCAGCATACGGGGTATATAATGTTTGTTTTGTTCACCCCTACACTCTTTTATCTTTATCTTTTTGAGGATGAACAATATTTCTAGCCTAGGTCAAAACTCCACGCCGCAATTTAAATTCTCATATAATTTGTTCACTCACATGACACCAAGCACAACTGTAAAATCAAATATGATCCAATACAACAGCGCTCTAATAAATTATACAGTACTGTGCAAAAGTATTGAGCCACCCCTCATTACTTTATATTCTGCTTGGAAAATGAAAAATAGGTGCAACAATTTATTAAAATGTTATTTTATTATTTGAATGTGCAACATACATGGAGTGTTACAAGTGTTATGTAACTCCCTTGAGTTAGGTGACAAGAAAGTCTGGCTGCTTGGACACAAAACAAAGACTTTTGCACAGTACTGTACTTTTGCAAAGCGTCTGCATTTTCCATTTTGGTTGAAGTAGTTAGTAAGGTGGGTCATTCTACTTTATGCTTCCTACTGAGATCAAAGTGTGGTATAACATACACGGGGACACCGTCAATAAAAACAGAACATCTTAAAAGTGGAGTTTATGGCACAAGTCTTGACTGCATTAGAGTTCACAGGTGTACCTAATAAAATGAGTACAGATGTCAAGAATTACATGGAACTAATAAATGTAAGTCTAGCTGTAACACAAGAGACTGAGGAAAGTACAAGTGTCTGCTGTCTGTTCTACAGGCCAAACTGTTGTACGATCCCGTTGACCTTTACAGGTCTGGTAATAACCTGCCCTTCGGCTCACATCAGCTTTGCTTCCTCCAAGCTCATACCACCAGAGAGCTCACATAAACCTTGACCTGAGAGCAGTGGCTAAAGGCAGATATAACCAGCTTCCTCCTCAGGTCTGTAGGGCAGCCAGCCATCTGGAGAGTTTCTTTTTTAGGAGCATCACCAGATACAGAATATGTCAGATTGCCATTAGGGTAATGAATCCTATTGTAATGTGCCAGCTTGACTTTGGAAATGAGATAATAAATATGCTATGTACTGATTTGATATGGATCTCTAATGCTGCAACAAAGAGCATTTATATGATGTCAGGCATTTTATACAGTAGCAAGCAAGATTATTATATTCTAGAGAGATCAAAATTAATCAAACCACCGCTTTGAAGAAAAAACATCAAGCAGCCCTTTCAACAAGGGGGAAAAAAGTGAGAGAAAGACATATCTGCTACATATGTACACAGTTGTCATGAAAGTGCAAGTGATTTGTTCTCGAGTTCTAATTCCCCAAAGACAGTGTGTCAGAGTGAGTGGGAGAAGCAGAGGGAGGAAGACAAGTGTGACAGTGATGCGAGTAAGCGTGAATTTTGATCAGACGCATTGAGATCGCCGTGTTTGGGTGGGTGCCCCACACACCAGAATAGCTTGTGTGTGGGGAAAAGAAAAGAAAAAAAAACACATATGCAGCTGTGCGTGAACCTTCAGATTTGATTGATTGTGTGCATGTGTTTTTGCGGTGAGGGAATGTGAGTTTGAAAGGCAGTACCTGAGGGCAGCAGGCAGTCCAAAGGCGTCAACTCTTCATCCATGGCTACGATCCACAGGAGCCTGTCTTCAATCAGTCGATTCACTGGAATTCAGGAGAACAGGGCAGAACAGGGTTCCTACTCTTCTTTTTTTTCCCCTTCTATTTGTTCCTTTTATCATTTGCTTGTAAACCTATCAAACAAAGCCATTTAAATTTTCAACTCCCTAAAATAAGCAAAATGAGTAAAAACACAAACATGCACATGGACGCATTGCAACAGTAATATTTGCACGCATGTTTCAGGACACAATGCTGATATTAGGGCTGCAGCTAATGATTCTTTTCTTGGCTAATGAATCTGCTGAATATCTTCTTCAATGATCACCTGGACTTGGCTGAAAATGTAAAAACAATTTGTGAAAATATTCAGCAAATTTTCCTCAGATTTCTTGATTATGTCAATAATTTTTTGGTTGAAGAAAAAAACTGCCAAACTGATCTGATGATTTTTTTTTTGTTGCTGTTGTTGTTAAACTAATCAGTTAATCAAACACAATACCAATGAAAAATATTATATAAAACTTTCTGTATGCCAGAGAGGAACCAAACTCATAAAGCATTACAGCCACACAACTGTTCTGATGACTGGTTCATAGTTTCAGTCATTACAATACAATTACAATACAATATAGTTACAGTTCCCAGCTTTCTAATGTGTGGACCAGGTACATGAGACAGCAAATTGGGGAGGCTGAAATGTTTGAAGACACACTTTAGTGCAACTTGTATAATATTTTGTTTAAAGGAAGAATTGCCGTATTCATTAACAGAAAATTAACAGCTGCCATTGTAAAACTCGTGTTTAATATAAAAAGAAGCATGTAAGCTCAAAGGCATTAAGCTTCACTCAGCATAGATAACCAGGGTCTGCAAAAGACCAAAGAGGCTAAATACTCCTAACTCATTTTGTGCCGGCTACTTTGACAGCATGAAACAAATGTACACTGCACCTGAATCCGCTCACCTTCCAGCTTCAGCAACCAAAGCAGAGCAAACCCCAACTACAGCAGGGTTTAGCTCTTGATCATAACCGTACTTTGACCTCAGCTGGACCTTGGACAGCTCCTCCTCAGTAATAATCCGACAGGCTCATTTACAGTGCACCCTCAAAGATATGGTGCAAGCAACTTTTTATTTTTACAAGCGAAAATAGGTTTGTTACTTGATAATGAACAGTTTCCCCGTCTTTTCATCTCGCCCTCTTTCTATCTATTTTTTATTCCACACAGACGCTGGGTTAAAAATATATTCGGGCTAAATGCAGCACCTCGTTAGCTTTTTAATAGGAGCCGACCGCACATATTCACCCAGCCCTGCTCTGGAGTGCTGGAATGAAACAGCGTTCATTCATTTCAACAAGCACTTCCCCCAGTTCATGCGCTGATCTGCGCGAAGCACAGAAACCCTCCGTCAAAGATACAACCGTCCGACTCCAACAAAAGCGACACATAAACACTGTGAAGCTGTCAGTGCTTTACTTTGAAAGAAATTCGTTACAAACTTACAGATTTATGCCACTTCCTCCATTGATGGTGTAAATAGTCAACGAGACGGAAGGATGCGCACAGAGAGGGGAGTGACTATTGGCTTGAGTTTGCTATGGGGACACCTAGAGACCAAGGGTGGAAATTAGTTTCCTTTGTACACTGCGCTCTTATACGAGAATTCTCAAAGGTAGACCCCCAGGGGCTCTTAAGGAAACCTGAAAAATTAGAAATAGCTCAAGCTCTTAGATTTTTTTTTTAATATGTAGAAATGATCCAAGTTAGTAAAATAATAGCTGCTTTCTCTCTTTCAGTTTATCTGCACTATCCATACTATATGGACAGTGAAGAGATGTCAAATTTAATAACTAATCAACAAAACAACTGTTTGTTTTTTCCCATAACATATGGCAAAACAAATCACATTCAAAAGCTTTCTGTGCTGATATATTGTGTTGATATTTGGTGTTATGTGTAAATTTTTAAAATGTTAATATGTCAAGGACCCCTGAAGCAAACCTACACTGACATCAGCGACCCATACTTTAGTTTAATGAAGCATTAATAGTCTGACATTTAGATGCTTCATTGATTCGCCTCCACAGGGAAATTTACCAGGTTTCGTCCTGCTTAAAAAAAGTACAGCAAGGTGGATGAACCCGTATTGTATCCCACTATCTTCATCACCCTGCCATCCAAAGGTGGGTTTGACTGATTTAAAAAAAAAAAAGAAAGAAACTGTTGGCTGTTTAGGCTATTTAGACATTTAGTTTTAATGGTTCAACATTGTGATGAGAGCCGGGGTAGTTGGAAGAATGAATCAACATTAATTTAAAGCACACAGTTATACACACACCGAGTCACTTACATCTTCCTCTGCTGTTCTTGAAGACAGGCGCACCGAATGTCATACTTGCTGCACAAAAAAAAAAAGAAAGTACACAAGCAAAACACAGAGAGGTAAACATATCACGAGCACCCATACACACACGAATACGAGCAGCAGACTGATGGTGTATGCCTCAGATATCTCCAGACAGCAGTAGAAGCACTGTAAAGTGAGCAACCAAATCTTTCTCAAGGTGAAGCCACTCCAGAGGCTCGTTAAACCAAACGTTGTCTCATCAGTCAGCAGTTGTTCTGTCTCTCCCTGACACGCTGCACATGGAATGTACACACTGGCAGTTTTGCACAGACATCTAAGCTGCACGCACATGCACACACGTGCTACGCAAGCTATGGGAAGTCATTCATTCTGTGGGCATGCATTATAAATATACCCATGAATAAATTCCAGGATCAGTGCATTCTTCATTGGAAGGGATTTCTTTTACGAGCCTACACCCCCTGAATGTTTGATCAGATTTCTCTTTCTCAGTGCATCCATCCAACCAGCTCACCCCTTCTTGGACATCAGTCTTTCCAATATTTATTCCTATTTCCCTTGCTTAGAATTCCTTGATAGGCTATTTTTGCAAAAAGTGGGCCACTGGTGAACTAGATAAAGATGACAATGCAGCTACTTTCTCGTGAACAGGTGAGGTGCACAGGTTTTAAACAGGTGATTGACATTGTGGAATATTCAATCACTGAAACTATATTAACTTTTCTGTCAATCATTAGAAAATTCGGGTTGTGAAGAATGCCGTGCAGCATGCCACAAACCCTGCACTCTCCGCTCAGGCTGTGGAAAAGACAGCGATCACATTCTTCAAACCCATCAATATTAATTTAAAAGTTGACTATTGATCTTCAACCAAGTTACCAGTTATGGTAAATTAATCATGCCGAACTTGAGGGAAATGTAAAAACTGGAGCATCAAACATTTATTGTAATGCAGCCATGAAACAAAGGTCTCTTTTCTGAATTTGCCACATATTGTAAATATTGAGATTTTTTATTTTGCATTCTTGAATGAGGTAACGCTCGATACTACAGATTAAGGTGACATACTTAAACATCACAAGGACAATTAGCTCTATCCATAATTTATACAGCAAAAATATAAATAAACACAGTCTTCTGTTAAAAAAAAGTACTTAGATCATTTTATCTCTTGGTTTTCTTGTACATCTTGCTTCATATCCAATATTTAATTGGGATTTTAATCTGGACTTTGAATAGGCCGTTCTGTTACTGTCCATTTCTTCTTTTTGAAGCATTCCTTGGTGGATGTGCCGGTGTCTGTAGGGTCGTTATTCTGCTGAAAAGCATCAGCTCTTGGACCGATGGCTTCACAATTATCTACAGACCCTTTCTGATGTAATGAAAAATTCATAGTTGAGCCAATGACAGCAAGCTGCCCGGTCCCTGAGGCTGCAATGCAACCCTAAAACATAAAATTTCCACCTCTATGCTTTATAGCTGGTATAAGCCATCTTCAGCTTGCAATACACTTGTCTACTATTAGTGTGACCAGACAGCTCTGTCTCTGATTCATCTGTTCACAGCACATTTTCCAAAGATTCTGCTTTTGTTCATTAGCAAACTAATTGTATTTGCAAGCAGTTTAATCCCTACAGCTGCACACAGTACCTGCAGATCCTGTGATGAAATGTTGGGCTTCTTGGAGAATTATGTTGCATCAGACAGTCAGCTCAATTAGTTAATTTGCTGAGACAGCCTGTCTTGGTCAAATTGGCAGTTGTTTAAAATTGAAACCACTAGTAGATGATTTTTATTGCTGGTAAAAAAAAATGTTTTTAAATCTCTTGCTTGTCTCATAGACATCCTCATCCTTTATTTTAAGGCCAGAGAGTTATTTAGACCTTTTCAAAAGTAAAGAAAACAGCAAAATCTTGACATCAGAGGTTTAAATAAGAAAAGTTTCACATGTAGCTCTAACCAGTTTCCCATCAATCTGAGGAGAGTTCTAAGGCCATTTCCAAACTATTTAAAGTCCATCATTCTACAGTGAGAAAGATTATTCACAAATGGAAAACATTCAAGACAGCTGCCAATCTTTCCATGAGTGGATGTCCTGGCACATTCACCCCAAGGTCAGACTGTGCAACGCTCAGAGAAACTGCAAAAACCCCCAAGAACTACATCTCACACTCTGCAGGCCTCAGTTAGCATGTTAAATTTTAAAGTTCACGAGAGTACAATAACAAAAAGACAGAACAAATATGACATGTTTGGGATTGTTGACAGGAGAAAGCCTCCTCTCTCTAAAAAGAACATGGCAGCACAGCTTAGGTTTGCAACGTTGCATCTGAACAAATCACAAGACTTCTGAAACAAAGGATATTTCAAAGGACAGACATGATCAAAGTGGAGGTGTTATATAAAAATACAATTGGCAGCAGCATGTTTGGTGAAAATCAAACACCTCATGCCAAGTGTCAAGCACGGTGGCAGAGGGGTGATGATTTGGGCTTGTTTTCGAGCTACAGGAGCTGGGAACATTATAGCCATGGAGCCAAAAATGAACTCTTTTGTATACCAAAGTATTCTAGAGTCAAATGAGAGGTCATCTGTCCAACAGGCAAAATTGGCCTAAACTGGGCCATGCAACAGGAGAATGACCCCAAGCACACCAACAATCTATGACAAAAGAAAAGTAAATGGAAAGAACTGAAGTACTACAACTGCCCAGTTAAAGTCCAGACTTCAACCTGACTGAAATACTGCGGTGGGACTTTAAGAAAGCAGTAAATAAACGGATGCCTGCAAACCACAATTACTTCAAGTTATTGCTGCTACACGTTCTACGAGCTCCTGAATCATGGAGTGTACTTAGTTTTACACACACCTTGTGCATTATGGGTTTGAAAATAATAACACAGTGTAATATGTCATGTGTTGTTGTTCCTCTGAGGTTGTATTTACCAAATTTTGAGACCTGATAAGGACCAGAATAATTTTGATTATGTTTTGATATGTAAAATCTTCAAACTCAAAGAGTGTGTACTTTATTTTTGTCATGTATCTGAAAACTCGAGTTTTAATTATTCTTTTATTGTTTAACTGAATGAGTGATAAATATAACAGTACTTTTCTCTGGAGCTTGAAAAAAGGCGACTGGACTTCTTTTTGTTGCTTGAAGACGTTTCACCTCTCATCCGAAAGAATCTAGTGGTGGCGTGCTTTACACCACTGCACCACTTTGCATTGTGCTTGGTGATGTAAGGCTTGAATGCAGCTGCTCAGCCATGGAAACCCATTCCATGAAGCTCTCTACGCACTGTTTATTGAGCTAATCTGAAGGTCACGTGAAGTTTGGAGGTCTGTAGCGACTGACTCTCCACTTACCCCACTCTGTGGCCTACCACTTTGTGAGTTGCTGTCGTTCCCAACGCTTCCACTTTGTTCTAATACCACTAACAGCTGACTGTGGAATATTTAGTAGCGAGGAAATTTCACAACTGGACTTGTTGCACATCCTGTCACGGTACCACGATGGAATTCAATGAGCTCCTGAGAGCGATCCGTTCTTTCACAAATGTTTGTAGAAGCAGTCTGCATGCCTAGGTGCTCGGTTTGATGCACCTGTGGCCACGGAAGTGATTGGAACACCTGAATTCAATAATCTGAATGGGTGAATGAACACTTTTGGCAATATAGTGGACAAGTGGCTCATTTACAGCATGAAGATTCTCACAGCTGGCACATCACGTAACCCCAGAAAAAGAAAAACACCCTCCCCAAGAATCCGTCTGTCAGGGTTTCATTTGCTGATTTTTCTTACTGCTGTGCAAGGCAGGCAAATATTAAAATCTCTTGTCACTTGCATTTTAATTATCACTTTGTAGAACCCATTTGTGGGTGATTTTTAGGTTTTGATTTTCTTCCAACTGTCCTGTAAAGAGGGCTGTTGACAGTTTCTCGCCTGCAAAACCGAACGAGGCAATGTTTGCAAACGCCACTGATGGCCGCTGAAGCTGAGACGAGCATGCTCTGTCATTCTTTTCTCAAATTATTACCTGCTTTCAGATATAATAGTGAGGAACTGCTGTGGAGTTTCTGATTTCATTTTCTTTTCAAGGTCGCGTCATGGTGAAGTGACTGTGTTTGTCTTTAGTTCAATTTAATATCTCTTATCAGTGGATACACGGGTCATAATAATACCCTTTTGGCCCCTGGCAGAAAACACCTGTTATTCTGGCAGATAATGAAACCGAAAAAGGAGAGACACTAACTGACATGCAAATTCCAGCTCTCTCTCCCTCTTAGGCACTCTCTCTTCCTTTAATATTCCCTATCATTACCTTAACTTCTTTCTGTCATTTCTCTTTCACTTGTTCTTTTTTCTTCAGTAATATGCTTTCTCTTTGTCTCTCTTTTATTCCTTTTTTTTTTTATCTGTCTTAACCTCATATCCCAGCTGCCTTTTTTCTCTCCCAGCTCCCTTTTGTCTCTTCCTTTGCTTTCAGCTTTACTTCACTTCATTGTGCCTGCCTGCTCCTTTTCTGTCTTGCTCTGGGGTTTTGTATTCATGCAACATTTTATTTCACCTATAATGATTTCTTTTTTATCGTGGATAACAACTCAAACAAGAAAGTTCAGGTTACTCAAGGGATCTTCCAGCTTTGCTCAGTTTGGGGTCAACTCCTCACACACTGGCTACTGTTGATGAAGTTGAAGGAGATATGTGCATCTGAATTAGGGCTAAGTAGGCCATTTTTCATCTTTATCTGCCAATTATGATGACCCATTTCTGTTAGAAATGAACAAGTTATGAGAGGGATGCAGGACAGCCTTTTTCACTTGTGCCTATTGTGGAATCTGTAAAAACAACACAGTTCAATAAATCTCTGTTGGAGGAATTACTCTCCTAAAGCTAATAAATATCCCCTAGTGGAAAGAGACTGAGTTTAAATTACTTGAGGTATACCTGAGCTCTGAGGAATGGGTCACTGAGAACAAGGAGGGCATATTACAGGTGACTGGCTGCTCTTACTCGGGCAGGGTGGGTATTATCGACTACTTGGCAGCTTCTTCCCTCTGGCATCACCTTGCTGTACTTAATCCCACAGAGGCTTCCTATCATATATCCAGGGGAAGAGGTTTTTTTTTTTTGGTCACAATATCATTGCCTAAGGGCTGGTGTCTCTCACCTGCCTGTTCAGAAGCAGCACGGATAAAGCCCAAGCATGAGGTGGCACCGTTCCAGCAGCTATAAACTCATATGTTTTGAGCAGGCCGACATGTGTACTCTTAGTGAGTACTGGGACTTGTCAGTGAGTGTGGACATTTTTTTTTCCACACGTGGAGCCAAGAATGACCGCCATGAGTTATTATTAACTCATGCCTCTGATTCTACACATCTGTCCTGAGGGTCTGGTGCCCACTGAGGTATACATTAGCTCATGGTGTAATATAATGTAAGGTTTAAAATGTATGAATAGGGCAGCAGCAGAAGTCTATCATCTGAAAAATTAATATTTCCACTGCTGCTGTGTTAAAACCCTAAGACAGACTTCTGCCAAGGTGGGTATCACAGTCTGAGCACATCATCTGTCGCCTAAGGGTCAAAAAAGAGGAGATGGGCAGGATAGAACTGACCTCCCAGAAACTTCTGGAGGCATTCGCAAGGGAGCTGCTGAGGGCTTTGCCAGGTGCTGGGAGAAATGATGCAGATGGTGCCTGGCGATGCCACGGGGGAGGAGATTTCTGAGTTCCCTGTAGTGCAAATACCAGTTGAAACTGGGGTTTGGCACAGGGGAATGGAGGCAAAATTCGAGTGTATGGGTTATTTTAGACAGACGCAGAGGACAGGGTTTCTCCACTGCATGTGTTAGGGTCAGGAAGGCATATCGGTCTTGATTAGAAGTTTACACGACAACCTGCATTTGCACTGAATGCTTTTCAAATATTTTGATGATAATTGCTACAGATATAAAATATCTAATATTAAAAATGGATGTATGGATGATTTTTATTTTCCGTAACTGAAAATGAAGTTCGTATTTCTCAAAACGTCATGAGGGAACCAGCTTGCATGGAGCGCCGGTGGCAGGAGGGCACCAGCTCTACCTTGGAGGTCAAGAAACCTGCAGATGGCTGTAATTTGAGAAAATAAGCTTAAAGTGTTGCACAGTTTAAGAGTGTAGCTTGATTGCCTGCAGGCTACATGTATTTGTGCTTGCTCAGTGTGATAGGCTGGAGGTAAACTCTGTAGGCGTCATCAGGCACATGTACCGTGTTCTCTATGTAAAAAAAAAAAAAAACAGTGCTCTATTGAATTTTCTGTTGCGAGGCCAAGTCAGCCCCTTGGGTAAGATAAGGATGAGTGTTTAGATTTGGGGCTGTGCTCAAAGAGATGGTCTCAGCATGCCTTGGGGTGAAGAAGATTTATTTTTTTACACTTCAAATTATACTGTCATGGGGAGAATATTTTTGCAGGTTGTGAAATGAATACATGTACAATATATATATATACCGAGACCAGGTCTGACATTTTACAATTCATTGCCAGTGATGCTTTTGTGCCTCTTGTAACACTGTAGATTTGTGTGTGTGTTTTATATTTTGCTTAGTTAATGGGGTTAAATTAATGTGTACAGGCCTTTTTGAGTTGATACAAAGCGTGCTCTTTTCTTCGTCTTGTGTATATTTCACTAAAAGTCATCAGTATTTCTCTATAGACGCTCCCACCCCATATCACTTTCTCTCGCACACTCTATTTATCTTATTTCCGAGGTGCTTTCTCTTTTTTCCTTCCTGCTTCATTCTTCCTCTAAAGCACGATTGATCTTTCTCTCCCTTGCCTGCCCAGTCTCTTGGGTTCTGTGTTGTCTAAACACACAGACCAACTGAAACTCTGACAATGAATCAATCAGTTTAATGAATGAACTGTCCTCGTCTCTCTGTTGCCATTCTTCTGAAGGACTATTTGCACAACCCTTCTTGCGCTGGCATTGTCCTTCTTAATTTTCAACCGTCTCTTCAAACAGATCTAAGAATACCTCTGAAAAATGCCATCTATTACACTTAAAGCTTTTAAGGTGCAAAGACCTTCTTGGCACATTTCTTACCACCACTCCACTCCCTGAGTGCTATGAAAATGCTGAATCAGTTCTGCAGTTTTTCTTTTTTTTTTGTTTGTTGGTTTTGTTTGCTTTCATGTGTCTTTTACCTGGGAAACCGTAAGTAAAAGTAAAAACGACCAAAGCAATCAGAAGGAAGTTTTTAGTGGGTATGCTGATAGATGAGTTCAGGCAGGAATCTCCCTGGGCCATGTTCACAAATGACACTGTAATGTGTAATGAGAATAGGGAATAGATAGAAGAGAGCTTGGAGGTGGAGATTTGTACTGGAGAAGGAAAAAAAAGAATGTCAGTGGAAGAAAAAGGGATTGCATGTGAGTGAATAAGAGGGAAGGAGGTGTAAAGGTGAAGATCCAAGGAGTAGAGGTATTGAAGGTGGATGAGTTCAAATATCTGGGGTCAACCATCCAAAGCAATGGACAGTGAACAAAAGAGATGAAGAAGAGAGTTCAGGCTAGGTGGAACAGGTGGAGATGAGAGTGAGGGGTGATTTGCCTCAAAATGATAACAGCATGAGTGAAAGAGAAGGTTTACAAGATGGTGATGAGACCTGGTATGATGCATGGTTTGGAGATGGTGGCACTGACAAAAAGACAGGAGGCTGAGCTGGAGGTGGCAGAGATGAAGACAAGCTTAGAAATGATTATATCAGACGGCACAATTGAGCAGTTTGGAGACAAAGTTCGAGAGGCAAGGGTGAAAGGGTCAGTGGATATACCGGACAAAGAATATTGAAGATGTAGCAGGAGGCAGAAAGAAAAGAGGAAGATCACACTGAGCTCTACGGGGTGTCGGGCGGTTCTCTGGCGCCTGGAGCCCTAGGGCCCTGCCGCCGGCCCGCGCAGAAGGCTGGCCTCTGGGGAGGGCTGGCTTCCCATTGCCTCAGGTTTGCTGGGGTCCTTGCCCCTCGGCTGGAGGGGCTCTGTCTGGGGCCTCCCTCTCCCTTCTTCTGGGGTGGGCCTACGGTTGTCGTTGGAATGTGTGGCCATGGCTCTTCAATGCTCTTGATGGGCTGTGTGCGGCCCGGGTTTCCTGGGTCTTTCTCTATCTGCCTCTGGTTTCTGGTGGGCGGCTTTCTGCCCTCATTATTAAGTACATTTCATGACATAGACACAGACATTCACGCTTACTCATACAAACACAACATAAAAAAAAATTGTTGGTTTGTGTAGCCATGCTTTGTTTCTTTTTTGTTTTTTCTACATAAATTTGTTTTTCCATTTATTTTGTTTTTTTTTTGTATGTTGTTTTTTTCTTCTTTTACAGTTGCAGCAATTGATAAACTATTATGTTTTTTGTTGTTTTTTTTTTACTTGTGCTCTATCCTCTCTAGCCCCTTTTCCTATTTCCTCCCCTTTCTCTTTATTTCTTGATTTTTTTTCCCTCAGCCTGTCACCTCTGGCATTACTAGAACACATATATATCTATGTGAAAAATAAATAAAATAAAAGAACTAACATTAACAAGATGAGCCTATAGAGAATCTATAGAGCTCATCTTGGAAGAGCAAATATGTTTGGCACAACAGTGCATTCAGATCACAATTCTGCTTGCAAAATCTGCCAGACATGACAGGCTTTAAAAAAAGAAAAAAAAGAAAGAAAAGCAAAACAAAAAGAAGTGGATGTGAGACGGAGGCAGATGATCTGCTGTGGCGACCCCTAAAGGAAGCAGCTGAAAAAAGATGCAGAATCCTTTTTGGGACCGATTTCAATGTTTGAAAACTCTCCTTGAAGGACAAGTTATTCAGAATTTCAAAAATCTTTTTAATTAAAAACTTCTTCAAGAAAATTTCCAGAACATGTGAAACTGTGACACTGGTGTCACAGTGGGTTCTTATGGGGTTCTAATCATACAGAAAGTTGTTTGCTTTTCATTTACATCTAACCGCATCTTCCAGGGTCAGGTGATCTTCTAGTTATTTGAGGATGTTAAGCAGCTTTTTACCTCATTATACTTGTATGATGCTGTAAAAAAATGAGAATCACAAAATGCTCAGACTTCAAATGCAGATCATGCCTAAAAGTTTGAGAAAGCTCCACTTTAGAAATGCTCAGAGATTTCAGTGGAAAACACTGAGTGCTCCACAGCAAGGCATCAAGGAAGACCACACAGGAAACTATACAGTTTGTGTCCCTGTAGGAGGGTGCATCTCAGGGATGGTGAACACACATATAAAGGGTGTACCCTGACATTAGAGATTGTTGCTGACAGCACAAACTCAGCAGGAGGTTAGAGGACACGATTTTAAGTGAATTCCAACAATGTCAACAAAGTTTGCGAAATTCTCAGGAAATGTGACCGATTCATTTGGAAGGATAAGAATTTTCCTTTTTTCCATGTACAAGGAGACAAAAAAAGCACCTGCAATTGTTTGTTCAATATTCATGAAATGAAATCTATCAGTTTGTGTTCATGGAGTCACAAAGTGCACCTAGGAGGAGGAGATAGAAATGGTGTAAGCCACACGACTTTCATCCGTGAGGCTGGACTCACAGTATATTGCAGGATCATTATTTTTACACTTTGAGTTTGTCTCATTTCCACTCGCTGTCCGGTTAAGTTTAGCCTTAAAAATAACTTGGTTATTAGCAACAATTGGCTTCATTTACAGTAAACTGTTTGCCCCCATCTTTGACAGCTCCATTTTCCAGGCTGCCTGATTATTAATCCATTCAGCAAAATGCAAGGAAAAAGTTTTTAGTTTCAAAGTCAAGAAATTAATCACTGCTCCCCGTCTGCTTGTGGTGATCAAACTAAATTTGTCATCTCATTCGAACCTTGAGTGATGGATAATTACCGTGGAGTGCATCGCTTTGGCATCTTCATTATCAACTATTCAAATAATCAAACAAAACTGTGACAACAACTCTCCTGACACCTTGCTTCTGTCCTCCAGGGAGGATGAGTTCCGTGTTTTTCTCAACTTTTCTGCCCTCTTTCATGGATGAAGGGAACATAAAGGATCATTATTTCTTTCCTGTCACACGGAGTGAAGCGCTGTAATCTCAGGAGATGTTTTTTTTTTTTTTGGTTATTTGTGTGTGTGTGTATATGAACACTCTATGGGAAATTCATAATTATTTGAGAGAAAAAAGAACAGTTACATGTGGTTTCCTTCTCAGACCTTACAAAATCGTAACTGTAAATTTGGGATAAAAAAAAATATTGAAAAGACGTGAGAAAGGGAGACATAAAACATGACTCTGACTTGGCCCATCAACCTTTTGCTTCACTCTACTGAGATGTTGCATTCATCACCACTACATTTGTGTCTATTCTGGGTTGGATCTGGGTTACACTGTTCTTATTAGCTAGGTTCCCAAGGCAAGCCGATTTTCTGTGGCAAAATGTACCATTTTGAGTTCCCTAAATCTAAATCCTCAGTCACAGTTGCACCCCAGGAAACCTTAAGTAAAAGCAATTGAAAGATTTTCTAACGGTTCCAGGTCTGGATTACATTTCAGAACACTGGATAGACAGATGTCATCAAGTCTAATAGCTGAAACTCTGAAAATCCTACTTTTTTTCAAGGCTTTATTGCCTGATAGAAGGTTTTCACAGTGTGTGCTACTTCACAGCTATGCCCTGCTTCATACTCACACTCATTCCACCCAGTCATATAAGAGGGTGATGAGTATACATACAGAACAGACTTTTACTATTTGAACCTGAGTGGAACAGATGAGGATCAAGTACCTTGCCCAAGGAGACTCTTTAAATGACAGGGTTTTTTTTTTCAAGGTAGAATAGAGAAACGTCTTCCCTGTCCAGATTTTCACGGCTTGTGCCAGGGATTCGAACTGGTAATCTTGTAGGCCCGAGCTCAGGTCTCTAATCTTCTGGTTAGAGCTGCCCAAGTTTATGTGAAGAAAGTATCAGGGTACAAGAGCGGGGACCTGACAAATCCTCTTGCCATCCCAGCAAGGGAGAACTTGTGACAGAACAGCAATGGAATAACTTCTCCTCATAAAATATGTCCTCCAGCTATGGCTTAAATCTTCAATTGGTATGTGCTCACACAGCTTCAGCTCTAAACTCAGCAAAGTATAATTTGGAGACTTTCTAGTTTAGCGCAGGAGGCGCCTGTGATTACATTGGTTTGAATCTCAGTTTCTATGGAGCCTTAAATCAGCATCCCCTTTGAATTTACCTACACTCCACCCCTACCTGGTGAAATATTATACGAGTGGTATGCTGGATGTGGCTTTGCTGCATACTAAAATATACTGTCAGAGAGAGAAATAGAGATAAAGAGGTACATACTTTGAGTGTGAAGTTTTAGGAGTTTTAAGAGCTTAAGATGCAGGTAATGAACATCTGTCAGGAAAAAAAACAATGCCTGCAATGTCTGTTTTTTTTTTATAATAAAATGAAAAGAAATAGAGTGGGTTATTTTGAGCATTACGCAGCCGTTAAATAACTGTGTATGTCTCTTTTTTTAGTCATGCACATACACTGCATGAATATGAAGAGCCACATACTGAGAATTTTAATCTTCCATTGTTTAAAAAGGATATAAAGGTTATTTCTTCCCCTACTCTATAAGACCCCCTGGATTAAATCAGGACTCTTGATGACATCATTATAGAGAGCAAAGGATTACTTGGGTTTATTCAGTGCGTATGTTCACCTCGGCACTGTTTTGATGCTATCAGTTGGGGAAGCAATTCAGATTTGCTTTTAGTTGGGTGTTCTGGTTCGAGGTCCATGCTAAACCAGGTAATAACAGGTATTTACAAGGTAAAGCGTGAAGGAAACAACGCGCATGGAATTTTATTGAATTTGTTTATCTCTAAGCCTTTAAAAAAAAAGATCTGGTGTAAAAAGCTTCGGGCAGTAAATTTGAAAACTAGCAATTTTCAGGTTAATTAGCTTTTTTAGGCAACCATCAGGGCAATTAAACATTCAAGGATAAAGCAGATGGTGGAAAAGATGGGAAGGAGGAAGAAAAGATGCAAGATCCTCGATTCAGGACACAACCGAGATACTCAAAGTGATGTCATTTTGATTTCCCTAAACTTTACACCGAAGTTCAAAGCTAAAATTGGAATTTTTGTTTTAGTTTAATTCAGTTAATGTAGTGTTTTGAAGCAGAAAAAAGGGGGAAGAAGAGATAAAAAAAAGAGAAAAAAAAGAAGAAGGAACAAAGACAGGAAAGAAAGGAAGGAGTGAAGAAAAAAGATTTCTTTTGTCAGATACAGAGTGGAATATATTATCCCTCAAGAGCTGCTGTTGGGGCTAGATTTAACCTACAAGCAATCTTCCTGGAGAGTGTCTGCATTCTGTGTGTGTGTGTGTGTGTGTGTGTGTGTGTGTGTGTGTGTGTGTGTGTGTGTGTGTGTGTGTGTG
>JAVDPK010000335.1:134565-167874 GCA_034780415.1 Cichlasoma orientale
TTCATTAGGCCCCCCCCCCCCCCCCACAACACAGTGAAAGATTTCACTCTTAAAATTTGGCCCCACAAAACGTGTGGCACGCTGAGAGGACTCACGAGATAACAGTTGCCAGATTTGCATTTATCAGATGTAAAAGAGATGTGGAAGAAAGTAAAGATGAAAAGTAAGTAAGCGGGGCTGGAAAACTGAAATGACAAGCCTTGATATGGTGATATTCAGCAGACTATGTGTATATGATCCCAGGGATAATAGTAGGGGCTGATCTGAGAAGTCTCCATCAGAGTGCACAGTTCCTTCTCCCTCAAAACAAATCTTGTCACAGGAAACCTGTAATGCCAATCCTAATAAGATATACCATCCTGGTGAATGACATATATATGAACCCATACCCTTCACTGCAAAGGAAGAAGTCAGAAGGATTTTTGTCTCAACAAAGGTAATATTACCTCCTGCAGAAAAGTCTACAAGGTCTCCATGAAATAAGGCACAAGGGGTAGTGAAATGTAGATAGATACTATAGATATTGTGAGACAATTTCCAATAGTGGATTTCAGTCCAAAAATATGTCCTTAATTGACCTTACTTTTCTTTTTAAAAAGGCCTTCTGCTAAGAATTTTATTAAATTTTTAGTTTTAGCTATTATGGTGTCTAAGTATTTTTAGCTGTACACTATTGGTTTTTAGATATTATGATGTTTAATTATTTTAGTCTTACATTATTGGTTGTTTAGATTTTATGGTGTTAAATTCCTGTCTGTTTTTGTTTTTGCATGTACAGCGCTTTGTGACTACTGTCTGTGAAAAGCGCTATATAAATAAAATTTACTTACTTACTTACTTACTTACTTACCTTAAAAAAAAAAGAAGATCTATAGCACTATGCTTTCTACAGGTTTATGAGGAAGCATGTATGTGCCATGAAAACAAAAAGCATGCCTGCACTGTTACACTAGAAATCAACTCTTTCAATCCACTATCTCTCCATCAGAAAACTTCCATCTTTTTTATAGTCCACTTGCTTAGTTGGGTCTTCCATGTACACCATGAACTACTGGTGCCTTACACCCACCTGTATTTTGTGTAAAATTGAAATAATGGAAAAAAGAAACCGGGACATTCGATTCTTTTTGGTGCTTGTGGACTGACATGTAAACATGAACTGCAACAACTCCAACATCATGTTCGGGTTTTTCAGAGGTCACAATTGTACTTTAGATACCTGTTGGCTGATTGTTTCTCAGGTGAGCATGTGTCAAATTAAATTGACCTCTTCTTGTTAAGAAGTCCAGGATGGCGCATCAATACGTGCCTTTGCCAGAAGGTTCGCCGTGTCTCCGAGCACAATCTTAAGAGCACGGAGGAGATTCCAGGAGACAGGCAGATACTCTAGGAGAGCTGGACCCGATTTAAAGGATCTCTCTATCTGCATCTACACTTGTTGAAATAAATTTAATGTGTAAATGTGTTAATGTATACGTAAAGAAGGAGAAAATTCATGCAATATTTATCATTATCAATGCAGTGAATGTAGAAACCTGTAAATATTTGTAGAAACAAAGTAATTTTGCAAATTTGTGCTCATACATATTTCAGCAATGCTTTAGATGATTTTAGTTTTGCAGAAAAAACATGTTTCCTTTTTCTTTTCATATATCAGTTATGTTCTGGTGGGAGGGTGCATGCTGCTTTTTTATTTCCAAAATAAACACACGTCTCCAGTTTTGCTCGAAACTATTCATATTTGATGAAGACTTCATCAAATTCTAGTAATCTTTTCAACAACAGTTTAGCAGAGGGGCACATTTTACATCCTGAAATAAGTTTTGCACCACAGCTCTACTATCCAGAAAGACTATTTTGAATCCTGCAATGATGGGATGTGGACAGAGGCAAGCTACCATGCAGCCTTTTGATAACATTGGAAGCATGTGCTAATAACCCTCTTATGAAGTCAACAGATACAGTATGGGAAGAGGATGTTTATGAGCCAGAGCCGTGTCAGTTTGTTACAGCCTAATCCATGTGGAGCTTTCCAGACTTAATGCTTTCACTTCTCAAATACCACAAAGGTGCGTATTTGCAAGACAATATGGCTGTATGCACCCTAATGGTGACAATCCAGCCAGTAAAAATGGCTTCAAGCTGGTAGAGCATGTATGAAAATCCACAGGCATGCACAAGCCTACACATTTGATGCAAATGAATGAATAAAGACAGAGAGAGAGAGAGAGAGAGAGTAATCATTAGACTGTCTAAAAAAAAAATACCAAAAAACAAACTGTGAAAGCATCGCTCTTAAAATGCCCCTGACACACTTGAAGTTCGACATGTGTGATCACACACAATAACACACACACAACCCACCAAAAGCGAATCTCAAAAATTGTAACTCCTGATCTGCAGGTTAAACCGGTAATAACAGTTTCTACTTTAAACTCTCTGAATCTCTTGTATTAGCAAAGAAAAACTATTTCTCTTTTCAACTCAAGCTTATAACTCATTTAAATTGCTTTGCTTTGAGGCATTCAGTAGCAGTACAGCAACGTGGCATCAATCACACCGTGCTTCACATCTTTTTACTGTAAGAACTGGGGAAAAAAATATCCAA
Organism: Cichlasoma orientale; assembly: GCA_034780415.1. Taxonomy (NCBI): domain Eukaryota; kingdom Metazoa; phylum Chordata; class Actinopteri; order Cichliformes; family Cichlidae; genus Cichlasoma; species Cichlasoma orientale. The sequence goes on from JAVDPK010000335.1 coordinate 137,174, forward strand.
CAGATTCCTTATAACTCCAGCATTCATGCAAAGACTCTTTTAAGCCTTTAGGTCTTCCAAAAAAACCCCAAAAAACAAAAAAATAGGTTGTCCTGCATTGCTGACATTTTCAGATGCAATGATTTTTTTTTCTTTTCTTTTTCTTTTTTTGATTTCCAGATTATACACTCTGGGGAGTTTTGGCTTTAAAGAATAACAATAGATTAATTTAAACAGAGAAAAGTGAGGGGGACCACGGGCGTTTTACAAACCGTTAAATCACAAACAGAAAGGACGGTTTAAGCTGAAGCTCATACACACATTAAATTGCATGCACAAAGAGCCTGTGGATGGGCGGGTTAAACAGAATGAAATTAGACAGAGGCTGGGTACTTTTAAAATCCCATCTGGGACTCAGTCAAGCAGTCATGACACCAAATTAGCATTTACAGCGAGGAGCAATTACCGAGAGAAAAGCTAACTGCGCTCAGCGTTCTGCAACCATACCTGCCTTTAAAACCTGGGACACTATCTCTTTCTGTCACACACAAAGATCTTACACACACAATTACCTACTCTCCATCAAGCACACTTATACATTTGTTCTTTCTACTCTTTGACTCTTTTCTCACATTCCGTTTTTTTTTAAATTTCTAATTTATCACTACTTTCATCATATGCATACTTACCCTTGCTCTTGCTATGACATTCATCTTTCCTTTTTTATTTTTTTTCCAGCGGTACAATCAAAATGAAGAGGAGCAACACGTGGAAGTGAGGGAGGAGGTGAAAAGGGAGGAATTAAAATGAATGGCAAACTGATAGAGGTGGGTTAGAAAATTAATTTTATGCATTACACACTAAGTCAAGGCTCCTTATCCACGAGTTTTCTTTTTAGTCCCTTATGCATTTGGAACAATATAGGGTCATCCTCCCATAGACACTAAGCCCCTGAGCGTCTCTCCATGTTTCTTGATGCTTTTGTCTGTCCACTGCTGAGACAGCATGTAGCCCTCCACTGTGAAATGGCAGCGTATTAAAAAGTATTAAGAGAGAGTGGGAATTGTAGGCGATAAGAAATGAAGGTTTACATACAGCACAGCTATCTTTGAGGCTTTTCACTGAGAAAGGGATTAGTGAAAGTGGGGTTGGCATGGTGGAGGTGGACATGTATCAAAATTTTTATGAAGATAAAATAGTCTAATAGAGTGCATGCAGATTTCTGATAATCAAAAATTAAGCTTATTGAGCTTAATCACAAAAAGTAAATTCATAAATGTGTGTGAAGCTTAAAATGGAATTTTCCAGCAGAGCTTGAAGTTGAACTCGGATTAAGGATACGGTCTTCTGCCATCAAACGATGGAAAACACAGACTCTGCAGCAGAAAGTAGGTCCATTATAAACTTGCCACCATAGAATGTGGTATATCTTGATGCCAAATGCCATGTGCTCGCTCTCAAACTCATTTGCAACAGATTATCCTCACATACATCAAACGGTTACTTTTGCAGCCGTGTCTGCAGTAATGGAGTAATCAGGGGCAGATAACAGGACCGGAGCTGAGATTAACACCTGCTTAGCCACAAATCGCCTCTTCCTCCTCCCAGCACTGACCACAAACTCTCTCTATTAGCAATCACCCGTGATTGTTGTGTTTACAAGGGCAAAATCTGATGTGTTTGGTAATTTAAATGCTATTCACACCTTTAACTTTTGCATATATATGAGCCCATTTCCTTGCCGCAGCCCTCAATGCGTGCTCTTAGGCAGAGTTATGACTCGCCTCAGTGAATGGCAATTGAGACACGTCAAATCTAAAATCAGCAGTTGAGGTGTTGCAAGTGGAGCATTGAAGATGTTTCCTAGTAAACTTCAGATAGGGGTGATCACTCTTGTTGTCAGAAAATTTATAGTTTTTGTTAGTCAAGGCAAACTTGTAAAATGCGTTTTACTTTAAAAAAGTTTTAAAATCATAGATTTCATTAAAAAAAAATGCAATGTTAGAAAGATAAGATTTAAAAATAATTTCATCAGATCTTTGAAATGAAATACTAGTTGTCAAAATAATTTAAAGGTCATAAAAAGAGGTGTAAATATGCTTAGATCTTAAACTATACCTCTGCCTCATTTTCTAAGCAGGGATCTATGAATATGAAAATTGGTCCCTGCCTCACATCTCCCCCATGGAGAAGTAATAGTTTTGGTCCACGCTGCCAAAGAGAGTGTTTGGCTGAGCAGGAGAGGAAAACCTAGTGCTTAATTTGCTGGCTAATTAAGCACTAGGATGGATGATAACACAGAGAGGATGCTGTTCCAGCGGGTCGGGGGAAAGAAAGTCGAGTAATATATCCAAAAAAAATCCACTGTGCCTTGAGCATCTGAAAACAGAACCAAACTGCCATTACTAACAAAGCATTTTGATGAATTAACACTAACCTGGAAGCTTTTATAGCACTTAGAGTGGCGTAACAATTTGACATCCAGTTGAATAAATTTCCACAGAAAATTACCGTCAGATCCATGAAACATATGAACAGGCTAGTTTTGTTCTTACCAACATGTAGTTCATGAGATAAGATGAGATAATGTATAATGACAATAAAGTTCTATTCTACTCTTTTCTAAGATAAGGTAAGATACGATAAGATAAGATAAGATAAGATAAGATAAGATAAGATAAGATGACTATTTTATCAGATAGAGGCAAAGGCAATTTTATTTAAACAGCACATTTAATTAATTACAAATCATCGAGTGCTTTATGAACCAATAGAAAGATTTCAAAGGTAATTTGTATTGAATTGGGAGTCAATGAAGTGATTTCAGTACTGGGTTAAAAGTTCAAATTTCTGCATACGTGTAAGGACTCTGGATGCATTCTGAACGAGTTGAAGTCGTCCTACTGATAATTTGAATAATCCTACAAAGAGAGCTTTACAATAGTCTAACCTCCTTGAGATGAATGCATGGATGAATTTCTCAAAGTCAGTTTGAGATGAGAATTTTCCAACTTTTGATATCTTTAAGTGATAGAAAGCAGTTCTGATGACCTTGTTAGCATCCAGTCCAAAATAATGCCAAGGCTCCTGACTTGCTCACAGCGCTTCAAAGAGAGGGCTGATAAATATGAACACATTTTACATCTCTGACTTTTTGGACCAACAACAAATATTTCCAATTTGTCTGTGTTATTAAATATTTTGAGACATCCAGCAGTTAATGTCATCACTGCAGCTTATCAGTTTGTGAACAGGAGTTAGATCAGAGGAAAATGACAAGTACAACGCTGTGTACCATCTGCGTAAGATTGGTAGGATTATGATTCTTTATGATAGTACCAAGCAGGAGCATGTAAAGTTTAAAGCATAATGGACCAAGAACTGACCCTTGAGGAGCTCCTGATTTTATTTTTATTTGTGAAGACCTAAACCATAGAGAATCTGACCTTTTAAACCAACTGAACCATGAAGCCTTTGAATTCAAGTGCCATGATCAACAGCGTCAAAGGCAGCAGAGAGATTAAGTAGAACTAAGACTGAAACTCTCTGTGAATCACCGTTGATCTTCAGGCCACTAATGTCTTTAATAAGAGCCGTTTTTGTGCTATGACATATTCCTGAAACCCAACTGGTAATTACAAAGACCAAGTTGTAAGGTATTCATTCAGTTATTATAGTTATTACAGTATCTAAACATTTTTTTAAATCTCTTTTTTCTGAGGATTACAGCACACAGAGAAAACTTCATCTCTGACAACGGTTGCTCAAGTTGATGGGTTGATTTCTTAGGTACTGTGTAATAATTTACAATGCATCATAATACCCGTGCATCTGAAGAAGAAAGAATACTCACAAAGCAAAAAGTCAGTATTGTTTATTTATTTACTGCAATGTGGTGGCAAAATTAGGCACTGCCTTATTTTTGGCTGTGGACACGGCAGACAGCTGCGGACAGGAGCACGTGTTGGGTCCCTGATCAGTCCATAATGCACATGATGGCTTCATAATGCACGTGTTTAGTCCACTAACAGTCTTCAGAAAAATGGTGAAAATACCTTGGGTGTGGTCCTTTTTATAGAACTTCCACGAGCTTCTGCGACCATCCCTGATGATTATCGGTGCGGACGAGCTGCAGATACTGTGTTCTTTCTGCCATATCCACTGTGAGTGCGTCCTACCAGCGCAGAGATCCAACGCCATACACAAGTCACATGCCATCAGGTCATGAGGGCCATGTGCGGTGCACCTAATGTGTATTGCTTGCGGTCGTTCGTGTGCAGCTCTCCACAGCCTTCCACATCATTCTTTGCATCAGTGTGTGAGTCATTTTTGCTTGTAAGTAAGAAGTGAACTTGAGTTAAAGGTCTGCCCATGCCAAACCATCACTGAAGAGTTAGTGCCTCTTGGTTTATTTCGGAAATCCTTTTACACTACTAATGCTTGGATCCTGCAAAGTGCAAGGACAATAAAGCTTAAAACATATTCATCAGTTTGAAAAGGTTCAGCCTCTTCACTTTTTTCTGGCACAGAATGATGAATCATCAGGTTTGTACAGTAAGCATATGCTCATGAAAAGGAGTTACAAACCAATCCTGCAGAACCCTTTGCTTATACTTAGAATCGCACTTTTAGGACAAGGACTCCATCACCTTCAAAGATACAGTACTGCATTAGTTCAAATTCATTTAGTGAATTCTCAGTGGTCTCTGCAAAAAGGTAGGCTTTTTACACCCTCTGCCTGCTTGTATCCTTTGCTATCACAATAGCACATATTACTCAGTAAGCCAGTCAGCCAGTCTACATATTGTAAATGCCTTCCTTTGAGCTTTTAACACGCTTTAAGGTTTGAGTTTCTCTGTATGACAGTTTATCTACTGTCCTTTTGATTCGGCTCTTCCTCTCTCAGGTTCATTCTCGCTATACATTAGAGATGGGAATCACAGAGTAACTGACTACAATGTTATCACAGTATGTTGCCCAGACAAGAATAGCAGCATAATGCAGCAATTCTAGTTTAATGGATACATTACAAGACAATAATATACAATGCATCATAATATCTGTGCATCTGAAGAAGAAAGAATACTTAAAATGCAAAAAGCCAGTATTATGTATTTATTCACTGCAATGTGGTGGCATCGTGGACAGCGTGGTGGTGCATGTTCTCCCAAAGTCCAAAAATGTGCTTGTTAGGTTAACTGGTGATTATAAATTGGCTATAACTATGAATGTGAGCGTTTGTGGTTGTTTTACGCTACGTCTTAAATAGACTGGCAACGTGTCCAGGGTGTACCTTGCATTTTGTCTAATGACAGCTGGAGCAAGTTGGATAAGTATTTAAGAACATGTGTGTGTCTTTCTTTGCTGTCTTCCATTTCATCTCTGTGATTTTCTTCTTCTTCACCACAAGTTAATTAATTAGTTACTTCACTCCACATGGTTATTTAATGAGCAGTTCTGGTCAAGTCAAATTGGTGCCTGCAGGTTTTAATAAAAGGGTTTCAATAACATATCACAAGGAGAAATGATCCAGTATGCATCGATCATACACAACACTGAACAACTGAAAGGTGACAGGTGAATAGATCAGTTCCAGACACCAAGGGGAAGCCCCAGAGGTCCCATAATCATGTGTCAGTGGCTCACAGCTGTTTAGGCAGCATGAGAAGTTGATCCATGTATTGATGTATTCACTATCTTGCCCAACTCCTTTTATAAAGGTAGCTAATATGTCTCTTAATTATGTATATACGTTTCTTGTCTCCATATAAGCTTTTTGTGTGTGTCACGCCCTGGCCTTTACAGGACTTCAACAACCTAAATAATAACACTCCCCCTGACTCCAGTCTGTCTCTGCTGAGGATACCAGTTTGACCACCAGCGACCTTTTAAACCTCACTTTGCTACGACACAATTCCGAAGATTTACAACATCTGCCAAATCCAGCTTTTTCTCACCAGGGGTTCAGCTCCGATCCTTGTCCAAGCCACAGTCATTTTCCGACTAGAATCCCTGCTGGTTCAGCTTTCTCTGCACCTCTTTCTGTGTCATGCAATTCACAGTACACCTTCCTCCAAGTCACCTTTAGTGTTGACAACAATATAAAGGATCCGACAGGAACTGTATCCCATACCTCCAAGCAATGGTTCAACCTTATATTCCAGCTTTGCACTCTGTAGTTAATAGGTGTTCAGTATTTGCTTCCCTGTGGCGTTCAGGCTATCACCGCGCTCTGTTTGGACTATTCTCCCTCCTGGCTCCTCAGTGGTGAAATGATCCACCTGTCAGCTGCGAGACAGGAGAATCATCCCTTATCATTTATTGTATAATGAAAACTTCAGGCTGCTCCTCCCTCACAGACAATTCTACCCTCACTTTTCCTTTTAGACTTAGAGCTAAATCTGACCTAAAAAACACATACATTATTGTTTACCTGCATTTCATTTAACTCTATTACCAGTTTTTCTGCCTTTTGACCTATTTACTTTGTTAGACTACTTTTACTTATTCTTAACTCCGTGCCAGTACTGACCTTGATGTATTTGTTTGGCCGAGTTGCTGTCAGTTAACAAGGTAACAATAAGCTTGAAAAGGAATTGTTAGCACATTTCCCCTCCAAACTATGTGCAGAAGCATACGCACCAGCATTTGATGCCTCTCTTATTTCCTGTGGATAACGTAGGTGAATTTCTAAGTAGCATGCAAACTGGCAAAGTTGATTGACGTGCACAAAAAGTAGCCTCATGGTGCCTCAACAGCTGTCTCTTATTTTAGGAATACTTAGCATAGATCATTGAGAATATAGAGTATCTTGACTCTTTCTTTTATCCGGAGTACCTGTTGTCAGTCCAGTGTAGTATATACCGTACTGTACATATTATGTGTGTTCATGATGAAGGGTCATAACAGGTGTGTTAAAAAAATTAAAATTTAAAGTGCTGGGCTGCCAGTTGAGTACCATTTTTCTTCTGCACTTCATGCAGTCGTTTCACTCCACAGTATAGGCTTCAAGGCAGTTTATTTCCCAAATGTTAACCAGGATTAAGTTAAGAACCTTCCTGTCAGTGTCAAGTCAAAAGGATGTATTTGCTTCTATGAATGTGTGGCTTTGTGTAGTTGCTCATGCCACTGGAGAATCAGACAGAGTTATATAAGAGAAGGTATTCACATCCATCCCAGTCTCTTCCCATTGCTGAAGATGACAGGCAAAATGCTGACACTGCCGTATTCCCAAATTGAATTTGAAATATAATATATTCCCATTTTAATATGAGTGGTAAATCACACGCGAATAACCCACACTGACTCAGTTTTGTGCTCTCTCTCACCGTTTCTCTGGATCAGTGGGTGGGTGGATGGATGAATGAATACAGAGGTTAAATGTGATTTGATACAGATCTTGCTTTCTCTCTGTCACACACAGTTAAACATGTGTACTCAGAGAAATACACAACGGAGTCTGTTTAAAAGCTGTCCACTGCCCGCAGTACAGCTTCTTTGCAACCACCCATTTAACCATAAACAAGCAAATCATTCTCGTGAAAGTTGTTCCTTAGCACATTGCAAAGCCGATGCACCGATAAATTTGAAGACTGATATCAATTGTTGGCTTCTGTCGTAGCCTAAACATGACACACCGGTTAATAGCTGCTAAGGTTGCAAAGGTCTTTATTTTTGTTCCACTTCTTGAGAGGTAGATGCTTATCAGTGGATAGATGTAGCTCATTGTGTATTTGTAGGTGAAAGGGACAAGAACAATATCACAGTGAAATGCAAATTTTGCCTGAGTGATAATAAGTGTTTGTCACCAGCAAATAGAATTTGAATAAACACCTGTTAGTCGAACACAGCTCCACAATACTGGTGCCCCATTAAAAGGGAATGATGCCATTGCTACAGCTCAGAAATGGCAACAGCTCCCTTTTAGTTTTGCTAAACCCGTCATTCTGAGGGAAATTAATAAGCCTGTTGCTGGTTATGTGGTGAGGGAGATGCTACCATCAACACTTGATGACACCTCCCCACCCCGTAGCCCCAAAAGGGGGCAACCTTTGGTGATAATGAAGGCAATGGGAAAGTGTAAAAAACTGCAATTTCTGTAATGGCCAATTGAAGCTGGCTCCAAAATCGAGTCAGTAACCATAGCCCCCATGTTGAAATGCCAAACTATAGACCATTAAAAAGCATATTTACAGTCTGATACAAAAAATGTTTTTTGCCTCTCTGGATGTGGTTACTCAGTCATAACGGGGGGGCTGGGGGGGGGGGGGGTGAATCATCCACTTGCATACTGGAGTCAGGGATGGGTCCACCTTGATTGAAAAGATGTCTAGACACGGGCATCTGGGGCTAATCGATCAAAAGGTCAAAGGTCAAAGAAAGCTTTATTATCCTCAGGTGGGCAAATAGTTTTGCAGCTAGCGGTGTCTGCTAGGCCTCACCCAGCATCATTAGCGTCAGTGGACAGCACCTCTTCACTGTGTTTCCGCTCAGGTTGCTTTTTGGAGCATTTCCATGTTTCCGCTAATTAACTCATAGCTGAGTCTGTGCACCTGTGCAGTTTATGGATATAGCTTGCTGACTAAGCTAGAGCATTTGCTAATGACTTAGCACTCCACCGTCATACCCAAATATGGTCACTTCTGGCTCCAAAAAAACAACATGGTGGCAGCCAAAATGCCAAGCCCAGAATCAGTTGGTGATGTTAATGTGGCTACTTCCATCTTTTATATTGTCAATATGACCCACATGAACTCTATTTAGTGACTCGCTGTTTTATTTTCCAATCTGTTTGTCAAATGCTTGAGCGAGTGTTGTTTCTGCCTCTTTTCTGCCATTAGAATTGCCAACCTCTTTTGAATCTTGTTTAATTGCAGTCACTGGGGCTGCTATCTGTGACGTTCTGCTCGAAAACTTTAGATATGATGGGCATCTTTGAGGAAATGTTGAAACTGGTGGAGCAGATGGGGCAATACAGAAGCTCCTGTGTGAAAAGATCAATCCTAACCATTCACTCCATGAATCACAAGTTAGAACGTGTGGTCGATAATTTTGTAAAACAAGAGGAAAGAAGGCAGAAGTCCATCATCAAAGCAGACTGCTTTTTAGTCTATTTATATGATGGTAAAGCTGGAAAGATATGTAACTTTACATTCCCTTTACTAAAGTGCTACATAGTCCTTTAATTATTCATTTACTGGGTTGACAGTATGCTGTGCTGTTGCATTTGTTTATTTATGTTAAATATTAAAGTGGCACATCCAGATCACTGATGCTATGTGAAATAGGGATTTCATTCTGGCATGTTAAAATAGCATTAACATATTGCATTTTATTTGATTGCATCACCTGTTTCTGTGAAAGGAAAGGAAAAAAAAAACTGACTTAGAATATTATGCAATTAAGCTCATTTTAAATAAATAGATTAAAATATGAATTCAAATGCAGTGGTTGTTTAATTGTGAACTCAGGGGTGCTGCAGAGTAGTCTTTGAGCTATGTACTGCTGTAAGTTGGCTGACTTCTACTGTTTCTTTCGGCTACTCCTTTTAGGGGTCCCCACAGTAGATCATCTGTCTCCATCTCATCCTATCCCATGACCTCTTCTGTCACACCAGCCCTCTGCATGTCCTCTTTCACTCCTTCTCTTAGGTCTTCCTCTTTTCCTCCTGCCTTATAGCTCCATATTTAACATCCTAGTCCAATATACCAACTATGCCACATTTGTACATTCATACACTCTGTGCTTCTCTAACTTTGTCTACAAACCACTCAACCTGAGCTGTCCTTCTGATGTACTCATTTCTAATCCAGTCTATCTTGGTCACTCCCACTGAAAATCTTAACATCTTCAACTCTGCCACCCCCAGCTCAGCCTCCTGTCTTTCTGTCAGGGCCACTGTCTCCAAACCATACATCAAGCAGGTTTCACTACCATCTTGTAAACCTTTCTTTTCACTCTTGCTGCTATCCTTCTGTCACAAATCACATCTCCACCCACTCCACCCTGCCTGCACTCTCTTCTTCACCTCTTTTGTACACCCGCCATTGTTCTGGGTACCTTTACCTCTACTTCTTGCATGTTCACCTTTCCACCTCTCACTCACATACGTATTCTGTCTTTCTTGTTTCTACTGACTTTCATTCCTCTTCTTTCCAGAGCATATGTCCACCACTCCAGGCTCTGTTCCACCTGCTCCCTACTCTCGCTACAGATCACAACGTCATCTGCAAACATCATAGTCCAAAGAGACTCCTGCTGGACTACATCTGTCAGCCTGTGTATTACCATCGCAAACACGAAGAGGTATGAGCAGATTCCTGACGTAATCCCACCCCCACCTTGAACCCATCTGTCACTCCTACTACACATCTCACCACTCTCATTGTCCTCATATATGTCCTGCACCACCCTCACATACTTCTCTGCCACTCCTGACTTCCTCATGCAGTACCACAGTTCCTGTCTTGCCACCCTATGATATGCTTTCTCTAAATCTACAAAGACACACTGCAACTCATTCTGATCTCCGTACTTCTCCATCAACACTCAAAGCAAACATCACATGTAGTGCACATTAAGCACATTCCCATTTCTGTGCTTAATTACCTGAACCTGCTGCACATCCTTTCCCGCTTGATCTCTCTGCCTAGCCAAATGATAGTCAGACTGTCTCCTTGCCTAGTGTTCAGCTGTCTCTTTGCCTTATGCCGAGCCTCCCAGTATTCCTGTCTACTTTATTTCTCCAGCTCTCTGACTACCCCATGTTTTCTTTGCCAGTGTCTTCCTTTGAATTCTTTCCTGTATTTCCTCATTCCACCACCAAGTCTCCTTGTCCTCTTTCCTCTGTCCAGAATATTCACCAAACACCTTCTTGGCAGTTTTCCTCTGCACTACAGTTGCACGTCCCTAGTGATCTAGTAACTCTTCCTTACCACTCAGACCCAGTCTCAACTCCTTCTTGAACTCTGTGCAACATTCTTCTTTATTCAACTTGCACAATTTAATCCTTGCCTCTGCCTTCACTCACTTACTCTTCTTAATTTAAAAAAAGAAAAAGTCATCCTACAGACTACCATGTGATGCTGCCTAACTACATTCTTCCCTGACACCGCCTTGCAGTCTCCCATCTCTTTCAGATTGCACCCTCTATGTAAGAGGCTGGCTGACTGTAGCTAGTTTAGAGAGAGAAGGGTCATATTAGTCTTCTTGTATAGCACTCAACAAGAAATCACCACCTACTGGTGCATGAACCAGTAGGTGGTGTGGTTAATTTGGCACTTTATTTCATTATGAAACACATTAAAGGGTCAAATTAACCAATTAAATGTGTGGTGGTGTTCTGCTGTTTCTTTAAGAATAAAAGTAGAATGAAAGAGCAAACAAGGAGAACTGAAGGACTAAATGTAGGAAATCACTGATTTACTTGACCAAACAATCAGCCAGAAAGCTCTGCCACTGATTGCATTTTTGCACAGAATTTGGCCCAGCAGGGCCAGATACACTTAAACAGGATTTTTCATTGTTTTTCATTGTTCAGAATTACTTAATTTATCGTAATCCTCATAGATCAATTGACAAATGATGTTTTTCCACTGAACCTATATGTTTATATACTTAATGTTCAACAGCAAAAAAAAAAATCAATCAATAGCAGAAAAATATCTTCAAATACTAAAATCAATCATTTGACTGCAGATATTACCATACCCTACCTCCTGAGAGCCAATAAGGAATGAAAATGACTCCTTTCAGCAATGTGTTGGATTTTAATTCTTACCTCCTGGCAGTTGTTGTTCTTGCCTTCATATTGGCTCTGAATCCAGAATAGCTCAATCATATACACAAATGCTGTGTGCACACAAACAGTGGAGAGATGAATTTGAACAATCACATACATATCAGCCTCCCAGCTATTGCCCCCACACAAACACATACTTACTGGTACTGAATTTCCTCCGTGTGCTGGGATAATTACTGTAGGCAGGCTGTGTAGTTTTGCTGAGAGGCAAATTTGTGATGTGACCTGCAGTCTTACCTGGCATTCATTGCTCTCAATAGAGCTTATGGAGACATTAGGTAGAAGTCATTAACTACAGCAGAGACAAGGAGAGATGGTTAGCGCATTCAACTCACTCACTGAGCTGAATGTGGGAAATAAGAAGGTGCTGGTGCATGAGAGAATGTGTCTTTCGGCGTGTGTAAATGTCTCTGGGTGCACGCACACACTGTAGCCTCCATAGAGATGCACATTAAAGAGAAGCAGACAATGACTTTATTTTCGTACCAGTAAACTGAATCCATGACTCAAACCTTAAATGCCATAATGTATATTTTTTTTGTGCTGTGATACAACGCAGAACCGTGATGCTGCGTGATGCAAGCGTATAACAGCACATAGACTGACAATTCACATGACATGTGTCTACCCATTGAACTTTACATAAAATAAACATAATGACGGTTAAATCCGCAAACGTCAACACTTGCCAAAAAGCATTTGCATTCACTTTCATATTCAAATCTGTTCCCCAATGATATTGCATTATTGGAGAAAAACAGCGGCATAAACAACATCTCGCAAAATATAACATGAGATTTGTGTCGCTGTGTTTGCTGTAACCTCTGTTTTGATGCATGTATTTCATTACATGGTCCCATTAGTGATTTGTAGAATTATGAATGATTTATAGGAGAATAAAACACCCAGCGGTGCCATCTTTCAAAACTTGTTTCCACTTTCCATCTCTCTCATGTACGCTTTCCCCATATGCTATAGACCTAACTTGGTTTTATTCAAAAAAAGTAGAAGCATTGGTTTGTGAATTGTATGTCTATATGAGCCTGTGTGCGCGTGTGCGCGTGTGTATACGCGTGCCAACAGTTACAAAATGAAAGATACTCAAGAAGCATTTATCATGATTAGTCTTTCATCAGTGGACCAGAAGAGGCCTTTAATATCATTGACAGTCTTTCCCTGCTTTTTCCATCTTCATTTTTTATCACACCATTCCCTGATTCACTCAGCTCTTCTTTCCAGAGGCTGTTTTCATCAGAGAAGCTCAATAATCAGCAAATGCCATCCCCCCTCCACCAATCACCTCGGGCATATAAGAACACTCATTAGCTTGACCTTGCTTGCTGCTGGGGTGTGGGGGTGAAGGGTTGTCTTCCATTTCTAGCATCTTAAACTTAGCTGAGCAAACTAGCATGGTATGATAGACAGGACATTTCTGTCTCTTAAGTGTCAGAGTGGATTAACCAGACTGAACTCAGCTTGTGCAGAAAAGTGCATAACTGCCATTTTTTCCCTCGGTATTAGGGTGAGTTATGAGAGCAGCGTCTGATACTGCAGCTATTCCAGAATATAGTTTTCTCTGCTGTCAATATTATTCCACATGTTATGCTTGTGTGTAAGGCATTGAAACAAGCTGAGAAAAGGTGTGAAAAATATGAAAATTAAGCCATCAATAATCGATAGATGCTGTTGAAAAGAACTCCATCTCGTTATTATTGTTATTATTAAAGTTTCCAGATTAATCATTTTGTTATGGTCCACGTGGGTCCCAGTAGGCCTGGTCTCTTTTGCTTCCTCTCTCTCTCTCACAAATCCCAGGTGGCATTGGGCAGTCCTCTGTGCCTTCCCTTCCCTTCACTCCTTGCCAGGTTGTTGTCACCCTTGTGCTTTCTGTTATCTGATCATGTTCTCTTACTTTCTGGTGTGTGTCCTGACTGGATTCTGAACAAACCCACAAGTTAAGAAAGACTCTGAGTGGCGTGCCAGTTTAATTCACTGGGCAGAGCAGGTGACCCGTGTGTTGTAAGGCTAATGCGGAGGCCTGGGTTTGGAATGCCCAAGGCCGTTTTGCATGTCTTCCCCTGGCCTTTCTCCCAGCTTTCCTGTCTTCTCTCCACTGTGACAATATAGACTGAAAGGCCCAAAAATATATTTAAAAAGAAAGACTCCGAGTTGTTCACCTGTAAAAGTAAGGACTTACCTGTGACTCCAAGCTGGCTTCTCCTCATCACCACTTACCTCAGCCTCACCTGCTTGGCCACTCTCCATCATCTCTGCTTTCTGGAACCTTCACCTGACTTCAGTCCTACAAGGAAATACAAGTAAGGATTCATGTAAACTCTGAACAAGCTTTTCAGACACAGACGTCTATCAATACAGCACTAACCTGTTCTCTCCTCCCCGGCAGTCCTCTGATGTCCCACTGTTTGGTTCCTGTATGGAAAAGTACATACCTGCATCCTGAGCTCCCTAACCTTCATCCTTGTTGAAATAAAGAATTTGAAATCTTGCATTTGATTTCATGGATTCTGCTTTTCAGTCCTCTGGGTCTGGTAATTGGCCAGTAGAATGTAGCCAGTGTCCAAGATGAGGTCTTAAGGTTGCTCCTGTTGACTGGCTTTCTGCCTAATGCCCCCAAGCAAAACTGTAATTATAGTAATTATAGTGCAACAAGAGTTAGAAAACAAGATAATGGCACAAAGACATTATCTTCCCATATGAAGAAGAAAAAGCAGATAATTTCTCATCACCTGTAACAGTGAGTATTTAAATAAAAGTTTTAAAAACGTTATATTAGCCTCATAACTCTTATGATTTGGTAATGAAAGTAGCCATTTTTCTCTTTCAAAATAAAGTTTACTTGATTTGTACTTATGTTGCATTAAAAGTGTCCACTTTCACACGTAAATCCTAATATGCAGCAAAGCCTACATATTTACAGTCTTGATTGTTTTACACATGGTTTGTATCAAACAAAGAAAACGATTCAGTGTCCCCTCTGTGTGACATGTATGGTTAATATTTAACATTTTGTTACATCAAAATAATCAGATAAAAGGTACTGAAGGAGCAGACTTCTATTGACTGTGAATGACCTGCTCCATTGAGGATACCCACTTTCTACTTATCACATCTCTAGTTAAGAAATATCATTGAGCCACATAAAGCCCGGCTGCCTGCTCTCTCTTCACACGGGTCTCAAGAACAGCAGTACGTACCAGCACTGAGCCCTTTAGGTGTCTTTTAACTACACAGTATCTGTCTAGTTCACTTTTGATCTCAAGCAAGACAAAGGGGTGGCAGAGAAATGCTAGACAGTCATTTCGTACCTTTCTTGGAGGGCTGAGAAAATCAAGTGGGGTGTTAAATCTGATCCTGTCAGTGCAGTTGACGGCTAAAGGGGACTCTGTAAGAGGCTTTATTTCTGCTGTGGATATGTTGTCTGTGGGATTTTTCTTTAAAAGCTAAAGGAAAGACAGAGAAAGTGGGAGCTTGCAGTCTGATAGAAATTCCCTTTCTGTCTGGCAAAAAAAAAAAGTATCAGTTCTCTTGATTTTTCCTTTACTGTGTTTGGAATATGACAACAAAAGCCACTGCACATCTGCAGAATGTGAACAGCCAAAACACATGCACACAAATTTACAGACTCTTACCAACACTTAGGCGCACATATGGTGTTGTTTTTCCGCCTTCCTTTGGTCTTTGCTTTAAGATGTTCTTCTCCTATCCTTGCAAAACTTTTAAGGATCAGTTCCACTTTATCATTTGTTCAGTAAAATGTGTCATAGTGTGTGTGCATTTCGAGCCTCACTCGGAGAGGTGTTACAGGCAGGGTGACAGATTGTTCAGACAATTGCTTTTAACAAGCTGGAGGGAAAGTAGGGCAAAAATACTAATGTCTTGCCTCACTGATCCATTCCACCTCAATACATATTTTCTTTGGCTCTCTATAATTCATAAGTGGATGCTCTGTCTGGACACATCACACACACACACACACACACACACACCAGTGTGAACCTTACTGTGCACAGACCTAAGTTTGGCAGCAGGTACACATTAAGAGGCTGGTTGGGAAAATGTGGCTAATACACCTGTTTTTCTTCATCATTTTCCAGTTTTGTTTTAGTAAAGTTAATGCCATTAGCCTCAAGAGTAACCACAGTTTAAAATTGATTTTAGATTTTTTTTTTCTGGTGCGTGTGGATGTACAAATGCCTGACTTGTCTGTCTGTTTTATTTAAACCCCAGGCCAGTGTGACCTGCTTAAGAGCAAGTTTGGTAAGACCATATCGTGGCCCTAAGCAGAGTCTGCTAAGTGTAGTGTAAGATTAGTGAGTGCAGGACAACTTATCAATTAGAAACCAGAGGGATTTATTGCTAGCTCTAAGCTGAATTTAATATGCTGAGGAAGAGGGGACTGTCTGCTGGTTTTCAACCATGAGAAAACAGAGGAAGACAGGAAAAAGAGCAAGACAAACAGAGGAAGGAAGGGGCAGATTGTGAGGAAGCCTGAAAGAGTATTTTTCTCTTATTTGTTCTACCTGGCAAAACAGGAAAATTAGATATTGATGGCAGAATAATGTTTTTCCATTTGAACAAAAGCAGAGGTATGCTAGCACTGAACAAGCTGCTGCCTTAAACATTTACTGATGGCCCACAAATATGCACAAACCATTCTATTACAATTTAGTACATTTTTTTTTTGCTAAATCTAATAGCATGAGCAGATGTTAATCCTGATATCTGCATATTTTTGTCTAAACTGAGAGGTAAGCCGCATGTCCTACAGCTACATGTATCCTGTGCTGCTGCAACAACAAATGAAAATCCATTTTTGACAATAAAGACCTTTTATTTGCTTATTTCTCCAGTATTACATGGCTTTTTTTTCTTTGATACAATCAATGCAGGTCTAATTAAGTGTGTAATAGATAGTTTTGTGCTACAATGTCATTTGATCTAAAATCATAGTAAAAATGTTCTTAAGAGAATAAAGCATTCTTTTAATTTCAATCATGTAGTCATTCATGTATTTATAGGCTTTTCATTGTCCAGCAGCCAATTAACATTGAAGAGGCTGCTGATGAACACAATCACATAGTAATAGCAAGAACACTGGCCTCAGCAAAGACATCAATGGGGCCTATTCAGACTTCCAGTAGGGGAAAAAAAAAACATTAAAATATCTTTTATTAGGATGCCAATAAAAACTGAAATCCATGGTGGAGCTCATTTGGTGAATAAATTGACCCATAATTATCCTTTCCTGCTCTTTGCTGATCACTTGACAGTCTGCACACAGAACTTGTTCACCATGGAGGCAATTATCAAAAAGATGCCAACAAAGAAAAGAAAGAGAAAAAAGAAAAAAAGAAAATCTGCTGTTGCTAGGGGATTTAAGGTGCCCCAGTAACCAAAAGAAGAGCTCTTTGTATTTATTTTAACAAATGATTCATAGGCTTATCAGGTCAAATGTCGCCTCTGAAGTGAACTGGGTCATTTGTTGATGATAATTTGGCCGACATATAAATGATTCCATTTTCACTTCACTTCCCTTCTGAATGTTAGTTTCAGGTAACAACTGTACCAACAACTGTACCACGATCACAAACGTTGCCAAGCTCTGGACCAATTAGCTTCACTTTATATGGACAGTATTTTCAAATTCTCATCTATTTCAAAATATTATAAAATTAATGGTAGTAAAAAGAATGTGGTGATTTATATAATGGATAGCCTTTTTTTATCTTTTGCATTACACTGTAAGAGATATTACTGCTAATTTTTTTTATATTGCACTTAAAAATGTTTATCAATGAAAAATTATTCCAGTGTCTGTAAAGCTATTCCTGAAGTCTACTTAAAGAAATGATGAGAAAGCTTCCCTATGAGAGTTCAAGCTGTGTTGGAAAAAAAACATGGTCATACCAAATGTTGACTTTCAAGCTCACTAGAACAAACACTGTTTTTGCCTTATATAGACTCTATTTCCATATACATTATATTGCTTAAAGTATTTGCTCTTCTGCCTTCACAGCAATATGAACTTGAGTGATATCTCATTCTTAATCCATGGGGTTTAATACAATCTCGGCCCACCCTTTGCAGCTCTTGAAGCTTCAACTCTTCTGGGAAGGCTTTCCACAAGGTTTAGGAGTGTGTTTATGGGAATTTTTGATCATTCTTCCAGAAGTGCATTGATGAGGTCAGACATTGATGTTGGATGAGACAGCCTGGTTTGCGGTCTCCACTCTAATTCATCCCGGAGGTGTTTCTATCAGGTTGAGGTCAGAACTCTGCGCAGCCCATTTAGATTCTTCCACACCAAACTCACTCATCCATGTGTGCAGTCATGTTGTACCAGGAAGGGGCCATCCCCAAACTGTTCCCACAGTTGGGCATGAGATTGTCCAAAATGTCTTGGTATGCTGAAGCATTAAGAGTTCCTTTCACTGGGTTTAAGGGGCCGAGCTCAACTCCTGAAAAACAACGCTACACCATCACCCTTCCACCAAACTTTACACTTGACAAGTACTGTTCTCCTGGAAACTGCCAAACCAAGACTCGCCATTGGATCGCCAGACGGAGAAGCGCGATTTGTCACTCTATAGAACACATCTGCACTGCTCTCGAGTCCAGTGGCAGTGTGATTTACACCACTGCAGCTGATGCTTTGCATTGTTTTTGGTGATGAAAGGCTTGGATCCTGGTGCTTGGCCATTGAAACCCATTCAATGAAGCTCTCTACGCAATGTTCTGCACTGTTTATTCCAATCTTTGTTATAATACCACTAACAGATGAATATTTAGTAGTGAGGAAATTTCACGACTGGACTTGTTGCACAGGTCGCATCCTATCACGGTACCACCCTGGAATTCACTGAGCTCTTGAAAGCAACCCATTCTTTCACAAATGTTTGTAGAAGCAGTCTGTATGAATAGGTGCTTGATTTTATACACCTGTGACCATGGTAGTGATTGGAATACCTGAATTCAATGATTTGAATGGGTGAGTGAATATTTTTGGCAATATAGTGTTTTGCTGCAATATACTAAAAATGGGTGGCTCAGGACCTTAGGACAGTTCTGTGTATTTATAAACATGAATATTTTCTTACCTCCAAGATTTTCCAGCCTTTATCTGTTGCTTTTGCATCTGCTGCCTTCCTCTTTGTTCCCAGTGTACTCGGTTTCAGCTGTGGCAAAGTATCAGTCCATGCATAAATGATTACAGTGTTTTGTTACAAATGGATTATCATTTCTGTTCCTCCTGCACAAGTATCTTTGATCTTATCACATACATTGACATCGCACAGAGCACAGAGGCACGTGTACACATGACATTTCTCTGGGTGTGCACTGAGCTGCAGGATTCCGCCTGGGAATCAACACAAGTAGCCTGCTGCTGCTGGTCAAAAATCTTTGTGTGTTATTTGTGACTGTGTGTGGGTGTGTGACAGGATCAGAAGTACTTGTGCAGAAGGAACAGACATAATCTTTCTGTAAGAAAACTCTCTAATCATTTGCGTATGGATTAAAACTTCTCTCCTCTAATATTTCTGATATCACATCCTGGGCAAAAAGACACAGTGACAGAACTTTGACATTTTTAATATGTGGATTAATTTTAAATACAGTAGCAACCACAGCTGCAAACACTGCTAAGAAGATAACTAACTTCAAAGACCAAAGAAAGTCCCAAGCAGAAAGCATGAGGTCCTGTTTTAATCTTAAAACATCATTTTGAATTGCTTCAAGTTTCCCCAGTTTATGAGAGACCATCAACTACAGAACTTATAATAAATCATATGTAATTTGGAGCTTTTATTATAAAGTACTTTATTGTAAGAACATGACATGGTCAGTCAAACAATTCTGATTAACATAAAGAACCTCGTTTTATTTTTTCCTGTGATAGTTAACTTGGCATGAAATGAAATATTCTTTTCACTTCTAAACCACATTTGTATTGGCATTTCTAAGTTTATTGCAAATAAATCTAATTATTACCATATTTTCCCCTCCCCAAATTCTCACTCTCGCTCTTATTGTGCTTTATTGCAAATCAGCAGGCATATGAGTACCTTTGATAAGCAACAGTAATTTCCTCTAAACTAATTTTAGTTGATCTATAACAGGAGAAAATATTTCTCTGTATACACAACTTCCACCCTTTGCAGAAGTCAAGAATCATTAAAGTGTGTATGAATGTGCATTGTGCCTGTGCATGCTCATTCCACTAAAGATCCGTCTTATCTAACATTGCTTTGAGCTGTTAAATGTGGGTAGTTGGAACTGTGTATTTGCATCTCTCTTTGTAATCATCTATTCATGTTAGTGTCAAATCTGATGCTAGATTTTTTTTCATAAACAGGTTTAACACATTCATCAGTTTTTCTGTTTTATTTTATTTTATTTCTTAAAAAGATGACTTTATTAAAAATGTGGGGTCAGTTTGTATAATTTAATCTCTTTGTGGGTAATGATAAAGTGACCTTCAAGTTAGAGGATAAAAGGTGCAACAAATTACTTGGCATATGACCTCAATGGCTACTTGCAGTTTTTCATCAGTTGATGTTATAAAAGTGTAAGTCAATGGCTATTATTGTTCATAAAGATTTTATATTTTAACCATTTAATGAATGAAAGTTTCATACACTTGGTGCTTTTAATGATTTTCTGGGGTCACTATGCCATACCTGGTTAAAATAGAAGAGACTCTTTGTCAGTTTACTTCTCCAACATTTCTCCATGAAAATAAGGCTGAGGCTGTGCTTTGGCACAGCAGTGGTTTAGTGCAATTTTATTTATTTAGCGCCTCAAGGCACTTTGTAAGGTAAAGATCCTACAATAATACATAGAAAACTCCAACAATCAGATGACCCACTATGTGCAAGCACTTGGTGACAGTGGGAAGTAAAAACTCCCTTTTAGCAGGAAGAAACCTCCAGCAGAATCAGGCTAAAGAAAGGGCAGCCATCTCCCTTGGCGGTGAGGGAAAACTGGGACAAAAGACACACTATGGAAGATATTAATAATAACTAATGATTAAATGCAGAGTGGTGTATAAACACATAGAGTGAAAAGAGGTGAATGAAGTGCATCAGGGAAAGCCCCCAGAAGCCTAGGCCTACTGCAGAGTAACTAAAGGAGGGTCTAATCTTATCCTAGGAACCACAAGAGTGAGTGAGTGAGTGCTGTGTTGGGGTGATACGGTACTATGAGGTCTTTAAGATAAGATGAGACCTCATTATTCAAACCCTTGTATGTGAGGAGAAGAATTTAATGAAGAGGAACCAATATATGAAAAATATGGAGGCCGAGGAGTAGCTAAACATTTGACAAACTGAGCAGGAAAGTACGGGAGGGACAGGTGAAGAAGCCATGCTGTTAGTGTCTTGGCTAAGAGCTGAACTAATAGCTATGCTATACTGTACTAGCGAATCCCTAAAGACACAATGAGTGCATAGTATGAATATAATTTATAGGTGATTAAGCAGAGTGTGCTCTGGATAAAGCACATAAAGATTACACTATGGAATAAATTGTTATCTAAATATGTGTAATTAAGCTACAAAGATTAAGCTACACAAGACACCACTGTCTGTTGTAAAAGGAACAGGAAATGATACAATACCACAGTGAGAGCCTATAATGTACCACGTGAAGGGCTCGTGTAAACTAAATGCTAATGTCTGTATAATGACATGTTCACAACAATGTTATGGTTGATATAATTTTTCCAATCCATTTCATTCTAGTTTGTTGACCTACTAGCATTTGCCACAAAAAGTATTGAGGGTGATGAAAATGTCATAAATTAGGAGTAATTTGTTAATACACCATCATACAATATTAGAAAAAGGATAATTAGGCACATGATATAACAATTCAAGTTCAAAGGGTCAGAGGTCTAGTAAATTTCATCCAGTATCATCCAAAATAGGTACCACTTTCACTCAGTAGAAAATTTGTTAATGATGCATAGATTAAAAACTCAAGATATTAACAAAATCATTAGGATTACTGTTCTACACCGAACTCCTCATTTCAGCATAAAATTTGTTAGACCCTGCAGCTGTGACTAGGATTTTTTACTTCCCTATAATTCTAATGCCTTCAGGCTGTTTTATTGGTGTAAAAGCCTTTAAGACATATTAGTTATCTTAACAGTTGCAACTCCCAGTTTGACTTTCTTAACCTCATATCCAATTCAGGGTCTTGCCAACGCTGGAGCCTGTCCCAGAGGTTGCAACTTATGTTTAAAAAAAAAAAAACATAAAAAGACAAGATTTGCAGATTCCTAGCTCCACAGTGGACCTGGGCATCTGATATCCTCACAGAAACCCTGAGGAGCTGCATCCAAATTCATTACAATCTATTAAATGGTTGTGTGCTTTTTTAAATCTCTTTTTTATAAATAGTTTAGATCAAAATGTATGTACAGTACAGTACTGTGAAAAAGTATTTGCCCCCTTCCTGATTCGTGTATTGCATATTTGTCACACTTAAATGTTTACGATTATGAAACGTCCAAGATAACTCTAATAAATGAAAAATGCAGCTTTTATATGATGGTTTCATTTATTAAAGGAAACAAGCTATCCAAATCTATCTGTTCCTATGTGAAAAAGTAATTGCCCCCTAAATCTAACAACTAGTTGTGCCATCCTTGGCAGCAAGAACTGCAATCAAGCATTTGCAATAACTGGCAATGGGTCTTTTACGTCACTGTGGACAAATTTTGCCCCACTCTTCTTTGCATAATTGATTCAGCTACATTGGAAAGGTTTTGACCATTAGTCTGTTTAAGGTCATGACAAAGTATCTCAATCAAATGTAAGTCCAGACTTTGACTAGACCACTGCAAAACCTTTGTATTTTTTATTTATTTATTTTTCGATTTAGAGGTGGATTTGCTGGTGTGTTTCAGATTATTGTCATGCTACATAACTTAAGTGCACTTGAGCTTCAGGGCACGAACTAATGGCCGGATGTTTTCCCGAATGATTTTCCGGTAGAGAACGGAATTCGTGGTTCCATCAATTACAGCAAGTTTTCCAGGTCCTGAAGCAGCAAAGCAGCCCCAGATCATCACACTACCACCATCATGTTTGACTGCTGGTATGATGTTCTTTTTATGAAATGCTGTTAGTTTTATGCCAGATATAATGGGATGCAAAGCTTCCAAAAAGTTCAACTTTTGTTTTGTCAGTCCAAGAAATATTTTCCAAAAAGTCTCGGGGATCATCAAAATGTTTTTTTTGGCAAATGTGAGACAAGCTATTGTGTTCTTTTTAGTCAGCACTGATATTCCCCTTGGAAATCTACCATGGATACCATTTTTGCCCAGTCTCTTATTCTTTTGTGACCTCCTGGATGTGTCATCAGTGCACTCTTGGAGTAATTTTGGCAGGCCAGCCACTCCTGGGAACGTTCACCACTGCTCTAAATTTTTTCCATTTGTTGATAATGGCTCTCAGCATCGTTTGCTGGAGTCTTAAAGCTTTTGAAATGGCTTTGTAGCCCTTTCCAAGACCGACTGATGCCAATGACTTCTTTTCTCAGCTGTTTCTTTAGATCATGGGTTGATGTGTTGCTTTTTGAGATATTTTAGCCTACTTCACTTTGTCAGGCAGGTTCTAGTTATGTGATTTCAGTTTTGCTGATTATTACTTACATAAGCATCATAATCAAATTTGTGTTTTGTTTATCTTTCTATCAAGAGCCACGTAGTCTTTTACTCTACAGGATTGTGTCTACTTTCTATGTGTTTTAATCAATTGTAATAATGAAAACTCATTCGGGCTCACATACAGCAAGCTTGAGTCATCATTAAATCAAAAATGTTTCCCCTTTTTCTCCGAGAGTACTGAAAACTTGAATCCACCGAGACAGTGTTCATTTGCTGTCTGTACCAGCAGAAGAGAGGAAGTAATAACGAAAACAAGGAGCGCCGTAGAGCTGAAACAAGAGAGTGAATTTGAATATTAGAGAGAAGAGTTCAGAGTGTAGGATGAGGTGCACAATAGACAGAGGTGTGTGAGGATGATAAAAGAGATGCTGCATAGAGATTATGTGGAGGGAGGAGAGAAGGAAATCCTGAATAGAAGCTTGAGAAAACTGGAACTGCTTACTCAGCTGCTTGATTTAACAGCCAAAATTGTTCAGTCCCAAACTCAGTACAAAGTTAATATAGTCCCTGTTTTTGCACACTCACACTGTAACCACACAAAAATGCTGAACTCAGTAACACTGTAAACGTTATTAAACATCAGATAATTGAGACAGCATATTTTGTGTTTGTCTGGATTAAATAATGGACTTTTTTTTCTGCTCTACCATTAACTTATAGTCACACAAATGACTCACAATATGAAATAAATATTAATTTTCTTTTCACTTCCCCTTGAGTTTTACATTGTTGAGCTTTGAACTTCTAAAGAGAAAAGAATGATGGCTTTGTTTTCTTTACAGGAGATAAGTAACTGCTCATTCATCAAGCCTGCATTTTAACAGTGATGTTGTATTTTAAAAGCACGCATGCTGCCTCTGTGGCACTGGCCAGATCGGCAAAAAAATATTAAAAATACTCTTAGAAACATTTGGTTAATTACAATGAAGCAACACAGTAAAGGATCGTACCTGTGCACTGTTTAATTGCTGAGCAGTTGTTTATCCGTGTCATCCAAAGATATTTTAGTTAAGTTTCTGGCCATCTGTGCAACTGCTGTCTTCAGTTTAATTCAGTGACATCCACATACTTGAAACTTACTTTGGCAAACAAACATTATGCCCTTGCAATGACTGTTTTCAAAACTCATTCAGTGACACTCTGAAATGCATCTGAAATAGATCCTTTTCACAAAAGATATTCTGCCTTCTCACAGCAGGAAAATCACCCGTGAGACAAATTGTGTTCCACTCCGTTCTTTAGTAAACCATACCACTGAACCAGTATGCAAAATACCAGGACACCAGAAGAAGCACAACTAAAACACACCGTGGGTCCAATAAAATATAGAGCCAAAAAAAAAAAAAAAAAAAAAAATCCAGGCGTCAAAGCTGATATCTTTCTCGTCAGTACCCACATATTACACACAAATATATACAAATATTACCTGGATGTACCCTGAGCCATTTCCCCCATTTTCTTTGCTACTCCCAGGGGGCAGAGGAAACCAACTTTCTTTCTTTATATAAAAAAATATGGGATATTTTGTATTCCAGTGAGGAGGTGTGAGTGTGTCCCACAGTGGTTCAGTTAGGCGGGGCTTTTTATATTCTCTGCATTCACACCTCCATTATCGCAGATAACATGCTGTAGCCATGGAGGTATTCCTAATTTTAATTTGCCCGTGTACTGACCCGGTTGAGCTGATGATCAGCTCCTAATTATCTAGGAACAGGCCAGAACACCAGCATCAGCAAGTAAGAGCAGAAACTATTTTATTGTGGGTCTTCATGATGGGATTGTAATGCAACCTCGTCAACATTTGGAGAAACTCCCCATCGAACCATTGGTGGCAAAGGCACATTCCAGTATTAGGGAATTTAACAGTATTCTAATAAAAGGTATATGATAATACAGTTGAAATTTGATAAACACTGTTGAGCGCTTACATTACAAGATATTTTAGTAATAGAGCTCCCAAGAATGGAGTGTAATATTACTCAAGGTCAACAGTAAACTTGATACCTGGCTGTTTATTTATAGAACTATGTAATTAAACAGACTAATATAACGAAATACTATATGAGTTGCAAATACACTATATGATTTTGTGTGCATGTTTGTTTTTGTTTATGCCAATTCGTGCATCATTTCATACTATAGTACCTGGTTTAGGCCAAGCTAGTTAGTCCTCTATTGCATTGTTGGCATTTGAAATAATTTAACATAAAAAAATAGCACATTAAAAGTTGGAAATGTGCAGTATACTATTAAAATGAAATTCTATGACAAAGAGAAATAAAGCAAGATAGAAATAATTTCTTGATTAGCTGATTCTGATTAAATGAGTAACAAGGTTGTGATGTTGGCGTGACAGGCTGAAAAGACTGGAAAAAAAAAAGAAAAACCAAAGATTCTCGTTGAATTGCTCATTGTGTCAAGGGCCTCAACTTTCTAGCTCATCCTGCCAGAGGACATACCGTGGTGAGACATGTGGCATCTGTGTTTGTTCACAATTCACAAGAGTCACTACTCCTCCTATAGTATTGGTCAGATTTTAGTGAAGTTTAAATAGTGATCACCCAAATTGCGCTAAAGGTCAATGACAAAATCACGTGTTGTTTTTTGGGCAATAACCTGTGAACTGTGATGAATCATGAGCTATATGAGCTACTACATCATTGACATTCTGATTTTTTTTTCTGGTGTCAAGAAGGTGGGATAAGAGATACTATTTTGGGGGTGCTTAATAATAATCATCTTATTCTAATCCTCGATACATCAATAGAATTCCTTAGGCTTTTGAAAGAAGCGGGATATCCAATCAACACTCTAAACACCTAAAACTAGCAAAAAGAAAAAAAAACTACTGAAAAGTAAATTATAAATTAGTTTCCATTTTAAGATCCCAAATAGCACTTGAAAACTATATATGACCATTTAAGATTTGTACATGTATATTTTAATCATCTCCTCCACCACTGCTGTGTCCTCCCTTTCCGACAAGGAGCTAACAATGAGCCAGGTATAACAACAACAGCTGGTTATAAGCTAACATTACATCAGCTGACGTTAGGCTCAAGTGTCCTAAAAAAAAAAAAATCACACTTTCTCTCTGATAAATAGTTTTATTGCAATCTCACATCACAAGAGAGTTTATTTGCTAATTGCCCAAGTCTGACAACGTTAGATCCACTTCAAAGAAAGTTTCAGTAACACCAGCTAACAGTCACTTACACAGGGAAAAACAGCAGTGGTTACTGACAGAAAGGTTGCCTTACCTCAATGTAACAGTCAGTTAGAAGTGAGCTTCATTGACTCATCAACCCGTTACGGATTCCTTTTAGAAAGTTTTACAGCCTCCTCATAAGTAAATAGACATAGACACTTTACATCTAGCATTTTGACAGCTGAGATAAATAGTGGCTAAACTTACTGTAGTTGATCGCCAGCCAGAATGTCTGGGGGGAAAATGTGAAATATTACAAAATAATAATTAATTGACACATCGTTTCTTTTTGTTTGTTTGTTTGTTTTTGTCCCTAATTTATTGTTAATTAGCTCTATTCGGCCTATTTCAAAACTACCATTTGTTAGCAAATTATTAGAAAAAATTGTAGAAAGTCAGTTCATATCTTTTCCATGCAATTTACATATTTTTGACCCTTTTCTTTCTGGCTTTCAAAAGCAGCCCACTACTCAGTCTCTTTTGAAGGTCTATAATGATCTTTTAATGGGTTCTGTTGCATGGAATTGTTCTATAATCATTTTACTTGATCTCAGTGCAGCCTTTGACACCACTGACCATAACATTTTACATAACAGACTTAAGGTGCCTCTTTTACCTCCACAAAATTCAGTTCTGGGTCCATTATTATTTACTTTCTACATGCTTCCTTTAGCTGACATCATTCAATCTTTTGATTGACTCTTTAGCAATTACCTTGTTTTAATTGCTAACACGATTGAGGCCATGATTATAGCTCCTCCTGAACTATATCCCACAATCATTCAGGCTCTTGCTTCTTTTTGTTCAACTGCAAAGTCCAGCGTTCATAATCTTGGTGTAAAATTTGATTCTTTTCTGGGCTTCGACTCACCCGTAAACTCATTCCTGTTTTTTTCATTTAAGTAACATTTCTAAATTGTGACACATGGTCTCTTCAGCCGAATGGGAAAAAGTAGTCATGCATTTGTGTCTCCGGGTTTAGATTAGCATAATGTCCTGTTTACCGGTTTGGACAAATCATCTTTTTCACATTTTTTCAAGCTATAAAAATTGCTGCGGCCAGATTATTAAAATGCTCTAGCAAGCAAACTCACATCACTCCTATTTTACACTCTTCACATTGGTTTAGGATTTGTTTTAAAATTCTTGTATTTACATGCAGAGCACTAAACGGCCAGGCTCCAGATTATATATCTCAGCTTCTTACAAAATACACTGCTGCTTGCTGTCTTCATTCACTGGCTGAGAATTTGTTTGTTGTTACCCATACACAACTAAAGACTAGGGGGGGCAGAGCCTTTCAGCCTGTGGCACCAAGGCTGTGGAACAGTCTACCACTACAACTACGTTTAGTTGACTCTGTGAACTCTTATAAAGCAGTTCAAAACATTTTTTTAAACAGGGTTTCTGTTGAGAAAATCCATCCATCCATCCATCCATCCATCCATCCATCCATCCATCCATCCATCCATCCATCCATCCATCCATCCATCCATTCATCCATCCATCCATCCATCCATCCATCCATCCATCCATCCAGATCACAGACAGACAGATCACCAGTCTGTTGCAGGGTTTTTTTTTATTATGGCACTTAATTCTTGGATTTATTTTATTCTTCTTTGTGTACAGTGCTTTGTGACTGTTTGCCAGTGAAAAGAGCTTAATAAATAAACTTTACTTTACCTGCTTTACTTACTTTACTTTTCAAGTGTTGATATTATTTAAATATGTTCAAATATAGTGTGTGCAAAAATGTACCTCATAAGGGTGTAACAGAGGGTTAATTATTTGGAACAATCTTATTTCTACATTATAAAAAACTATGTTTTAGTATTTTGTACATGAATAATTTCAAATGTCATACTTGAGACAGAAAATGTCACCCAATCTGGAAAGTCTCAAAAGATATGGGTTGCTTGTGCATGTGCTTATGTTAGTACACAGAGTATGTGTTTGTATGTGTAAGCAGATGTGCATGTGTCTTGAGAGGGGTTCCCTATGGCAGTGAGGTTTAAA
Source organism: Cichlasoma orientale (assembly GCA_034780415.1). Taxonomy (NCBI): domain Eukaryota; kingdom Metazoa; phylum Chordata; class Actinopteri; order Cichliformes; family Cichlidae; genus Cichlasoma; species Cichlasoma orientale. The sequence continues at coordinate 165,875 of JAVDPK010000335.1, forward strand.
TGAAAAACAGATGTCTCCACTTAGAGAGTGAATTAGTAAAATATAAGCTGTCAAACACAATTAATAATAACAAAGAAAGCACACACATACACAATCAACAGTGAAAAGGCACTGACTTTCTCCGCTCCATCACTGCGGGGACATGGTGACTCAAATCATTTTGTAACAGAGTATATCCTGCACAGATAAGCTATACAAATCCACCAGAAGCACTCCATTACACCATATGTACAATGCCCCAGGAAAAGTTAATTTGGAGATAGGATGCTGGTAGAAGAAGAAGTTTCAAGAGCAAACCAAGGAGAAAACGCACTTCCTCTCTTTCATGCTTTTCCTTTGTGACTTTTTTAGGATAATACAATTTCACTTCTTCCATCTGCCCATAAATGTAATGTTCTTCTGGCTTGGTGATAGCTCATTGCAAATTGAATGAATGATGACATCTATCCATCTAGTAGCTGAACACAAAAATAGCCACCAAATAAACAAAACCAAAAAAATAAATAAATTGACATACTGTATAGTTTATTTACTGTTCCACTGGATTCCTGTAACTGGTCAGTGGTTTGGAAATAATCACAAGAAAAACATGTGCATACTTAAAGCAATCCCTCATTTGCTCATACACCAATCAGTCAAGTGCTGCTTTATTTTTGTTGGCACTGATAATTTCTTAGAGTTTATTATCACTGCTTTTCCCCATACCTTAATCATCAGCACATTAGCTGCTGACACTGGTATCCAGTTTTGCTGCACTGGGTTTCTTTATGGGTCGATTTTGCTTTAGCATAAAATCTGCCTATGGGGATTGATTTTTCAATATTCATCAACTAGTGTTATCATTAGCAACGAATCACTGCTAATGACTACTAATATATGAAATGAGAGTCACTCGCTTGAGTGTGAGGGGGCCTGCTTTAGTTCTTCAATGACATGAAGAACCAAAACATGAATTCTATTTGCGCCATGCCTGCTTGATGTGTAAATAAGTAATGGTGCTTAGTGGGCTTTGTGAGAATATTGATGCACAAGCTCTCAGTTAATGCAGACTGAACATCACAATTGTGGTCAGCATTTGCTAACTCAGTGCAGTTACAGTTACTGTAAGTGTAGCATTGCTGCTATGGGAAGCTCATTAACACACCAAAAGCCACATTGACTACTTCAGCCGCACAAATAGTTGAAACTGCTGGTATACATTTATGTATTATTCATAAGCAAAAAAAAAAATAGACATTTTTGTTTAAAATCAATTATAGGTTTTTCTTTTAGGATATTTACAGCCAATATTTAAGACTGAATAGTATACACAGTGATGATAGCAGTTGTTTCTTTAAGCCTCTGCCACACCACACCACAAATCCTCTGCCAGCAACTGAGACAAATACTTTTCTGCTTAGCCAGGGATGAATTTTAGCTAACACAACACATTTCACCCAACACAGGGTAGAGAAACAGGATCTGCCAACGGTACATAATCTCTCCCTCTTTATCGGTCCCTCTTCCTATCTTTTCCAATTTCCTCTCATGTATTTTTTTTACCCTTTCATACTCACATTTCTCTGGGTTTTGCTCTCTCCAGCTCATCTTTCCCCCTTTTTTCCATTCTTTTCCTGTATTTCTGATTTACAATCACAAAGATTGTAAAGCAGAAATATATAGGAGAAAATAAGCAGGTAAGCTTTTAGAAGGTATTTCCCTTGCCTGATAGTTTTCTGCAGGATCTTCATATAATGCATTCTTGTCCTTTTTTCTGTTGTGCTCAATAGGCAGCTTTTAAGATCTGGCACTGGATCAAGTTGTTTAAGAGAAAAACAATACTGCTGTCTACCTGTGCATGTGTGTGTGTGTGCAGGTATGTGTGTGTGTGTCCAAGACTTTGTACATTTCGTGTAGTAGAATCCTCACCTGCCCCTGGGTAGTACTGTATTTGTGTGTGTGTGTGTGTGTGTGTGTGTGTGTGTGTGTGTGTGTGTGTGTGTGTGTGTGTGTGTGTGTGT
>JAVDPK010000335.1:167974-191403 GCA_034780415.1 Cichlasoma orientale
TGTGTGTGTGTGTGTGTGTGTGTGTGTGTGTGTGTGTGTGTGTGTGTGTGTGTGTGTGTGTGTGTGTGCGTGTGTCTGAGTTTGCCTACAATGTGTGATTCCTTCTGATAGGGTTTCAGTCGTCTGTAACAGCTGAAATTGTATTTGCTAATGGAGCCATTTTGGGACAAGCGGGCTCAGACAGAAACAGAGCTATCTGACCTGAGATAACACCTTTGTTTGTTGGCATTTCTGCCCACTGCTGCGCCTAATTTATCAGGCATTTGAACTGTACCATTTATTCTCTATTAAACTTACACAGTATAGAGATTCAGTTCAGTTACAATGCATTTTGGCGTGTGTCTGAGATGATTTTAGTATTTATTAGCTGGTATCCCTTGAGCAAGACACTTAATGCTGATATTGCTCCACCATTGCTGTTCAGTCGTTGCAAAAAATAACTAATTTTCTCCCAGATTTGTGTATGTGTGTAACTGTATAAATATAAAATGAACTGATGCTGAGCAATAACATGCGAGCAGTGAAACTTTGCTCTTTTGATAAACAAAACAAATTGCTGAATTTTGGTTGGGTTTATCCCGTAATAGTTCCCTGACCTAATCACTAATGGCAATCTCAGCACACGGATAAAGGGTATTAATTCTCACGGGGGATAATAATGGAGCATTGGTTCATCAGTTCAGTGCAGTTGCCATGAAAAACATTGCCACCTGCCATTAAATTGCTAGCAAGTGACATCTGCAGGCACATCTGGAGTGGAAAAGCGATTTGGTATCAGCAAAGCATCATATAGCATTACGCAACAGTGAGTTACCACCTACGCTGAGTCCAACTGAGGAAATCTGTTCTAAAATGAGAAGTCAACAGCTTGAAAAAACCAACACCTTACACAGTAACTGATGGTATAACATTACAAAAATACAGAAAAAAGCATTATATTTGTATTTTTAAAACGTCTTTTACAAATAAACTAAAACAAGCACTGGCAAGTACATGATTAAATAGTCAAAGGCATATATTAAATACTTACACTATTTTAACTGGAAGAAAACACACATTGCTATTCTTCTGCAGTAAACGATTCAATCTCCGCAGCTTTATGTCAGCATTTATATTAATAAAAAATAGTAGTACATAGTGATTAATTGTGATTTCATTCGGCTCTGTGTGGCATAGATTCAACAAGGTGATGAAAACATTGCTCAGAGATTTTGGTCCATATTGAAATGACAGCATCACACAGTTGCTGCAGATTTGTCAGCTACACATCCATGATGCAAATCTTGTTCAGTCACATCCCAAAGGTGCTCTATTGGATTGAGATGTGGTGACTGTGGAGTTTGAATACAGTCTACATTCAATAATTCACTGTATCCATATGCCTCCCCAGACCGTTGCTTACCCACCATGAAACTGGTCATGCTGAACAATTTTACAGGGAGCATAATGTTTTCCATCGCTTCTCCTGACCCTTTCATATCTGTCACATATGTTCGGGGTGAACCTGCTCTCATCTGTGAAAAGCACAGGGCACCAGTGGTGGACCTGCCTGTTCTGGTATTTTATGGCAAATGCCAATTGGACTCCACAGATAGAAGATACTGGTCCTGGTGATTTGTTAAGGACCTTCTACAGCTTTCGTAGTGTAACTGTCTCCTGGAATTCTCCTCCATGCTCTTAAGTCTGTGCTGGGGGATACAGCAAATCTTCTGGTAATGACATGTATTGATGTGCCACGCTGGAGGAGTTTTACTACCTGTGCAACCTCTATAGGGTCCAAGTGTCCCCTCGTGCTACCATTGAAAAGGTCTCCATCTTTCTTCAACTCTGGTCACTTTCCCATTAGCCCCACACTGAAATGAGTCATAAGGCTTTCTGAATGGAATTACCTGGGACAAGACATTAGCATCACTGGTGGAAATATTACATTGTCATCATTGTAATAATAAAATGGTGTGCAGGAAAGGTGTTGGCAGGGTGGTGAGAGGGCTGAGTATGATATTGAAAGGTATGCTGTGAGGTGAGCTTGAGTTCATGGTTGAAATAATGAGGGTGTTAGGTGAATTAATATTTTCAGGTAGGGCATGTGAATACATGAATGTGAAAGGTAATTCTTACTATCCACCAAATCTATGCATATTTTAGAATATGAGATGGCTTGGCTTAGTTTCTGAGGAAAATATTGCTGTAATATTACATTTTTTATGCTACTGAGTAATGTACCCATTGTGAAAGTTACAGTCTTTCAAGGGGTTCGAGTTTAATTCCAAGAAACTGAGCACCACACTATCTTTAGAATACAAAATTATAACACTGTCAAATGTTAAGTTAAATTGGATAATTTTTCAGAACATCTGAAGTTCTTTTGAGTGCACTATCTTAGCATAAAAAGTAGACCTAGCAATATTGTCTCTTGAGCATGTTTTCTTTACAATAATCACTTAAAAAAAACATTATATATATATATATATAAACCTCTATTTGCTGACTCCAAAACTAAAACACAGATCACTAATGTATCCATACATCATGCTGTAAATTAATGCGGTCTGCATTAGGAATAATACTATAAGTACTGTATGCATCGTGTTTACTGGAACATTATAGGCTGCACTGAAGAAATTTGGCAGGAGGCTGTAGGAAGAAAGAAGATGTGTGCAAGTTTGAGTGCTTGGAGGTGGGAGTGAGGTTACAGGAAGGATAAGGGATTTTGAACCTGAAGACTGCAGCAGCACAAGGTCAAAAGGGTAGCTGTCCGTATTTGGAAGTAGCCAGCAGCCAGCCAATTATTATGGATTAGAGGGCCATCACAGCCTAAAATCTTGCAAAGTGCGCATAGGCATGCAGACTTTCTTTCTCAGACTCATGTTAGCTGAGAGTGAGGACAAGCTGAAGAAAAGCTAAAGAAAGCTTTCAATTTTCTACTGTAAATTCAGTTTATAGACATAGCAACCACAAACAGTGAAAATACTTTCACAAATGCTCAGGGCCAGAACCTGTTTTGGACTTATTGGTGATAAGCAATGGTGCATGACAAAAATAGGAAGTTTAGAAAATATATGAAGCATGCAATGCATCAGATTAGCATTCTCAAACACTCTCATAACCCCTAATGAAAACAATAAATATACTCCTAGTGATAATGGCATGGCATTATCAGACAGCAAAACAGGCCAAATCATATAAAAACATTTTTTAATGGGATCGCTTTATGAATAATATTTTATGTAATGAACATTTCTAATGAATGATTTGAAAGCCTATGAAGTATTTAATATCACAGGCCTATTTTGCAGTAGGTTATTCATATGTTGATAATCATATTTTATCCTATGCATATGGTATTGTGCAAAAGCCTCAAATCACCCCACCAAGGACTTTCTTGTAATTTTTAAATCTTGAGCAACAATTCTCAAGATTTTCTGGAGGTCTTTCACAGTTTTTCTTTGAAAATGAACTTTTTCACTCATTTTCAATTCAGTCTTTCTACCTGATTATTTTCAGAGGAATGGGTTTTTTTTTTGTTTGTTTGTTAAGCCACTTAACATTGACCTATGAATCACTCTTTTTTTTTTTTTTTTTTTTTTTTAAAGGCACTTAACTACCAGGATGAACCAGTGTTGAACTATGAATAAAGAATTACAAATGCAGAAAAGTCTCAGCATCTGTTAGGCAATAGCTTCATTTTTCAGCATGATCCCCAGAGCCTGGATCTCAACATTACTGAAGCTGTGTAGGATCATGTTGACAGGAAATGGAGCAAAAGGCATCCAGCATCCGCAGAAGAGCTTTGAATGTCCTTCAAAAAGCCTGGAGAATCATTCCTGAGAATTACTTGTAAATGTGTAAATGTGTCTCCTCTCTTTCCTCTTTTTGCTTAGAAACCCCTTGTCCCCTTGTCCTTTCTAACACTTTTTAACCTTAGCGGCTCTCTTTAGCAGTAAGACACTTTGTGAATAACTTTTACTGTATATTTGGTATATTTAGGTTTCCCATCACATCATATATCAGCCAGTGACATTTTTCACTCGTGTTAGCTGCCACCTCACTCACACACCTCATAGTTAAATAGACAGAATAGATAAACTCCACCACGCAGCATCACCAACAGTTATTTCACTCATAACCACAAATCATAACCTCATGGTGGCACTAGAGGAAAATTAAGGAGATTAATTCTTTATCACTGGAATTAAGCTGTTAGGTTAGTCAATGCATCATTGTTGCTGGTAAAACAGTGAAATAACATAAGAGGAAGAAAATAATCAACCTCATGTGAGCACCACAAAGGAAAACCATTATCAGTAGATATTTGGGCTCATGTTTAAAAAAAAAAAAAAAATAGAACGAAAGAAAAAGAAAAAAATAAGAGAAATTTAATCAAAACACCATTTTTTGAGTTTACAAACATGAAAATACAAATTTGCTTTAATTCAGCTTAAAATTGTTTCAGACAATTAACTTTAGCAGCTTTGATTTAAAATAAAGCAGTGAAAGAAAAGAACAGCTAAGAGGTCATCCACTGTATTATATTAGGTTTATATGAAACAAAACTAACACACAAGCAGACTTTCCACGATGAGCTGTTAGGGAGGAAAAGTCTTGGGAAACTGCTTCTTCTATGGAAGATGAGCACAGGCATGATGGAAACATACTGTGGGCTTAATCATAACTTAATTAAATATATATGTTTCTTTTAATAGTAATTAAAATGATTTTGACCACAATGATGGTTTGTTTTAAATTCATCTCTTACTACCATAGACTTAATTACTATTAAAATTTATCTCACTGTCACTGGAAGCAGGCTCACAGGCTGTCTTTGTACTGACTGCTACAAAATGGGATCAACAGCTGCAGCTGTCAGTTGTCTATACTAGTCGTAGAAAACAACTTTTCAAACTAAGAAAATGCAAACAACAGTAGGACTGTGAAAAGATTGTCAATGTAACTAACAAATGGATTCAGCTTAGTATGTTAAGTTTATTCATCTAACAAGTTAAGGTTGAGGAGAGGTATGTGTTCATGAAACAGGTGGAGAGGTGGAGTGTTTGCAATAGAAGAAAGGAAATTTCCATTTTCATATGAATTAGGATCACTTTCTTTAAAGTATAACATGATGTGCTCTTATATTACCCTTCTCATTAAACTTGTTTCTGAAGATTTCACTAATTAACCAACCGAACTTTAAGGCATCACAGCCACAAACTTTTGTAAATAGATGAATGGACTTTTATGTGTTTTGCAATATTTATTTGTAATGATATCACGACCTGAAACTACACATTTAGACCAGCAGAGTTAAACTACAGTACTGTGCAAAAGTCTTGAGCCTTTTTTTTATATTTTGCTTTCTTGTTTTGTTTTTTGTTTTTTTGTTTGTTTTTTTTAAGTTATCTTAAGCAACATTTCTCCAGGCTTTCTGAAGGTGTTAAAAAAAATTTCTTTGGACATTGGCTGCTTTTTCACTCATTTTGAATCCAGTCTTTCTATCTGAACACTTTTCTGAATGTTTTCTTTTGTTTATTAAGCCACTTTACATAGACCTATGAATCACTCAAGCATGCAAATTTTGTGTTTAGTCCAGGAAAAAAAAATTCCAAAATATCACACAGTTTGACAGGCATAAAATAGTATTTTTGCATTAACAAGTTGATTCCCGAAGGGGTATTAGTCAAAAACATGGCATATCTTGCCATGGTGTGCATTGTGTCTGTAAAAAATTTAAGGAAACTGGACAAGTAGAAGACAAAAGAAAAAGTGGTGGGTCTAAAAAAACTATCTACTGCAGATGAACAGTATCTGAAAGTCATGTCCAGTAAAAATCCAGCAAAGACCCGACACAGGCCCTTCAGTTGATCCAGCTACTGTTCACATCAAAAATGGCCTCAGTGGAAGGGCTGTCAGGAAGCCATTCTTAAGGAAGGGAAACAAGGATAAAAGGCTGAGGTGTGCTAAATTACATAAAAACTGGACTGAAAATCAGTGGTAACAGGTCTTATGGAGTGATGAATCCAAATTTGATTTTTGGTTCAATTTGTACAGAGGAGAGAGATACAACAGTGAGTTTCTACAGCACTGTGTAAAATAGAGTGGAGGCTCTGTCATGGTTTGGGGCTGTATTACAGCCAGCGGTGTTGGAGATCTAGTCAAAATTTATGGAAACATGAATGCAGAAAAGTACTGTTAGATTTTGAGCCATCATGCAATACCATCTGGTAACAGCTTAATTTTTCAGCATGACAATGATCCCAAACACACTGCCTGTGCAGTAAAAGCATACCTGGATAGCAAAACGTGCAGTGGAATACCAGTTATGGACTGACCTCTCCAGAGCCTGGACCTCAACATTACTGAAGCAGTGTGGAATCATCTTGACAGAGAGCAGAACAAAAAGCAGCCAAAGAAAAGTTTTAGTGTCCTTCAAGAAACCTGGAGAATTCCTGAAGACTACTTAAAGAAATAACAAAAAAGCTGCCTAAGAGTTCTTTCTTTGTCAAAAAATAAATATGGTCAAATCATATATTGACTTTCAAGGTTTTTAGAATTGTGCAAACTCTGTTTTTGTATTTTTATGAATGTTTGAACATTTATCAATAATTCACTGCACCTATTTTCCTACCACAATATGAAGGACTGAGTGGTGGCTAAAGGCTTTTGCAAACTGTTATCCAAAGAACCAGAAAGTGAAAGTCCTGCTCTCACTTGGTTACCCTATTGTCAACTTAATGCCATGCACTACTTTTCATATTACTTTGGCATTTAAATGAGAAAAGTAAATGAGGAATCATTCAAATCTGGTGGTGGCCAGCCTCCTAATTCCATTTTGATTAGCCGTCTCTTAGTGCTTCTACCACACCTGCTTGGACATGCACCACTACCCCGCCCCCTCGTTAGGAGAGAACGTTCCATCATTAATGAGACACCCAATAAGCACAGTGACCCGGCAGCACATTCCCAAAACATTCCATCAGTCAGTAGAGCATGTGCATAAGATCGTTTGCGAAATGCTCATTAATTACAAGCCGATGGGACTAGATGAGTTTGGGGTTGCTGTGGCACTTGAGATGATAAAGGATATAGTTAATGTGATCAGTCATTAGCATTTAACAGTAAGCAACTCACATGAAACATGCTTTTTTTGCATCTCATGGCAGGAGAAAGAAAAGTGGGTTAGGCGATTTAAATATGCAAAGTCATGTGCAAGAAGATATTTAAAGGGAAAGTGAAAGGGAGAAAGAACCAAACTAAAATATAAGATGAAATCAGGAGAGAAAACCAAAGGCGAAGGAATGAAATTTAATGAGCTGAGTTTTTCATTATTATTATTATTTCAGCTCCTTTGCATACTTAAATGTTCTTTACAGGTCTTTGGCTCAAGCAGTTGTCCTTCTTTTAATGACACAGTGAAAATGCAATTTGTGTTTTCAATTTTCTTATCCACTCAGTCATAAAGTGCAACCAGGTAATGTTCAAAAATATTGCTCCATAAATGTAATAGCATGACTGCTTTCACTTAAAAAAAAAAAAAAGTGATGTGCTTTATCTTAATGGAAATTGTTTAAAATCCACTACTTCAAGCAGAGCTTGAAAATGAGGCAGTACGCTGAATGGACATGTTATGACTCATAATACCATTTAATTACTTAAATGAACATTAGAGGATAAGACGGATTTTTAATATCCCCTTTTGCCCTTGTAGCCCTTCAGTTTTACTAGTTTCAAAAGTAGGTGAATATGCAGTACAGTAAAGTTCACTCACCGACTGGCTTTTACTTTTCCACACTACCCATCACACAAACGTATTCCTGCCTGCAGGAAAATTATCCCAGCTGATTTTATCGTCACTGTTTTTTTGCTACTTTTGCGTGCTGAATAAACTCACCTCTATGCACAAGCCTGCCCATCCATGCAACAAACACCTATCTAATGGGAGGTTAAAAGCCTCCCATATCAGTGCACCACCTTGGAACCAATGGATAAAGATGGGTTATGTCTCGCATATCCCCCATCACCCATGTTTTTCATGACAAAATAAATACAATGGCCCCTCACCACTACACTTAGGTCACTGTTTTGAAATCACCACATCTCGCTGGCACAGAACATGTGGCACAAATATTCATAGATAGATAGATGGATGGATAGATGGCACAGACGTCCTAAAATGCTCTGTGGGACTGAGCTCTAGTGACTGCAGGCATTTGTGCACAGTGAACTCAGTGAACTGAACTTGAATCCGCAGAATGCCACAGCAATAAGTGTCCTCAAGAAAGTAGGTGAGTCTTGTAGCCCATTATGTTACAGCACTGCAGCATGTATAATTATTAACTAATTATTGACTTATTTCAGGTGCAGGTAAAGACTGAGCAGTGGAGGTCACTGAGTATTCAAGTATTCTTGCATACTCTTACAAACGCACAAGGATCACACAAAATAGGTACAAATGAAAAAAATATTCTAAGGGAACTTCTCAGGTGAGTTGTGTGTGTGTGTGTGTGTGGCGGCGGGGGGGGGGGGGGTGAAAAGGTGAACACAAGCATAACGACAAACCAGAGACACTGCAGTGAGAGATGAGTGAGATCAACTCGACGAGACACCTTGGAGCCTCATCTACCTGTGCCTTTCACAATAGGATCAGAGATGGTCACTGCAACCACCAGCCTGAACTGTTGATGTAAGGGAGGATGGATCCATGCTTTGAACTTATAGAAAAAGTGAACTCTAGGCTGTCTTTTAGGACAAATGAAAGCCCGCCTAGTATTTTTCAACTGAACCTGGTAATTACCTGTAGAAACAAATACTGTTTTTTGTGCCAAGGGAGCAATTCTTTCACAATGACTTCTTTTTACCACCCTTAAACAACAGTTTTATCATGAACCACAACAGCATCTGCCTGAGGATATACTTTTTTAAGATGTTTATTTTAAGACATCCTTGTATACTAGGAGGAGAATATACCATTTATGTCACAAGATTGCATTTCATCTCAGCTCTTTCAAAGTTGCACAGAGCTTGGAAGCAATCGTGTTGGTGAACAGGAGGAGCAAAAACAGGAAATTAAACAGACAAACTGACAACTGCAAAGGGGAGAGACAAGAGTAAACACAGAGGGCTGATTGGACAAAGGTGGAAACAGTTAAGCACAGGTGAAACTAATGAGGGCAGGGCAGACAATCACTAAGCAATGCACAAAATAAAACAGGAAGCAAGAACAAGCGAAGGCATGAAAACTAACACATAGACAAAACCGAGGGAGACAAAGCCAAGGGAACACAGGCGCCACTAGTAAAATGTGAACACCTGAAACCCGAGAAAGAATACCAAGTTAAAATTAAATACAGAACAGGAAACCAATTCTGTTGTACCTATAATAAGACAAAACATCAATATAACAGAAACAAAATGTCATTCATTTCCACAGCGCCCATCGCAGCAATCACATAAAAATACCCATAAGTTCCATAGAAGTGGTCCATACCGCCCCCAAAGGAGAAATCAGTCAGCTTAAAAAAAATCTTTTTAATCATCAGAACACTCAGAGGAATTCATATTTGTATTTTTTTTTTCCCATGGAGAAAGCCCCTTAATGTTCTCAGCGAAAAATTTTAATTTGGTTTCTCCTAAAACAGAAAACGGGTCTACGGGGTTCTTTCAGCATCAATATTGCAAAATAGTTGAATATGAGCAGAATTCAGTGGAGACCAGGTTGAAATGAAACTAAACATAAATCAGCCTTTGAGGCACACTCTCTGGCAATCCATCAGAGACATGAAATTGCATTGTCTCCACATGTTACTTTTTGGGCAAAGAGGCTGCTGTAAAATACAGTGTGTGGAGAGCATTTAAAATGTTAAACACTAGTGCAAAGACTCAGCTGCAGTTTTTACTCAGCGTGTGTTGGAGAGAGCCTGTGAATGTGAAACAGATTAATTTGAGTTAAGAGAAGGAAACCTATTGAGAGTGTGGGTGAAGGGTGGAGAGGAGGGCCGCCAATGAATAGCAGACTTGTGAACTGAAGAGATAAGGTATCTGATCTCTATCACTTGTATTACTCATTGCTCTCCCTCTCTCTTTTCCCTCTTCCTCTCTTTTCCTGCCTCTCACTGATTCCTTTAGGCTCATTTAGTTAATTAAGGCCACAGAATGTTTCAGAAAGCAATTATGCTGTGACATTATTAAAAGACCAACCTTCCTTGTAAGTGCAGATTGTGTCTGTTTCTTGTCTTCCAAGAGAAAGAAAACTTGTCCGAACTAAGCGGCTGTTGGAAATGGTTTGGATTTATCGAGAGAAACGCAACCTCAGCAACTTTCAGTTTCCTTTGTCTAATTTATTCTCCACTTTACTTGTAGATCCACATTTTCTTTTATTACTTTATTACATAACTCTTACAAAGCAATGGTAGACCGCAACTCTGCAACGCCCACATTTTCTAATAGGGATAAGCAGAGCCTGACACCTGATAACAGAAAATGCATGCCCAATGATATAATCTCCTGTTGATTATGGGTTACAAATTGAAATCAGTAGCCAGAGAAGAAACTTTTGAATTTATACATTCTCTTCAATATGATATCACAGCACAGAACAACACTGTTATTGTTATTACTATTATTTTTACATATGACACTGATCCTTGATGTTGCTGTAAGTAGTTGCTTCACCAGATATTAATATCTGGATATTAATATCTGGAGAAGCAATGTCATCAGCCTCTCCATCAAGATCAAACTGTACAAGTCACTGGTGGCGTCCATCCTCTTGTACAGGTGCGAAAGACGGACCCTGAACGCTGAAACAGAAGGGAGAATCCAGTTGTTTGAATACAAGTGCTTCAGGCAACTCCTTCGCATCCGTTACACTGAGCACAAGACCAAAAGTTCATTATGCAACAGATCACCACGCTGGCAGGCCGACAGGAGTCACTACTGGCTCAAATTATTGGCCAAGCTCATTCTTCAACGCACGGTGGAAGACGAATGCTGCAGAGGGAGCCAACACAAGTCCGGCGCAAGTCCAACGCACCACCGAGAGCAGTGGAGGTCACTGATCACACTCTCCAGCAAGGCACCCCTACGTCGCCAGTCAAGGAATTAATGATGATAAACCATGCATTTTTAAATATACATTATGACCATGAAAACAATATGTTGATTGACTAAAAGCCTAAAAACATTTTTTTCATCATACAGTGAATATGTTAGTTCTTTATTACCCTTATTTGCTGTACAAAGAAATACAAAAGTGCCAGGGGAAGAGGGGGATGAATGAGGGAATTTGCTCATGCTAATCAACATACTGCATAAAGCTGCAGTGATTTGTAGTACATGCATGGTGATTTGTATTGCAATGCTATGGTGTTTATGAAGGGAGAGATGTGAGGAGAGTTTCACAGAAGTGCAGATGCTGATTTCCTTTTTCTAGTGCTATTTTGAGACTATGCAAATAATCCCTGGAACGATTGACACCAAAGGTCGTTAATTAACATAAGTCAATTTCACTGTGCTTCTTTTGGGAGTGAAAGCAGCATTCTACCTTCTCCCTTAGTACATGTACAGTGCAAATGAAGGCAGACAGATGCACTAGACGTTGTGTTGAAAGTGGTAGGAACAAAATGTTCCACTTTTTGTAAATTATATTTTTGAAATAATATGTAGTGTGTTCTGCAGACAGATTGTAAGTGACCCTGAGGTGACCAAATGATCACAACTTTTCTTATTTATGATTAAACCATTTATTTTCTAAACTTTTTATCCAGTATCATTGAAACAAACACTTTCATCTCCAAGTGGGCTCATCATTAATTGATGACAAATTCAAGCCGTGAAGCAAATTGTCACATTTACAACATTGATAGGATTACTGCAGAAAAAAGTAAGGACAAGCAGCCATGGTACAAGTTACAGTTCCCCCGTATTGTGAATTCTGTATCACTTATGTGGCTTATTGGCAAATCTAAATGAAAGGTATTAGTTACACTTACATGGATCATCCACAACAATAAAACCACAGACAGGTAAAGTGAATCACTTTGATCGAGTTGGCACATTGCAGTGTTCTAATGAAAAACCCTGGGTTCTTTCTTTCACGTGGACACTATTTGACACCTACCACCAACATAAACACTGCTGTAGACACATGCACACACCTCTCAAGTGCACACGCCTCACCCAGCAGGAAAATGTGCTACTCCACATCACAATCACTTTAAAAAAATGCCTTGTGCTGAAGCACAACCGTTCAGCAGAGGCCCCACCTCACATCCTGTAGGGTCCGTACATGGTTGAGGGATGGCACCTACATGAATATATTTAGGTAAGTAGTTTTAATGTTTTGTCTGATCACTGTGTGAGTATACATGTGCTTTTCAACTCAAAGTGTATTGACTGTTTCATTTCAGCCTAATGTTACAGTCCCCTGTGTACAGGTCTATACTTTTTTGGACAAAGACAATTTTTGTAATTTTGCCTCTGCACACCACCACAGTGAATTTTAAATCAAACAATCAATGATGTGATTGAAATGCAGACTTTCAGCTTTAATTCAAGCAGTTTAACAACAATTAGCTGCCTTAACTCTTGAGGAATTACAGCTATTTTTAAAAAAATAAATAGTCCCCCATTTTCAGAGGTTCAAGAGTAATAGGATAAAATAGCATAATTTAAAATCTAAAGCCTTTTTGTAATACTTCTTTGAAAGTCCTTTGCAGTCACTGAAGTCTAGAACCCATGGGCATCACAAATGCTGTGTTTCCTCCCTTAAGATGCTCTACTAGGCCTTTACTCCAGCTGCTCTCAGTTGCATCTTGTTTGTGTTTATTCCAGAATTCATCCTGCTACTTCTATCAGCAGTCACATCATCAATAAATACTAGTAGCCTGGTTCCACTGGCAGCCATACGTACCCATTCCATAACATTGTCTTCACCATGTTTTATAGATGATGTATAATGCTTTAGATGATAAGCTGTTTCTCTCCTTCTCCATACTTTTCTTCTGGTAGAAGTTCATCTTGGTTTTACCCTTCCAAGATTTGTTTACAGAACTGTGCCAGGCTCTTTTAGATGTTTTTATGGCAAAGTCTAAGTTGACCTTTCTCTTCTTGAGTGTAACCAGTGGTTTGCACCTTGTTGTAAACTCTCTGTATTTCCATTCATGAACGTATTTCTTTTTTTTTTTTGTTAAGCCTGTCATGTCTGGCAGTTTTCACAATCACAAACATGATCTGAATACACTGTTGTGCCAAACATATTTGCTTTTACAAGAAGAGCTCTATAAATTTTTTATGGGCTCCTCTTGTTAATCTTTGTCTATTTGTCTTTTTATTTTATTTATTCATTCATTTCTATTACTGGCCACGCAATATGACTGCCATGTCTGACAGGCAAGAAGAAAAGAATAAGAAAACAAAAGTAGAGGGGAGAAAACAGAAGAGATGAGGGGACAGAGCACAGGTACACATACATACATTCACACACACACACACACACATATATAATGGTTTATTTATGTTTTGATTCCCTCAGTGTGTCTGCCTTCTCATGTATCAAGTCTGCGTTTCTGTGTTCCTGGTTATTAACTTCCTGTTTTATTTTCCTAGTGTCCTGTTCCCTGTGTGTTGTGTTCAGTTTTGCTTCCCCTGTGCACCTGCCCTTCCCAGCTGGTCCCTCTTGTCTCATTAATCCTTGTAAATTTATTGCCTCTTGCTCTTCGTTGCGTCCTTGTCGTCGTTTGTCTCCGTCTGTTGGGTGCGCTCATGTTCATGTTTATTTCTATGTCTACTCAAACCTAGTTCACGTGAGTTAGCGTTTTGTGCTGCTGGTTCCTGACTAGCTCTGCTTATGTTCTGTATTTGTGCTAATAAAGCTGAAATCAAAGTTTAGTTATTGCCTCCCTAGTCCTATGTCGGGGTCCTGTGTCTTGCCTGCTGTATCATCACATGAGATACACACACACACACACACACACACACACACACACACACACACACACAATCACGCAATCCTGCTGTGTGATTTTGTGTGTGTGTGTGTGTGTGTGTGTGTGTGTGTGTGTGTGTGTGTGTGTGCGCGCGCACATGTCTCTGTCAATAAATGTAATAAGAAATGAAGCTGAGAATCTCCAACAAAGCCAACCGCGATCTAGAGACACACAGGGAAAGACCCAGGGGACCCAGGCCATCCACAGCCCACCAGGAGCTCAGAAGACCTGAGGCCATGCATCCCGATAGCAACCATGTGGACATCCCAGAGGAGGAAGGAGAGAGGCCCCAGACAGAGCTCCCATGCCCAAAGGGCAATAGCCCCAGAGAGCCAGAGGCAATGAGCAGCCCACCCTTCCACAGAACCCCTCCCCACCGCCCGAGGCGAGACCACGGTCCCGAGGCCCCCGGTGCCCCAGAACCGCACCCCCCCCCCCCCCCCACCACCACCACCACCACCACCACGCCAAAGAGGCCCGAGCCACCCCCAGGCCGCAACCCCTAAGGGAGCGGGCCAACAAGCAGGCCAAGACATCTGGACACACACCCCGGGACCAACAGGCACCCACATCCCAGGGGAAGCAGCAACGATCAGTGAGGAGCGGTAGGGAGGGGTAGCTCCCACCCTCCACAACCATGTCCCACTGGGGCCAAGGCTCAGTAAGCTCCAGATCCAGGCTCAGCTGTGCACATGCCAATACACACAGACCACATACTTATACACACAAACACACATATAGGCCAGTCATGCACTCATGTATACACAGACCATACATGGACACACCCTCATCAACCCCCATGAAGTGTGGGTGAGCAGGCACCAGCACAGAGCCCCAGCACAGAGCCCCAGCACAGAGCCCCGAACTACTAGCCAGCCCCCACCCCACGCTGGGTGCAGGAAACAGAGGTGTGGGAAGACCTGCCCACCCCCTCCTCTCACTTGAAGTGTTTGGGGTGATGTGTGAGTGTATATAGTGGATAGAATATATATGACTGTGTGAAAGCTACGGTGCTATTAAAATTGGTCAGGAAACATATGGCTGGGAGACAGAAGACTAATTCCTTCTTTTCTAAAGAATTTACCAGATTGTTGATTTGGCAACTCCTAAAGTTTTTGCTATTTTTCTGATTGCTTTTTCAGCATAATGATGACCTCCTTCACTGCATCTCTTCAATAACTTCATAGATACCAGGTGCACACACAAACTAAAAATATATTGTGCTGCTTTCATTATACTGGATTTTACAGGATATTTTTAATGCCATTTTGCCTCCAGGCTCCTGCTTTTGGGACCCCACCTCTACACTCCACTGACAATAAGTAGTGATTGCTTTCTTATCTGATGGCCATTTTAATTTGTGAGCAATATGGATATGAATTTCATAATAGTCCATGTGTCCAGTATTTTAATCATAGTGCAGCATGAAGTCATGAGAGAAGTTGTTCACATCAGACTGAACCCAGTCCAACCCCTCACAGAGAAACACCATAATTATTCAGTCACTGTCTTCTCATTTCCTACCTCCTCTTTCCTCCCATTTCCTGTCTTCTCCTTCCACCTTTTGTTCTTTTTGCCTCCATTTCTTTTCTGCATATATTGACTTCTCTAATTTATTTTCCCCAATTCCATTTTCCTTTTTTTCTTTGTCTTTAATTTTTTCTATGTTTGTCATTCATGCACCAATGCACTTTACTGTTACTTTCACGAGCAAGTTGCATTTGTTTGAGTATGATCTATTAAGTACCTGACATCTGTTCAGTTGCAAATGACAAATGTGAACTTGAACAGACAGCTGGATGTTTTAATTTTTAGACAAAAAAATGACATCCTGTTTATGTATTTGTGAAATATTTATTTAAAAAAATAAAGAAACACCTTTCTATTGTTTATTTTATTAATCACAACCACAATAAATGAAATGTATCAGTTAAAAGGCCGTGTTAATTGCATGCTTTCAAGATAACTGAAGAAGCTTTGTGTCTTTGTGTTTTTTAGGTTGAATAATAATTTGAACATTTAATTATAATTTTTTGGCAGCTTTATTTGTATAGGTTATAGTGGAGAGAGAAATGGGGGAGAGACACACAGTAAATGGCCACTAGTCAGGATGCAGACCTGGGCCACCCTGGCACCCCACTTTGAACACGCTTTAACTGACTCAGTAAATTCAGTAAAAATATGCTGCACTTTAGCTAAATGTTTATTTTAGATCACTCTCAGTTCACAAAATGCATGCTTTTTAAAATTATCTGTGTATTTTTATTGAGAAGTCAAAAAACAACAAACCCTTTTAAATAGAAAAATGCGAAATAAATTTGCAGCAGGTAATGCATCATTACTACACCTCTACAGTATGTCCACAGCTTCATTTCTAGGAGGTAAGGGTCTAGCTAGCCAGCAAAGAATCCACTCAATAAACCCCAAATTTATATAGGATATGAAAACTGTCCCTAGCAAGTCCATAAGCACAATAAACCCACTATGTTTCAACTGAATGCAGCATACTTGCTGCGATGTCATGTTGTGTAATGATAATGTGATTCTGAAATGGAATCCTATAGGATCTTTATATTTAAACTATCCTGCACGTGTGTTTAGAAATGGAGAAAGAAATAAAAGAAGTAAGTTAATCACTGGGCGGTGAATCTCTCCTTTTTTTCAAACTAACCAGATTGCGCATAAAATTTGGTGTTAATGAAACACAGTGTCTAGCTTAGCATCCAGTAAGAAAACTGGCTGTTCTGATCCCAGCTCACAAATACATTTTTATTTGTGAAATTTTGAAGACAAATTCATAAGGTTTAAAACCCAGAGCCACTGATTTAAAATTACCCCCTCATCCTCTTGCTCTGGAGTCTTTGAGATATTGCAAGGCTTATTTAAATTTTTATGTGAGCTTTCTCTGACCTAAAGAAGCTCTCACTTTTTTTTTTTGCTTGCATCATTTGACTTGACTATGGTGTGGCACCCCATAGGATTTAAACTTTGCAGGATTTGGTTGTAAACAGTTTGCTATTCTAAACAAACCAGTGGTGATTATTGAGGGAAAATATTTACTCTTTGCACATCAGAAAAGTAGAGTCTAATGTCACACATAGATGCCTGTATCATATAATCATGGTAAAAAGAAAGTATGTCTTCTCTCATTTCTAAGATGTTTCACAAATCAGGACCTAAATAACTCATATAAAAATGATCTCCGTACTAGACCTTAAAATTACAACCTTAGATGAACTTCATATCACACTGTAATTATTTATTCAACAAAAACTAAGGCAAGATGCAGAAGCAGCTTGTAAAAAATTAAGTACACCCACGATTCAGTAGCTTTTAGCACCACTTTTAGCAGCAATAGCTTGAAGTTATTGTTCACTGTATGACTTCATCAGTCTCTCACAACATTGTGGAGGAATTTTGGCCCACTCTTCTTTACAATGTTGTTTCATTTCATTGAGTTTGTGGGCGTTTGTTTATGTAAAGATCTCTTAAAGTCCTGCCACAACATTTCAGTCAGTTTGAAGTCTGGACTTTGGGTCATTGCAACACATTGCTTCCTTTCTTTTTCAGCCATGCTGTTGTAGATTTGCTCCTGCCACTGTCCTGTTGCATGACCCAATTTTGGCCAAGCTTTATCTGTCTGACAGATGGCCTCACATTTGACTCTAGAATACTTTTGGTATACAGAGGAGTTCATGGTAGACTCAATGACTGCAAATTGTCAGGTCCTGTGGCTGCAAAACAAACCCAAGCCATCAATCACCCTATGAGGGGGTTTATGCTGATATGCTGTTTGGTTTTTGCCAAACATGGCCCTGTGGATTATGGCCAAATATATCCATTTTCATCTCATCTGTCCAAAGTACATTGTTCCAGAAACGCTGTGGTTTGTTCAAGTGCAACATGATTTATGTTTATAAGATATGCAACCATGTTATTTTTAGAGAGAAGAGGCTTTCTCCTGGCAATCCTTCTAAACAAGCCATATTTTGTTCATTGTTTTTTAATTGTACTGCCAATAACTTTAACATTCAACATGCTAACTGAGTGCTGATCTTCTCTAAGATCATTGCTGATGTCTTCCTCATCGGCATTGTGTTAACAAACATCTGAATGCTGCAGACAAGCAACCCAGCAAAACTTCAGCTTTCATAGAGGCCGATGATGATGAATTAATCAAGTGCATTTGTTATCAGCACCTGGCTGCTACTTACTCTCTTAATTCCTATGGAAGCAGCAAAGGATATTCAATTTTTCACACACTGCTTCTGATGTTTGGCTTAGTTTTTGTTCGCAGCGTAAAATGTCACATGTGTTCATTTGAGGTTGTATTTACCTAATTTTAAGACCTGCTAAGGACTAGAGTCTTTTTATTACTGTATGTTATCATGTGTAAAACATTAGAACTGTGCTCACAGTAACTTTCTTTCTTTCCTTTTTTTTTAAACTTCCCTGGATCCTTCACTTGAAATGGCTAAAACAAATAAGACACAAAATAAAACAATTTGTTTTATCCTCCTCTGTGATTGTGTTTGTTGCAGTAACTCAGTAATATGAGTTCCTGATGAAATTGTGGAGGAGGCTTTTTTTTTTTTTTACACTTTTTTCCCACAGCAATGATTCACTCTATAGACCACTCTTAAATTCTCCCCGGTGTAGCAATTTGGACACATCATTCTCTGCCCCTCCAGCTGTACTTGGTATTTCAACCATGAATTCCTTCTTCACCTTTGAGCATTTACATTGCTTATCTCATTATATTCTCTTCCGGGTTTAATAAATACACACCTGTCAAGTCCTGTTATAGTCCACATTTTCATTAAAGGGACTTTACTCTCATACAACAGACAACACATTCACATCTTGAGGTCTCTAAAAAAGTTAAAAATGTTTAGCACAAAAGAGCCTTTCTAGTATTGTTTGCAGGAGATAAAGAAAAGTAATTCTTTTCCAATAATCCCAGAAAACATTACGTGGCATTACCTCAGAACCTTATTTTTCTGTCCTACTGTGGGTAGATAATGACAGCAAGGCAGCCAGACTAGAAGCTGTCTGTGAAAATCCCGCTCACAAAATGTTTTACTTTACAAAAGAGTCTGCCTCTGGAGACGTGTCACTGCTGTCATCAAGTTTTTTTCTTAGCTCAGAATTTATGGTCTATCAGTTTATCACTGTTTTCATGAGATGAATGATGACTGTAAATTACCATGCATGACACACTGACAAAGCCATTTGTAGTCCTTATGGAGAAAAAGCAGTGCCATACAGCAACAGGCATGGCGATGGGGTGGCTGGAGTAATCAACAGGCAGACGATAGAGAAGGGAACGTTAAAGAGAGGCAACAGAAATGAGAGGAAAGCAACATAAGTTTGGTTTTCTTTGGCATATCCCTGACTGCATATAATATATACACTGTACTTGATATTGTGAGCTCATGGATGCAGCCACAATGTGAAGACTTACTTGATATTGTTTTTCAGGAGATCTGTTTACTACTTTTGTCCAAATTGAAACATCTCAACTGTTAGCAGGTGAGTCTGACTGTTCAGACATTTCTTATTAAACTACATTGACAGCTATTGGGTGGCTTATCACAGATCAAGTTTATAAATCTGAACTTTAGTGATTTCAAGATTTTTTTTTTTTTAAATCTTAAAAGGCCAAAGTTGGCATGCCACTAACCCAGTGAGTTATTTCATGATATTACCTGGCTACATTTAACACAGATGGTTATAGTTCTAAAGTAGTTCTAAAAATATGCAGAAGTTACTTTCCTCCAGTGATACCATAAGGTTGAAATTGGTGGTTTTGAGCAAAATGGCTAAACAACTATGTACCAAATTTGCTAGAAATACATGGGCTAAAAAAGAGTTGTTGTATTAACTCGACCATCCTGTTATCATACACCATCATCAGATTAATACCACAAATTGGCAAATATTGATTTTTTTAACCAATTGCCAGTAAAATTTTTGATATTCACACGGTCAGATCAGTAGCTTTGAGAATAAACCCTATTTAAAAGATAAATAGACATTATGAGGTTACCCACTGGTTAGTGAAGTCCTGTTACAAAGCCTTGACCTGAGTATTTTTGCCTTTGCTTTCTGGAGCCATTTGAGGACATTGAGGCTCTGACATTGCACATTCATACAATACTGACTTGTCAATCACATGGTAGGCAGCCCTAAAACATATTCCCTTTTTACTCTAATGGGGACCATACACTGCAAAATGAAAATGACTGACCATATATTGCTTAGGAAATGTTCACTGGGGGTAATTTCCCCATAAATGTTGGTATGACTGACTTCTCTTTGAAACCAGGGGAATAAAAAAAAATACAGGTTTAAGGCACGTCTACATTAGTTTCACTTGTCAGACTTGAAAGCAACATCAATCTTTTATATGATTTTATATTTGACAAGAATATAAACTTGGCCCTTTCTCAAGTTCTTCATAGTAACTATGTTTCATTTGTAATGTGAGCAATAGCGTGGATGACTACCTTTTTATTAAAAGGAAGTTTTCACAGGACTCTTTGCAGCCCTGCGGAAAAACTAAGATCACCCCATGTTTCAGCAGCTTTTCGAACCACTTTTAGAAGCAATAGCTTGAAGTAGTTGTTTTCTGTATGACTTTATCAGTCTTTCAAAATATCTGTGGAGGGATTTTGGCCGATTTTTCTTGATGTTGCTTTAGCCCACTGAGGTTTGCAGGAATTTGTTTATGCACAGCTCTTTTAAGGTCCTGCCAGAACATTTTAATCAGGTTGAGGTGTGGACTGTGACTGGACCATTGCGACACATTGATTTTCTTTCTTTTTCAGTCATTCTTGTCCTGTGGCTGCAAAACAAACCCAAATAATCAACCCTCCACCACCATGCTTGACAGTTGGTATGAGCTGTTTCTGCTGTCATGCTGTGTTTGGTTTTCACCGTACACGGTGTTGTGCATTATGACCAAACATTTGCACTTCAGTCTCATCTGTCCAAAGGACATTGTTCCAGAAGTCTTCTGGTTTAGTCTTTTGCCATGAATGTTAAAGTTCTGCTATGAACATTAACATTCAACATGTGTAGATGTAAGGGTTTTTTTTTTTCTTTTCATTTTGTTGCAGTTTCTCTGGGCATTGCACAGTCTGACCTTGGGGTGAATTTGCTGGGACACCACTCCTGGGAAGGTTGTGACACACCTGAATGTTCCAGAGCAGCAAACTGCCAAAACATCTGGTTTTATAAAGGTGCTCACACTTGCTGATGATCACTTAATCAAGTGTATTTAATTAGCAGCACCTGGCTGCTACTTACCCTCTTCATTCTTCTGAAAGCAGTAAGGATATATTTATTTTTTCATAGGACTGCATAGAGTCCTGTGAAAACTTTCTTTATCACATAACTGTATGAGCAGTGATTAAACATTGGTAATACAGAAAACACAAAGTCACCAGTCACAGCTTTTGGAGTCTCTTTATCACCAGCCATTATATTGTTGATGTGTAGTTACACAAGCTTATGTCAGTCACACTGTAGCTTGCATTGTTTTGAATCATGTGGCTATGTCATGGTACAGCCCTATTACCAAAAAAAGAGCCAAGTAACAAAAAAAAAAATGCATTTCTAGTAAATCAGTTACCTATATATATATAATTACCTCCACCAAGGAGGTTATGTTTTTGGTAGCGTGTGTGTCATTCTATCTGTAAACACAATAGCTCGAAAAGTTTTTAATGAATTCTGATAAAACTTTGTAGGGGTGTAGAGTGGGGTCATGTTAACAGTACATTAAAATTTGGCTTACATCCACCGAGGTCTTCAAGGTCAGCTTCATGATTTACTGGTGAAAATTGACAAAAAGACTTATAATTTAGAAAAAGTGTGGTATGTATTGTCAACATATAGAATGCACCATATAAATATACAAATTGACTGCAGATTTAAAAAAAATGAAATAAGATGGAGCTTAGCTAGCAAAAGTTGTATTGTGTTATAAAATAAACGGCCATATTGTTACCCTCATAGCATACATGTAATTGCCCAAGTCATATTTCTGCCAAATTGAGATATCTGCCTAACTTTAATTTGCTGTAGCATTATTGCCTCAAAACTTTAAAAATTGAGTTAGGCAATTATCCTATGAGGTTAACAATATGTAAACGAGATACACAAACGACGCCTTTGTTCTCTGCACCTATACTCATTTTATAATGGACTGAATCAAAACTTGTCCTTTGGTCTGATGAATCAAATTTTCTAATCTTTTTTTTTTGGTGAGGCTGAGGAGAAGGGGAATCATACATCTTGTTATCAGCTCATAGTTCAAAAGTCAGCATCTGATATGGAATAGGGGGGCCTGTGGCAGGGGTAACCTGAACATCATTAAATACCCTGTTAATATTAAATGATACATTTTAGAACAAGTCATGCAACAAGTCTATTCACGTCTTTTTTTTTTTTCCAGGAAATGCCTTGCTTATCCCAATAAAACAATTTCAATCCATTTTCTGCACATACAGTAACAGTCAAAAGTTTGGACACAGCCATTCATGTGAATAGGTGAGTGTGTCAAAATTTTTCATTGGTACTCTAGTTTCCAAAGAGTTGGGGCACAAAGCTGGACTGTGATGCTACACAATGGTAAGCATTCATCTGTCCCAAATTTTCTTGAAATGTGTTACTGGCATCAAATTAAAAATAAAATAAAACTACAACATTTCTGTTTCACCAATAAATAGGTTTGTACAATTTTCAGTAAAATACTGGGGTGGAGGTTTGATTGCAAATCATTGCATTCTGTTTTCTGGACACAGGGTTGTAGTTATTATAGGTATTACTTGACCTCTTATTGAAGAAATATATATCCAGGTTGAGGCCTCTGCTTAAACAAAAGGATAACTGAACACACAGTATTATGTGTGTGTAGAGTTTTAATTTTTTCTCACTTTCAGTGTTGCATGATAAATAACTCATTACTAAACACTGTTATTACTTCTGCTTGTATGTTACTAATGCTAAACCAAAGAAATGCATTTAACCCATGGGCTTGTGTGCATGCTGACACCATGCTGACTGTCATAAACTATCCCTTATTTGGAGCAATAAATGAAACATTACCATTGATGGAGCTGCCTGTAATGAATTTTCCATTTTTATTCGCCATTTTCTTCATTTAGAAAAATGCTCCTTGCAGCGATGATAATCACATATTATGTTCTGGACAGATGACAGTGACTGAGACATGATAGTGACAAACATGAACAGACAGATATGGATTGCAATTTGTCATTGTAAAACATATTCTTTGCCTCTGAAGCATATTTACTAGCAAAATGAGCACTACTAAAAAAACTGTAATCACTGTAGTGGGCTAAACAAACAGAAAGAAAGAAAGAAAGAAAGAAAGAAAGAAAGAAAGAAAGAAAGAAAGAAAGAAAGAAAGAAAGAAAGAAA
>JAVDPK010000335.1:194703-218401 GCA_034780415.1 Cichlasoma orientale
GCGAGAGAGAGAGAGAGAGAGAGAGAGAGAGAGAGAGAGAGAGAGAGAGAGAGAGAGAGACTCCGTGCAGCCAGGCTCCAATCCGCCAGTCCTCAACTGAGAAGCGAGGCTGACGGACCGACTGCCGTTACAGCCACTCTGCTGTGTGTTCCCTCTCCCGCTCTCCTGCGCCCACACCAGCCGTAAAGATGCACCGGCACCGTCCTGCCCAGGGATTGACGTTGTTATTACCGGTCTTTTTATGGATTTTCTGCCATGTCAGCGGTGTGCACGGAGCTCTGCCAACAACCCGTAAGTTGTTATTTTCAGTGTTTTGATATTGTCCTTTAGGGCTGGGTGAGAGTGGAATTGGGTGAGAAACAATCAGTCAGCGTCTGGAGCAAAGCAGCACAGGTAGAGACTGTGTTTACGGCTACGTTAGTAGTGCCAGCCGACAGCGGTGAAAGACAGGGGAAGCGGGGTTGACTTTTGAGTTTAAACCTAAACGTGTTTCCTCTTCAGAATCTGTGGTTCTCTTATTCTGGCACACGGGATTTTACGACCGCTGAGATTTTTCTGGCTTTTGGGGTATCCCAAAAAGGACTGGAATACTGAATGGCATTTAAGTTTGTCAGTAGTGGTTTGCTGTTTGTTGTGCAGTCCCAGTCATCAGGCAAAGTGGGTTGGAAAGAGAAACAGTTTGAAAACATTTCTCAAATGTTAGGCTGTTTTCCTTTTTTCAACCCTTTTCTGATTTTTTATGTTGTTTAAGAAAATTAAATTTGCTTTTAGACTATTGCAGTGCGTTTTCATAAAAGAAATCCAATTTCAAAGATTCTGCTGAATGTCTTTTCTTTTTTCTTTTTTTTTTTAAAGCAGAGTTATTATCTTAATAGGGCTCAGCTTTAACTGTCAGTAACTAAGAATACATTGATTTGAATGTTTTTACCCACTTCTACGGTATGATTTAGTTTGCTTAAGGAATGTATTTGCAGTTTGAGTTCTGATTAGACACTTCTTCAGCTACTGGTCTGGGCATATTTAAGCCTAAGACTTTTTATTAATAGTCACTTTAAAACTTAGCATGCTTTTGGACTGCTCTGTTTTGCCTGGTCAAAGCCTCCACTTCATTGCTTAATTCTTGGAACACTTGATGATGGCTCCTTTTCGATCCGCACTGTAATTTCAGTCTTGAGAGTTTGTTTAAAACTTGCCCGGTGATGCATTTGTTCTTCACCGTATTGCCATTGACATACTCCAGGAATTACATTTTATGAACATATTGACCGTAGTTACTTCTTTCTCCAGTTTTATAGCATACTGACGTAACTGCCTGTCTGATAGTTTTGATATAAAATGTGCTATTATTGGTCCTATCCCTCTTATAAAGACCCGGTTCTGATTTCTATTTTTTTTACTTGGATTATCCACCCTTGGCTCAGCGGCATTGTTATGTTGCTGACGGTGACTGAGCCGATACTCTGAGGGTTCAGTGTGACTGATTCCCCCCGCGATCGCCAGGGCTTCTCGGGTCCTGGATGGATGTGCCCGTGGACGCGCCTCATTAATCATCCCATCTGACAGCCAACAACGGAGAGACGCTACCGCGAGTCCTTTGAGCATGCGTGTGCGCGTGAATCAGTGTCAAAGAGTGTGACAGGCAAAGGAGACCTGGAGAGTTGGAGGAGTTTGGTAGTGCGCTTCTCTTGCACAAAGCTGTCGTTAATAAGAGCGACCTCACATAGAATAGGTGTCATTGTGGCAACGCTGTTGCGTTCTTGATGCCGATGTGGAAATCCACAGTGCTCTTACTCCCGTCAGCTGGCGGCTCTGACGGAGCAGCATCGCTGTATCTGCAGAGGACATCAGTGTTTCATTAAAAGTTAGCTTTCAGGTCGCTTTAAAAATGTATCATCATTTTATAACTACTGTAAACATTGCACCTGCCACACGTCTTACATTTTCGCATACTTAGTGATTTAGAAATTATGGTACATACTAATATACTACAGTTTACCAAAAGAGCATTTCTAATTGTGTGTATGTGTGCGTGTTTCCCCCTTGTATATATGGGTTTATGTCTATTTGCATGTTACTTATTTGTCTATCCATTTATGGTTCCATAAATCAAGTTAAGTCAGTCTTTTTTTTTTCTTCTTCTTCTTTATTATATCAGGCCCATACAGCTGCACAAATCCTTGGTTTTACTTTAAGGGTGTGTTATTTGCTCACCATAGAATGTGACAGTTCAGAAACAGAAAAAAAAAGCAAACTTTGAAATGTAGCGCAGGTGGTCTATCCTATGCTATGGAGATGACAAAATGATACACTGTAAATGTAAGAATATGCTCCAAGAGGATATCCAGCAAATCTTGCCAAATAGATAAGGCAGAGCCAAATGGCCTTCTCACTACCGTGAAAACCTCGGAACAAGACAGAATACACAAACTCAGGTAGATGTAAAAAAAAAATACTAAATGGGAAAAAGACTCTTGAGAGAGAGAGAGAGAGAGAGAGAGAGAGAGAGAGAGAGAGAGAGAGAGAGAGAGAGAGAGAGAGAGACTCCTGGAGGATCAAGATCCAGCTCCAAAGCATCTGGACTGAGGCGCTGACAGGCAAGGGAGAGTGTGATGCATTGGGATTGATAGACGTCTGGCAATGACACATATAAGTGAAACAGGAGTGATTATAGCCAGGCAATTCAATGAAAGGTTAAGATTTAAACAAACAGGGAGGTTATTTCAGAGAAAGGAGATGTGATTGGAGAGGCTGTGAAGCTGGCTGATTTCTTCTTAACTCTGGGGCCAGACATAGTCCCTATTATTGCATCCTCTTGCAGTGGTTAGTACAAATATTCTGAGTTAGATCCATCCATCCGTTTTCTTCTGCTTATCCTTTTCAGGGTCGCCTGAAAAGCAAGAGGCAGGGTAAACACTGGACAGGTCACGAGCCTGTCGTAGGGCTAACACAGAGACAGACAACCATTCACGCTCACATTCACCTGAGTCAGATCAAAGATTTATAAAATAGAAAGTGTGGAATTTTATGTCATCTTATAAAATAAAAATTTTTCATTTTCTATCATTTTATTGGCTTAGGGTTAGCGTTACAGTGGCACATACTTAAATGAACACGCACACAAAAATATACACAGTAACTCACTCAGAAATCCAAAATCTTATGAGATGCATAGACAGCCATCAGGTGCATACAATGGAAGTGTTTGTCCTTGTTGTACTTCAGTGGTACCCACTACTGAGCTGTCACTGTACAGTATGTAAATGTGTTGTTGATGTACGGTGTCAAGGCGAGGTCCTTAACTACCTACCATGATGTTTCATAATCATTCAGACTATAATTTTTCTATTTGTAAATCAAATTATCATATTTTTTTATTTCTGATTAAGACAGTTCACACAGAAAACTATTTGCTCAGTGCAGACACCGTTTGACACACAGTGCACTTATACAGTACTAATGTACTTAAATATATTTTATATGCACAGATATTTTCCTCAGCTGTAAAACATTCTGAGAAGAGCTTATTTTATTTAGCTTTAAAGGTCATAATTTTAATTAATTGGCTTTGAACTCTCCTGCAGTCCTTTGCAACACTGCTATTCATTACTCGCTGTGTAAAGGACAAGAATTAAAATTTTAGGAGTCGCAGCGCCAGTATGTAAAAAGTAAAGGATGTGCCTTTAAGTCAGTTTGTTGGTGGCACTGTGGGTGGCTAAATGGGATGCCCCTAGAGCCTGTCTGATATAGAATCAGATTAGCCTTTTCTCATCTCATTAAGCTTGCCAGGCCATTTGACATAGACATCAGTCTGGTTTCACCTCCAGGGCAACAAGTCAGGGTCTCCTGCTGTATTTTTTTTTCTTTTTTTTCCCTTTTAAATAGCATAAAACCAAATGACTACATTTAGTTGCATCCTGATGCTGACACAAATGTTCTAATGTGAGTTTGAAACACTGGCAATTTTTTTTCCAGTTATATCTAACTGGAATTAGTGCTTCCACTGCAAATAAGTCATTCTACAGTGCTTTAGTCGTAATACTGGCAAAAGCAATATTGCTTTTTTCCCTGTCGACAAATAAATCATTGTTTTATCATTCGCCGCTAAAAGGATATGAAATGAATATGGTATAAAAGCAAACCCTTTAACCGCCACATAGGTAAACTTCTTGCCAATTCTCTGTCTTGCTTTTGTGTGTGTGTGTCTGAGATGGCTCCCATTAGGAGGTGATAATGATAGGATTAAGGCTGCAGGAAACAGACTGGTTAGGCTCAGATTAGAGAAGCGCTACACTTGGTGTGTAGCTATGTTTGGCCCTTGGATATTTATATGTGTGCACCTGTCTGTGTTTTGGGAATATGTGTGTGTCCACATTGGTGGATTAATCATGCAATGAGACAAGTGAATCAGAGCTAAGAAATAAGGTGTAGATGTTAATTGCACCGCTGTTTCTCTGCTCTACCCCCTCCATCTAAATTGCTAGCTTCCACCTGTTTTTTTTTAACCATTGCTTCTTTGCACTTCCTTGATTGCTTATCCTCTTTTCGTAATTGTCTTTGTAGCTTTTCATTGATCTTTACACTTATGTTCTTGCCTCCTTAAAAAAATCTAATAAAAAGCAAGTCATCTCCCATTTTCCCACTGTCTCAACCCTACCTGTAACTCTAGTGATTCATCTCTCTCCCGCCTACATGCCACCCATTAGTTCAAATTCCTCAGTCTTTTTCTCATTGCTTTTCCCTACACGTGCAACTTCATGTCCTAAAAGTGTAAACTTTATAAAATGTAAATAAAGACAGAATGCAATATTTTGCAAATCTCATAAACCCATATTTTATGCACAATAGAACATATAAAATATGCCAAATGTACCATTTTAAGAAAAATATTATCTCATTTTGAATTTGACGGCAGTAGCACATCTCCTAAAAGTCGGGAGAGTTCCGTGTTTGTCCCTGTGTAGCATCCCCTCTTCCTTCAACAACAGTCTGTAAACATCTGGGAACTCAGGAGACCAGTTGCTGGACTTTTAGGACAGGAATGTTGTCCCATTTTTGTCTAATATAGGATTATAGCTGCTCAACAGTCCTGGGGATTCTGTGCTGTATTTTTCATGTCATGATGTGCCCAATGTTTTTAGGTTGTGAAAGGTCTAGACTGCATCCAGGTCAGTTCAACGCCCAGACTCTTCTATTATGAAGTCATACTGCTGTAATAGATGCTGTATGCAGTTTAGTATTTTCTTGTTGTAATATCGAAGGCCTTCCTTAAAGAAAATGGAATTTGGATTGGCGTATACAGTGTTCTAAAATCTGTATGTTTATATAAAATGTTGACACACATCAATGATCATTCGATCTTCATATTCCCACTTACATAATATTAGTCAGCTACACCCATCCCTTGGAGCTAACAATATTGCTATTCTTGTGCATGCTCTTGTTACATGTTGTGTTGATTATCGTAACTCTATCCTCTCTGGCTTACCACACAAACTTCTTCATAGACTTTAGCTGGTCCATGATGCGGCTGCTCGTGTCATTACCAGAACCCCTCCCACAGAACATGTGACTCTTGTCCGTCAACAGCTTCACTGGCTTCCTATAAAACATTTAATTTTAAGATTATGTTTCTTACTTTCAATTTTCTCCACAATCTTGCACTTCCATATCTCTGATCTTCTGCACTTCGCCACTCCTACCTGTATTCTGAGATCATCCTCCTCTTTCCTGTTCTCTGGAGAACACGGCATTCATGTTTTCCAAAAAGAATTTTAAATGCAGATTTGTCTGCAAAGTTTTCCACTTTGCCTCAGTCCATTTGAAATGAACTTTGGCCCAGAGTCGATGGCAGTGATTCTGGATCACGTTCACACGTGGCTTCTTCTTTCCATAATAGAGCTTTTACTTTTCCAGCTTTTGTTTCCTCTGTCCCAACTTTTTTGAGACGTATTGCTGCCATCAAATTAAAAAATGAGCTAATATTTTTCATGAAAGAGTAAAATTTCTCAGTTTAAACATTTGATATGTTTTCTACATTCTACTGTGAATAAAATATTGATTTATGAAATTGGCAAATTGATGCATTTTGCTTTTATTTACATTTTACAAAGCAGTCTGACTTTGGGGGGAATTGGACCATTTTTTTGGTCCCTAAATATCGCTAATTCTGTTGATCCATATTTGACTTCTTCTGCAATTTTATCATCTGGTATCACGTTGCCATAATCACGTTCCACCTTCCTTGTTTTTTTGCTTCACTTAATTTTTTTCATCTAAGTCCAGCTGCAACTCTTTCCACTTGTGGTTAGAAACTTTTATGATACAGTAAACATCACCTAAGTTGGATTGAAATGGCCCATGGAATTCCATCCGACTTGTATAAAATCCACATTATGTGTAAGTCGGATAAAATCAGACAGTTTGGGGTCTAATATTGAATTTCGCTGCAATGACTTTCTGCTTCATCCCTGGATTTGCTTCTGCAAATTTTATAATCTCGGATTTCTCCTCGTAAGTGCGAGTTTGTAGCTTACGCTTGACTCCTGCGCTTGCCGTGATTGTCTCTGGTGAAATGAACTGATTCACCCAGCGCAGCCAATCAAGACATCACGTGACTGTGTAGACACTGAAGCGCTCTCCAGGCATTGTTATTGTGTGTAGTTGTGCATGTAGAGTCAATGCATGAACTTTGCACAGATCGTACATATTGGAAGTGGGCATGATGGAAGCTGAGGAGGGCTTTAGCACTAAACTCATCTGACTTATGCGATCACATTTAATTGGAAATGTATTACAATAGGACCAGAGTTTTCATCCGAGGTAGGCGAAACTCCAACTTGTATGATCCAATTTAAGAGATGATTTTTACTGAAATTAACATTAGGAACAATCGGGACCTGCAGAAGCCATCCGAATAGAGCAAAAATCTGATTTGTGCGACTTCGACTCAGGCAACTTTTACTGTATTTATTAATTCATTTATTTATATGACTGTCCAGTGTTCAGCAGCGTTACCTCACATGAATAAGGTTAAAATCTGCTGGCTGGCTGGCGTTTTTCTGTGTGGACTTTGCATGTTCTTCCTGTGCCTGCATGTGTTCTCTCTGTGTAGTCCTCACACAGTCAAAAGACATGCATGCTAGGTTAATAAGTAATGTGAAACTGGCTGTAGGTGTGAATATGAGTGTGAATGGGTGCTAGTCCTGTCATGCGCTGTTAACTTGTCCAGTCCAGTGGCAACTGGGGTTTGGTATACCCATATGAGAGTGTTCCAGAATGTCTAATATTTGGTATATGCACATTTGCTTTAATGGCAGCGTACGCTTGAGATGTTACACAACCAAAACACTGGTGAAAAACCAGAAAACCAATATTTTGCCAGTATAATTTGATAATGTTTCAAATCTGGTGCCGGTATCCAGCACAAGAGTTGGAAAAACACCCTTAGGCTTGAGCATTCCTCAAAAAAATTTCACTCTAGGTTTGATATTTTCCTGTTTTACTCCTGTTTGTATAAATCTAAATTTATGAAAATTTATTTTTTCCACTATATCATTAACTGTGATATGATGTGCATTTTAATCCACCTCAAATGTTTGGCCTTCTTGAGCAGTTTAAAATCCACTTCTTATCCTAAGACCACTTTTTTTGGGGGTGGGGGGGTGGGGGGCTTTTTCTCATTGGAGGTTTATTCTTTATTTATCAAATTACGCACATGTAATGAAGTTGCTTTTCTGTCTCTTTATGTGCTGATTCTCTGATGGTATGACAGTGCTTTGGGTACACCAGATCCAGTGTTGTTATTTTCTTTTCTTTTTCTTTTTTTTTAGAGTGCTTGGCACTTCCTTTTTGAAAACTACATTGTAGCCATGATTTGACAATGGTAAACCTGTTTCTTAGGAACAAATTTCTCTTTGACGCTGTCACTTAGTTTTGATGCCTTGTTTTCCATTACGACAATGCTACTTAGTAAGCAATGCTCTGCTAGAAACTTTAAAACATATTTATATCAAATGAAAAATGGCTGCAAGTTGATTTAGTTAAACAAGCAACTGGTGAGGGGAAAGTAGGTAGAGGAAGGGTAACATTACAACAACCTGAATAGCACACATGATGTGGTAAATGCCACAAATTTGCCTAAATTTGATTGCTGACCTAGAAACAGTGCAGAATCCCAAATATATATTCTTCTTTTTGCATGACAAAATTTTGTGTGTTTGTAAGTGTTTCTAACACTTGAAACCTTCTGATTATCTCAAGGCTGACATGAAAATATAAGCAGTCTGAAACTTTTGGATTCAACTGTACAAATATGCCAAAATATTCATAGTCACATGGTGATATAGTTTGTTTGTTTGTTTGGTGGATTTTCTAATGGATATCGCAGTTCACAAGAATAACAAACATCTAAGAGTAAAAGTATTACCAGAACTGTTGCATTTTCTACTACTACTTTCAGCTTTATACTTAGAGTGGTGTGTCAGTTTCCTTGACGAATTGAAATTTCTCTTTTGGAAGTGAATGCTACTGCAAGGCTATCAATGTTTCATCATGGGAGCAAGGCCACAGTGACACAAATATACACTGACAAGTCATACCACATAATTCGCCTAACAATGTCAGTAACGTAACATGCACAACTGCGCAGCTCACACACACACTACTACTCCCTCTCTCTCTCTTTTCCCTTTCCTCTTCAGGCACACCAATCCACAGTGTTCATTAAATGTTATTAACTTCAGATGTATTAATTGCAAATGAAACCCGTAATACAGAGTGTAGTGTGATAATTATGTAATTCTGCTTCTCTGGGTACAAATTGGAGCATTCATGCTTCACTGTATGTAACACTGCAGATCTGTGTGTCTGCATGTGTAAATGTGCAGAATCTGAAAGTTATTCTAGTGGAATGTGTTCTTATTAGAAGCCATCAGAATCTGTCCACCTCATTTGACAGCAGTCTCTGAGTTGGAGATTAGGCTGGCAAGGCAAAAGGGAGAAAAGAGAAGGACAAGAGAGGAAGCAGCATTTGTGAGAAAAGTGACAAGGATGAAGAGCGACACCTCAAGGAAAGATGGCCAGGAAGGAAGGATCTTCTTTGACACCTTGCCATTAAAAGTTATCATTGTTATTGTAATCTGTAGCTGCATCAAAGTGCAGCAGTTGCAGTAGTCAAAAGCCCCCTTTTTTAACCGCTTAAAATTCACTTACTCTATATCATCGACTTAATGTAATCTATAAAGCATCTACAGAATGAGCACAAAGTGTAAGGGGAATGCCCGAAGGAATAAGATTATTATAATTCAAAAATAAATGCTGTTAACAAAGTAAATGGATGAAATGTTAAAGGTCCAAACAACAATTTGATGATCACATATACATGTACATATAAACTCTGTGGTTTTCTTACCTGTGTGCAGCTCTCAGAGGGCTATGCCTACACATACAGTGTGATGTTTTGCCCTGTTTTTCAATGGCGTACCCATAGCAATACCAGAAAAAGTACCGCACTCTTTCAGAAAAGGGGCATGGGCAGCAACAGATCATTTCATTTAAAGCTACAAACACCGAAAAAGCCTCAAAAGGGGTAGCCTACACGGGCATGCTAGAATAAAAGATCTGTATGAGAGTTTGAGCAAGTCTCAAATGTTCCCAGAATTTCACCAACTTCTTAAAGAGGGATTTAATATATCTTTAATGAGATGAAATCACATGAAATCTGACAGACGTATCAGTAACAATCTCCTTCACTGTAAATTGAGCCTTTAAAAGCTAGCCTTGCTAAGCCAACTAAAATCTCAGGAGCTCAGCTTTTGCTACATGGTTTTAGCTAAGAAATTAGATGAAAGACGTTAGAGTTCAACATCAGATAATGTAGACAGGTTTAGATCATGATGCACGGTAACTAACAGAGGTTGCCTTTTTCTTACTTTAAAGAAATTTCTAACTTAGTGAAGTTTTATTTGCTTTTATTTGGATTCGATCATTTTAAAAACAACTTTGTATTCACATCTGTGTCTATTTTTTTTAAAAAGGGTTCCATATCATGTGAAAAGCAACACTTGAAATTGGTGCTGGTTGTAACTAGTGGAAACTTGTCTGACTCTTTATGCTTCTGAAAACACTGAAAACTTGTTTTTTTCAGTTATTGGCAACTGAACACATGACTGGAGATATCCCCAAAAAAGCACAAATATGGCTTTGAATTCCTGTTTATTTTAGCCCTATATGTAGCACAGTCACTTAGGCGGAGATAATATGTAGATAGGGAAAAGCACTTGGCCTTAATCCTGGCAAAATGCCATAATTGATTTGTTCCAGAGAAAACAAAGTGTCAGGGAAAAGCAGTTAAAAGCATTGTACTGTACCTGAACTGACCCATATCATCAGAGCCAAAACAACAGTGTCAGAAAGAACACTAACAGCTATTCCTGCGAGTAGCAGGAAAAAGCTTTAAACGCACTGGCTAGAGTAGTGTTGTACCCCCTGCATATGTTCTTGAACAACACACGGTGGTCATGAGAATATTGGTGTCGCTAGTTCAACAACACGGACGTGGTGACTCACTGCTGTTTCACATACTGCTATTCATGTTTGATTTAACTGGCCACAGTCAAAAGGGCTGCCAAACTACAAAAAAGCAAATATTTGGTCAGGTTATTGACCATCTATCTGCACCAAAGGTAGTAAGGATTAGGACTGGGCATTTAATCAAAAATGAATCAAAAGCAACATTCAAAATCTCTAATTGATGTAATCTTGCCCATGTCAGATATTTCAGTTTTTTTCTGTTAATACTTCCCCCATTATGTACTGTCCCCTTTAAAACATACTACCGAGTGTGTTGTCACATGACTCCCCACACCGTCCAGTCTGCGACATGGAAACACCATGGAGGAAAAGTCAAACAGTCAAAAATCTGTGCCAAATAAAAATGCAGTGTCTGTTGTTTGTACGTACACATTTTTTGGCTTTAAAAACAGGAAATTGCATGAAAAATAGCTTCAGTGATTTAAGGTAACACCATCAATCTGTTACAAGACTTAGAGCACAATCATTTCACCGAGAAAAATTTCCCAGCTTTAGGAGTCGAGCACATTTACAGTACAAACCTAATGAACTATGAGGACAAGATCCAATAAAATATACAAATGTTCAATTAATTGTGATTTTGATTTCTTTGGTTTCATTGTTAAAGGATAACAAATGAAATCTGTATTAATTACAGTGGCATATTACTCCTTCAGCACTTGGCTCATCTACCATCTTATGAATTTTAAAACAGAGCTGTTCATTACTCACTGATTGTCATTGTGTTTAAGTTTTATTTATTCCTCAAATCAAAGCTTATTTGAACCAACCA
The DNA here is from genome assembly GCA_034780415.1 of Cichlasoma orientale. Lineage (NCBI taxonomy): Eukaryota > Metazoa > Chordata > Actinopteri > Cichliformes > Cichlidae > Cichlasoma > Cichlasoma orientale. Next base: position 206,066 of record JAVDPK010000335.1, read on the forward strand.
AGGGCCTGCTGATAATTATCTCATGTATTATGGAAATTATAATTTAAAATCATTATTTTGATTATTTTTTGTTTTTTTTACTAATCTAACATTGGATAGCAACAGTGAACTATAAAAGCTACTAAGACAGGTTAGCCTAGTTACAAAGTCATGTGACAATTGAAACTGCATAGATGCTACTCTGTCCTTTAAATATTATTGTACCATTCAGTATGACCCCTGCGCTACATAAACCTCCATTTTCAAACATTTAAGAACAATGTACAAAATTTAGAGAAAAAAAAAAGAAATGCTTCCTGTTAGTTGGGGAATGGGAAGCAGCAGTTACAGCTTCAGTGAGCTGCAGCTACACTGCATCAGAAACCTCTGATTAATCACACATACATTATTAAGTAAAAGTTAGCACATTACGTGTGTGCATAAAGTGATTTAATGAGGTTTGGTGTTAATTACATTAACTAATTAGTTGTTGCTTATTCAAAAGTAATCAGCATATGTTACTAGTTCATTATTCAAGAGTTTGGCAGCAATCATGCAAAGTTGTTATTATTATACAAAATAGAGTGACACTATTTTATTGTCAGTGGAGAATTAACTGTTGATTTCTGCTCGTTCCCTCTTCTAGTTTAACCTATATTCTGAAACTTTAACCCTATGATCTGCATGTGTCTCATGGGTGACATAATGAATATGGGGATTATATATTAAAATCCACAGAGCAGCATCTGTTCAGCTGTGTGGCTTGCACATGCACACATATCTACACAAGTATTAAATTGTCCTACTCTGCTCATTGAAGTTGAGTGCCACTACATCTTTAGCTTTCCACCTTTTTCTCACCTGGGAAGTGCACGCAGTTACTGTATACTGTATATATGCAAGCGAGAGAGTAGGTTTGTGTGTTTCACAGACCATGCATGTGCACATGCACAAGTCCACTTCATTCATAATGGACCTTGAATATCCAGCCACCAGCTCATGTGGAAGAGTGCTGTGGAAAAGGGCACTGTGCCGCAGCTAAGACAAATGTTGTTATTACTCTCAGCCTTTGCATTCAATTTGTTTTTTAAGCCGCTTGAATACCCCATTTACAGGCCAAGATTAAGTGAATTAATCTTTGAGCTACTTCCATTGAAAAAAGAAAAATAAAACACTCCCCCTTTTTCTCTTTAGACTCAGAGCAAAAGCTCACAGACAGAATGGGAACATAGCCAGCCAGGCACTTGGAAAAACATAACCTTTGTGCTCCTGTGCTTTCCTGTGTGTGCTTGTGTGCACATCTCTATTTCAGTATGGGGAAGCCGCAGTATGTGTGTGCATGTCCTGACAAGGTGCATAACTTGGTCAGTGTGTATCTCACTGTGGTGTGTGTGTGTGTGATTGTTTGGTAAAATAAAGAGGAGAGAGCGAAATGAGGAAAGAAATGTAACTGGAAAGGCAAACAGGAGTTGCCTGCCCTGTTTAATGAGAATAGTGTTTCTGTTAAAATCAAAACACAGCCTCCAGTATACTGGGCAGGGTAGGAAAGGGATCACACTGTGTGTGCCAGTGCGTCTGCATGTTTGGATGCTCTGGCCCATGCTATAAATGGACAAATGTTCAGTGTGTTCCCTGGGAGTGCTTGAATGAATGTGTGTGTGAGACAGGAAATGGATTTCAGTATGCAACTACTGTAGATGTGTGTGTGTGTGTGTGTGTGTGTGTGCGCGCTCCGTAGTAGGATTCCCAAAACTGTGTGCATATTTGTTTGCTTTAATAGTGTGTGGTGCATATCTGTGTCTATATGTAAGTGGCTGGAGGTGTAATTATGAGTGTACCTGGTTGTCTGTCTCCCTTTCTCTATGCCATTTATTGTCAGTCTGTCCAGGGTGTACCTCACTTCTCACAAACATAAGCGTGTTTATAAAATCAGTTTGTGGAACGTTTGCTTTACCTGCCTCTAACATCTTTTTTTTATGTGTGTTTAGGGCAAAGAGTCAATTCAGATGACTACATATTTGTGTCGGTGTGTATATCCATGCACAGTAAAGGCTAAATGTGCATGTGTGTATTTTCATGTGATTTACAAGATGACTGTGTGTGTGTGTACAAGAGAAAAAGAGAGTGAAGGCTAGATGTGAATGAGGACCATTAGCTCTTTTTCAAGGTGCTGTTGCAGTGTGATCTAAGACAGGGGTCACTGCTTCCTCTTCATACCTTATACCTTTTCATTCACCTGCCCACAAATATATTTTCTTTCTGTGGCCTTTTTTTTCTCCCTGTCTTGGTCCCCATCTATCTTTGCAGATGTGCTTGTTTCTCTTCTTACCTCATTTCTCACTTTCAAATGCCAGACTGTTTTTATTTACTCAGGCTGCCTCTCACTTTTACCTGCTTCATTTTTCTTTTCTCTTTATGTACATTTCATTTCTCCTTCAGGTTGTCAAGATTATTAGGTCATCATCACACTGACAGAGCAACTAAATTCACTTGACAACTGCAGCAAGCCTTTGTTGGGTGACCATGTCACAGATGCTGTGCCCCAGTCTGTTTTCAGACTAAATTTGCATATGGAGCTCTTTGATGCCCAATTCATTTCAGTTTTGCAGGGATAGAATAAGATAATATGACCAAAAGGGAGAAAAAAAAAGAGTAATCTGGCCTTGCATGGAATTTGGTCATGGAGCTTCTAAAGTTTATTGTATATTGTATATGTATATTGTATATGTATATATAAGCAGTCGTGTTTGCTAGGAGGAACTTGCAATGCAGTAATGCCAAAAAGTCTTGGGAAAGTCAGGTTCTTAGTGTTATTTAATGAAATGTCGTAGATACATTCTCTTGGACAAATGAGCGAAACATGTCCAAGTGAGTCAGGTACACATGTTGTTACTCACCCAGCAGGTATTTACAGGTTAGTTTAATTAGGATGGGTAACTAGGTCTACTAGGACATCTGCAGAAAATGCCAAAGAAAAGTGAAGTGAGCTCAGAGGAAAGAGTTATTTGTTTGCACAATGATGGCCATTCTAATTGTTGGATCAGGAACAAAACGTAATCTTCTATCCTTTGGGGCTGGATATATATTATCAAAAAGTTCAAAATTGAGGACTTTCAATTAAACACAAGCTGCTCAAGCAGACCCAGGAAGATGCAACAGCAGATTGGGCAGCCTAATTATATACACACACAAGTAAAATCAAGAAAAAAATGTTCAAAACCCCACAAAACAAAACAGCATAATGATTCCAACTGAGATCAATCAGAATGAGTAGAAATGGCTTAATTCACAGTCCATTCAAAATACAGTGGGAGCCATTAAGGTTACAGAAGGAGAATGCTCTTGAAGAATCAAAACATAAGTTGAAAGAATGAGACAGCTTAGATTAAATTTGCATGCACAGAGAACAGAAAGACGGCAGCCTTTGAAGAGGTCTTTTTTCTTTTTCCAGATTAATTCAAGTTCAACCTACACAAAGGCAGAAAATTTGTCCTAAAAAAGCAAGGGGAAAAATTCCAACAAAGCTGCATTGTATAGTGAGGCATGTCTACGGCTGTTTTTCTTACATTGCTTTTGGTGTTGTGTTATACCTTCACACACAAGACAATGAATTTGAAATTGTTTTATTTTGAAATCAGTTTTCCATTGATCCATAATCTGATAGTAATACTTGAATGTAGACAGTTGTAAATTGAGATTATTCAAAGAGGTTCTGTCACTAAATTAAAGTTGTTTATCAGGGTTAGTTTTCCCATTGTTAAAGGCAGCTGAGTGCTGCGAGATGCTGGACCAAGTTCTCACATTTACATTACACTACCAGAGAAATTCCCATCAACTCCTAAATTGCAGATACAGAATAAGTCTTGTTTTTTGTTTTTGTTGTTTTCTATTAGACAGTTTTTATGAGTTAGTTTAACCCTCTCTACCCCAATGGAATTCTATTATAATGTTCCAGATTCCTAAGAATCCTGAAAGAAAGGGGAAATCTGATATAAAATACTTTAAACATGTAAACGTAGCTTAAAATAAAACTCCTGTAAAGTGTCAATTATAAGTTAGGTTTATTTAAAGATGACAAGTAGCTGTTTTATATATGACCATTTTGGATTTGTAAATTTCATAATGTATTTCTCATGATCTTTTTCTTATTATCACTTTCTTATTATTTCTTTAACCACCTCTTCTTCTCACTTGTCTCCTCCACTGCTCTCTCCTCCCTCATCTCCGCGTCATCCTCTTCATCCTCACCTTACAGGGCTCTAACACACAAAAAGATAGATAAAGATGCTTATTTTTTTCCCAATAGTGTCACAATTACTGATTTTCAGTAGATTATACACGTTTCCGGACAGCTGACCACAGCCAGCTAAGCAATCACAGCTGGTTATAAGCTAATGTGAGGTTTGTATGTTATAAAAATCACACTTTTCCTCAAATAAACAGTTTGATTACATTCTCACATCTTATCAGAGTTTATTCTGTCAGTGTCCGAGTCATTAACAGTGTTAAATTCATTTCGAAGAACTTTTCAGTAACACCGGCTAACAGCAGCTAACAGGGGCAAAAACAGAAGCACTTACTGACATAAAAGTTCTGGAAATCCTCAGCAACTCACTTCAGCATCACTGTCATTGGTAAAAAGAGTGCTTCACTTACTCATCAACTTGTATCGGGCTCCTTTCACAGAGTTTTACTGCCTCCTCCAGAGTAAATAGGCTGCACACCCGGCACTCTGAGGTAAATAGTGATCTGACAGTCTACACTCACTAGATAAATGCCGACCAGAGCGGCTGAGGTGACTCCAGGGTAAAAATGTAAAAGATCACAAAAAATTTAATTATCACATATCTGTTATTTATTCATGATTTGTTGCTAAGCATGAATAATTATTAAAATATGTTAACCCGTAAAAGCCCACACCCATTTCTCTGAAACTTTGAGACCCGTGCCACACTGGGTTCTTAATATAGCGTGTGAAAAAATGTTTTTATGCACCAACAGCAGCAGAAATACTCCGGCCGGCTGCGGCTGTTATGGGGAATGCAAGGTGGCCGGCCACGGCTAATATGGGGTAGAGAGGGTTAAATATTGTTGAGACAGAACTATCACTATCTGTTTGAGTTGTGTCTGCCTTTGTTTCATGCTGTTCCAGCCAGAGCTCAGAGGTCCCACTGGCCATGTGCCTAATACAACATTGACAGAGCAAGGCATAGTGATAGGTCATCAATGAAGTGAAGATGTCAGAGACAACGATAACAAAGACAAGGAAAGTTATCAAGAAAGCTGAGCATACAAAGAAGAATGGAAAATATGCATGGATTTGACAACAATCCAGCACAAAGACCATCTTTGATTTGCATAGACGCAGTTAGGATTGTATAAGAGTAGCAAGGTAAAGCGTCACTAGGATACCAAGCACAGCCATTGTGAGCAGTATGCAAAGAACACAGAGGAAAGGACAAAAAAGAAAAAAGAAAAAAATAGAACATTGACAGCTGATTTCTGGTCCACAAACAAATTATTTATGAAATCTATGGCGCAGCAAAAGAAAGCAATGGAAGTATGGCTGCTGTGCAAGAATGAGAATCAAATCACTTTGTGATGCAGAAGAAGTTGAGCAGTGTTTGGATGGAGTGACTGAAGCTTTATTTCAGAACAAAAAACAAGAAACAGAAGATGTGATACAAATTGAAGAAAATTCCACCATCCAAAAGCACTTTGAGCAGGAGAACAGAGTTATGTGCTGATCATACTACAATATACAACGTGTTTCGCTTTCTATGGATGAATCAACAGACAGCATTAACAAAGCCTGGCTTTTTGTCTCACTTGGATATTTCAGAAAGGTAAAAAGGAATCACTAAAAGCATAATGTATGCAGCAAAATGACCCCTCCACTATAATCAATGAAAATGGCTACAGAGGATGTGAGAGCGGCATATGTGCTGCAGAGATCGGCCCCCTAAATGTAAAAGCGAACTGGTATTTTATTGTTTTATTTAATTTTTTTACACAAGGTTTCTGGCATCATTTTACACTGAAAAAGTTAAGAAAATGTTTGCATTGTTTTAAAAATAAACTATCATTATAGAAGAAATTATTATAGCACTGCTGTTTATTTTATCATACACATACCTGCTGGTAGTTGCTTAGTAACTTTGAACAGTTGCTGTTGTCTGATGCATGTGTCTTGCTTATAAATGTTACACAAACTTAGTGGAAAACTTGGGTCCAAAAGTTGAAGACAGCACAATTCCGAAAGGAATTTTCACTTTCTTTATTTGCTACACAGAAAGTGTGGTGCAGGCGTAGACCGCAACTGTATATGTGCTTCACAAACAGCTCTCATACACTGCAGTGCAGCCACGAGATTACAGCACGTGACCCACACATCATGCATATATATAATGAAAGGGGAATTAACAACAAAACCGTCTTATCTGTTGGAACTGAAGGTGCTCCAGCCATGCCTGGAAGAGCGACTTCATCCACACCTGTTGTCATATTATTGAAAACAGCAGCATTCAAAAAACACTGAGAATCCTATGAAGGTTTCTGCAAGCGATACTGACAGAGGTTAGGGGATTGTTAATCTTGTACAGTTACTTTTTATTGGTGGGATAAAGTCTGTGTTTACTGCAGCTGACACTGTTGACAGATCTGACTCTAAATGAATGAATGTGCACAGAAGGATTCACAGATGTATTTTGGTTTTTATATATACACAACTCACTGCGCAATAGCAATTTAATGCATGCAGTATTTCTAAAAAAAAAAAAAAAGAAAAGAAAAGTAAAAACTCCACATAGTAAAATAAATAATCTCGGCTGTATTTGTAAAGTACAAATATTTGTTGGTTGGTTTCTTCTTTTAAAAGCATGAGACATTAGTATGTGCATTTTAAATACAGGCAGTGAATCTTAGATTTTTTTCCTCGCTCCCTCTTTTTTACCATGTCAGTGCAGCTTGTGATGACTTACTCCTCCACAACAATGTGAGGCTGCTGAGTAAGGGATGGTTCCTGAATAAATTTTTGGCAGTCAGAAAAGACCTAGAGATGTTTTTGTTAGAACAGAAGAATGGCAAAGCCAGGCTATACTGGGATTATTTTGGCTTCCTTGGTAGTCAGAGCATCTCAACTGTATGTGTTAAACCGCAAGCTCCGGTGCATTGTGTGACCTAATGGTGGCTGTACGCTTCCTCGAAAGGTGGCTGGCGATTTTCCAGAGTGACATCACAGAGACACATCTGCAATTGTCAACTCTTCTGGAGCAGAATAATGATAAGCGCCGTATAATCACGTTAGACTCCTGAAAAGGCTGGCTAAGAAATTTCAGACCTTACTTTGACAGCTGCACTGCATGTTAGGCAAGCGTTGCTCTGCACCGAATCCCCATTTCTGGGGAAGATTGTTGAGGAGTTTTTGTAGGAGAGGGTGAAAGCGCCTTCCCATGGGCCATGACTGACCTGAAGGAGAAATTGGATTTAAGTAATGTGAGCTTCTGGATAAAGATGGTTACAACCAGCAGGATGTGGCCATATATCTTTGTCTGCCATGTTCAGCTCCAGATATTGGTGTATGCATAATATACAGTGAGTGTGCTGCCATACTTATGCCACATAACCTTGATGAATTAAATTTTTGATCAGTGTCGCTGTCTGGCAATTACATTTTTTTTTTTACCTCAAAGTAAACCTGTAGCAACTGATTACAGGCACAGTTTAGTAGGTGAAAATGTAATCTGACTATCTTGAGTGTCTTTTATTGAATATATAGTGCTCTACACTTAAATAAAAGTCAGAGGCTTACCTGATAGATGTAAGAACAACTGCTAAAGACACTTTTAGAAGCTCACTTTTTCTAGATGTCTCGAGCTTCTCTTTCAGCTCTGTATCAATCAGCTAATTCTATTAAAAAAGATCAGGTTTCTAAATTGGATTCTAATAGCTTGCATTTGATTAGTCCATAACTTCCTTTACAGACTGCTATTCCTCTGCAGTTACTGGCTTAGTAAAATGTGGGTCAGTTGCTTGGATTTAGTTTATGAACTTGAACTAATACATCAGTCACATTCTGCTGGTGAAATAAGAGTAAAGTTTCCAAGTTCTTGAAAGGGTTTAGATTCCTAGGAACAGTTTGTGTTTTGTAATATACTATTTTTCTGTTGCTGGCCATGTTTACACACACACACAGACACACACACACACAAACGCACACAGTTTGCTGAAATGCACTCCAGCAGTAGTTGTGGTTAATCGTGACCTTTGTGAAAAGAGGTCAAATTACTAATTAATATATACTCTGTGAGTTTATTAAAAATTAGCTCAGTTTAAAGCTGCTGAGAGTGCCACAGTGATAATATTAAAGACAGCAGGCCAGCTTGAGTTAGGTCAATCTGTTAGCAGCTCAGCTGATTAATTTGGACTTTCATTAATTCCCCATTAAACTGTTGGTTAATGAATGCCCACCACTGACTTTCACAGTATGCGTTACATTTCTGTGAGCCCAAATGGAAATATTTGGGAATTAGTTTTAATATTATTACTACATAAATGTTGATCCAGTCTGCTGGCATCTCTGTCAGTTGTCTAGAGATGAAATGATGATGCCCAACGTGAGGGGATTAGAGCATGACTGATCGCAGATCAGTTTCAACTTTTTAATCTGTGTCTGGGATGAGCAGAGATGCTGACTTAGTAAACTGCAGAGAGAATCGTACGCACACACGCATGCACGCACGCACGCGCGCGCGCACACACACACACACACACACCACACACACGCACGAGGGCAATGAGCAGACAGAAAACATCAAATCTGATTTATAGATTTATCTGCTCGGCTAGCACCCCACCATGCTCCTCTATTTCAGCAGCTCGGGTGATGGATAGACTATGTCAGCATTCCGGTTACAACTAGTGTCCATCTCTGAGTATGAATGGTTTAGTCAGCATGGATATTTGCGTGCTTGACTGTGAATGTTTGTTATTAGGAGAATGCACAATCACACATCCAGGCATGCACTCATGAGCACATAAATACGCTCGTGCACTGTGCACCAGCAGTCTCTTTGCTTTTTACTAAGGAGGTAAAAAAGCATGGTATCGATTAACTGTGGGAGCAGAGGAGAGGCGAATGCACTTTGGCATCTACGAAGGACACAGTGCAAAGTGCTACCCTAAAAGCCCAGTGTGGGGCCCGAGTCTTTGACTGCATGGGAAGTGAGTATAGTCTGTAGGTGTATAGTAAAGTCTTTCTGGCTGTCAGTGCAGTCGGTCTCCTTTGTTTGCGCGTGCTATGAAATATTGTGGAGCCACAAAGTCGAAACCTTCACATGCAGAGTATTTTAGAGTAACTAAGTAAACATAAATAAATAAGAAAGAAACAATCATCTTCATGACTGATCATGATGAACGACTTGTTGGGATCTAGCAAAAAACCTTTTGCTTTCCATGTATTTCCACTCCTGTGTCATAATGATGACATCGTCACAGCAGAAACAGCAGTACATTTGCTTAAAATAAATAAATAAATCATAGCTTCTCTCCAATTTTCACACTTTGCAAAGCCATCTGGTGGGCTGGATTGAACGCAGCCATATGTTTGACACCCTTGATTTGGTGTCATGTCAGATGTGAACAGTTTGTTAGTTTTGCGTGTGACCGGTTCACTGAGTTTGTATTGAGTAAATTATTCCAATCAGTTAATACATTTTCTAATACAAATTAAATACAAAAAGGGCATGTTTTCTGTATTGGAAAACTGCATTCACTCTCAGTCTGTACCCCAGAGAATAGCTTATCAAAGGAAATAGAATGTCATATGTAAAATAATGTGACTTCACTAAACCTATCTCACAAAAGAACAGACACTCAGGCTGCTGATTGTCAGTCATCAGTGTGATTCAGGTGGGTAAAATTTAAACGTAAAAGTAGTCATTTCAAACAGTCATTCTTTCCTAAAACTTTTTATATTTAAGCAAATGACAGTATCAGTATCCCCATATATGAAATAGACTTGCTTTTTCTCAGATTCTGAGTGCTGACAATTTTTGGGCTTTTAGTTGGCCTTTAAAGATTAAAAAGAAAAAGTTCCATGTATGAGTTGTCATGCTGCGAGACGCTCTCGATAAAGGCTTCCATTAAAGTGACAATGGATAACTTTTAAACTTTTGACCCCTCTCATGTCCTGTAACTCCTTGCATTGAGCAAAAACCTGTTCAAGGTTCACTCTTGTTTTACTTTGAGTTGCTATCACCCTCCCTCGTTGTCTTTTTTTGTCTCCTCTGAGTTTCAAGAGCTCCTCCACTCATTTCAGTGCTAGTTCAGTTGTTGAGGAAAACAAAATTGCTGTCCTCTCTCTATATTTATACATTGTGGTAGACAGAATTGCAAAGTAAAAGTGTGGCGTATCTGAACAATAACTGCCTCATTATTCTGTGTCCATTATACTTTGTGTAGGTGAAACTGGGGAAATGCTACTATATATTTTGAAATTTGATTCAAATAGGTAAACTTTCACATATCCTATATTCAGTACATGTAAAGTGAAATACTGTGTATTTCTTGGTCCAGTTTAGTACGTCCCACTACAATCATGGGAAGACTGCTGACTTAAAAGCTGTGCAGATGATGATCATCGTCACCCTCCACAAGCAGAGTAAGCCACAGAAGGTCGTTGCTGAGAAGGCTGGCCGTCTGCAGAGTGCTGTGTCGCAGCACATTAAATGGAAAGCTGACTGAGACGGAAAACTGTGGTAGGAAAAGGCGCACAACCAACAGAGATGACCACAACCTCGAGTGGATTGTCAAGAAAAGTTGATTCAAGAATTTTGGATATATCAGTACTAATATAAATGATACATCAGTACAAGAGCTCAGATTATAAAGAGGGAGATGCTACAACAGCTTGAAAAGATGAGTCTTTCTGGAGGAAAAAAACACTCAGTGATTGCTTTTTGGAAATGCCGATTTTCTTTTCCAGCAGGACTTAGCTGCTCACAGTGCCAACAATACTACAAAATGGTTTGCTGACCATGTTATTACTCTGCTTGATTGGACAGACAACTGCATTGTCAAGAGGAAGATGAGAAACACTTGACCCAAAAATACAGACGAGCTGAAGGCCTGTATCAAAGCAACCTGGGTTTCAATGACGCATCAGCAGTGCCACAAGCTGATCGCTTCATGCCACACCACATTAATTTATGGTGAAGGGGCTCCAACCAATACTGAGTATATTAAAACGAATCATACTTCTCAGAAGTTGGACATTTCTGTATTGTAAACCCTTTCTTGATTGACCTTAAAAATATTTTAATAATTTGAGATAGTGGATTTCAGTTTTTTTCACGAGTAATAACTCATAGTCATCATAATTAAAAGAAAGAAAAAGTCTTGAAATTGAGTTCTGATTTTTGAGATTCACAAGTAATTAATTTTCCTCTTATCCCTACAACTTAATCTCTTGCAGCTCTCAGCTTTAAACAGCAAACACACGTGTGGTATTGTATGTTTGCAGTACCAAAATTATTGTATGAATGCAAACATATGCACACAGATGCACTGAAATGTATAATGAACTAAACATTGCTTTCATCTACCAAACGAAGGTGGGCAAAGTGGGAAAGAGGAACAGAGGACAAGAGCGCTGGAAGTGTTGTGTTTACTCAGCAGAGTGTGTCAGCCAGCTAATGGACAGACAGACCACAGACTTTTCCTAAATAGGGAAACCATTAGCAACTTGCACACTTCAAAGAGTGGTAATGGGTGATACTGTGAAAATATCCTAATGCGTGTGTGTATGTGTGAGGAATGGCATTCACACAGTCGCATAGTTGTGTATCTGGGGTTGTTTGTGCATGTGAGGTTTAGAGTGTTAATCCCCTTATTCCCCCTCAGGACAATAGGTGGGTGCAGACTGAATTATTGAATAGAATGTCAGCGGATTTTTGAGGTGAGAAAATGACAATGCAGTTGTATTAGTTAGCCTAGATGGAGGACGCCAAATGTATCATATTTGATACATGAGTTTTGAAACTTCTACCTCATCAGTGTATTTTCTCCCCCCTGAAAAGCGTAAAAAATGTAAGCATATATACATCTATTCAGTACTGTATTCTTTTTTAATAGGTTTTCTGCAGCTGTTATACAGTATAGAGAAACACATGAGATGGAAAATGTGTTGCATAAGTGGAATCGATATAAAATTGCATGTATTGACCAATCAACTGGATGAGTCAGGCTTTGTGCTAAAAATAGGCATCTCAAAAACAAAAATTACACACACTCACACACACACACACACACACACACACACACACACACACACACACACACACACACACACACACACAC
>JAVDPK010000335.1:247411-260248 GCA_034780415.1 Cichlasoma orientale
CTTCCCACCGTCGCCAAGTGCTTGCTCATAGGGGGTCGTTTTGACTGTTGGGTTTTCTCTGCAGTATTGTAGGGTCTCTACCTTACAATACAAAGTGCCTTGAGGCGACTGTTTGTTGTGAATTGGCGCTACACAAATAAAGTTGAATTGAATTGAATTGAACTACTTGACAGCCATCTCGGTAATGCCTATCAGCAGTCATTTCAAAGCCAGTATCCAAAAGAATAGGGAGAAAGTAATTCATTAATTTTTGATGGTCACAGGACATAAAAAAAAATAAAACCTACATGTATAACACGTATAGAATGACTGGTGGTTCAATTGGGAGCTGGACAACTACCATCTTTAAATAATATAATTCTGATAAATCTTTTTCTTTTTTTCTTCTTTCTTTTCATTTTCTTCCTCATTATTCATCATTTAACTTCACTCACATTATGTACCCTTGTGGAATTGGCAGTTTTTATGAGGTGGGTCAAAGGTGGTTAGCAGCTTTTATCACAAGACCAAAGGCTATTTGGTGTTTGTGGTTTTGCTAATGTGGCTATGTTTTTTAGATAAGTGCTGTCTTTGAACAACTTGCTCTTATGAATGATGGATTAAGTTAAAGTTACAAGAGAAAGAGAAAAAAATCCTTCACTACTGCAAGAGTTCCCAGCTGAATAACCATATGTCAAAAAGGTCTTGGTTACTGCTTCCATAGACATAGAAATGCAAGATAATATGCATATCTGCCTTTGTTGCCCAAATTTATCAGTTTGGTTGATTTGATTTGATTTAATATATCTCTTATTCCAAATGCCTTCCACTGTAACATTTTATTTAATCACATTGATGTTATTTATTCTCCTAAAAGCAAATAATAAATAAATAAATAATTTATATATATATTAGACTTTTATCTTTATTATTAATTGTTATAGTTGTACTACTGTACATATACTTTTTCCTTTTTAAAGTGTAAAGCAGTAAGTACAGCTGACACAGCAGTTTTAGTCAGTGTGTGCATTATACATACCAAATATGTGGTAATACTTGTTACTGTTCAACTCTAGTTGCAGCTGCTCTATTGTAACTTATTTTTTCCTTTGGTCATTTGGCTCATTCATGTGCTGTTCTTGCACTTACTATAGTGTTGCTCTAGACTTGTTAGCCTATATGGTGATACTGCAGTCTGAAAACAATTTGTTCTTGATATCCGAAACCACGATTATACAGACAGCCTGCAGAATAACCAAGCTGCACTGCTGCCATAGATTCCCCTCTTTATCCTGATTGGGTTTGGGGCACTGGGAGTTTATCAGTGTTCAGGAATAATGCCACAGTGCATTAGAGACAGATCCCTTTTCAAGGCAATTAAATTTAAGTGTTTTGAAAGTTTTGACAAATTGAAGAACAATCCAAGCCAAACCAAAAATTAAATAAATTAATTAATTTAAATAAATAAATAAAAACGGTTACAATAGGGGACCCAATTTGGTTGGGTCTTCTTAATATGAGTTAGAAAAAGAAAACCTGCTACAATAAATGTAAAGTATCATTTGCCAGTTTGGCTCAATGCAGCATCTTGCAGGTATGCCAACAGACTATATCAGTGATCAAAATGCAGAGCCAAACAGACCTGCTGAGGAAAGCTAGAAAACAGCATCATCAGACACTACAACATCTCAGGGATTTTGTATGTGTGTGTGTGTGTGTGTGTGTGTGTGTGTGTGTATGTGTGTGTGTGTAGTTCAGGTAGCGTTCCCTTTTGCTCTATTTTTCTTGTTTCTCTTTAACCTATTAGACCCCCAACCTTTTTTCCATTGGCAATTGTTTGCTGAAAAAAAGTCATCACTCTTATCCCTGGTTTCTGATCTACCTTTTTCCATTTTATCTGGAACATTTTCAGCTCTCTGTTCATTCATTATAATTTGGGCTTACTGAAGCTCTGTGTTGAAACTGAGCCAAGTCTACATTTATGTTGTCTACTCAAGTCCAGCCTCTTACTCCTCCTCCTACAACTTCATCTCTTCACTTGCTCCTTCAGTTTCCCTGTCATGTGTTTTCTATTAATAAACTTGTCTTTTTACTCATTCTGTTTGCTCATCTCACACTTGCCTCGGTCGTCTTGATGACTTAAGACTTCCTACTGGGGCCCACTGAGATGCCCTCCCACAGAGCGCTTTGCCAGAATCTGCTCCAGACTTGCAGTGCGTGCCAAAATATATTTCAAAAACATTTTTTGCATGATTTTTATCATCTTATTATTTGATGGCAACGATTCCTCGTCTCTGTAGCCTTTTCTGTTTTGCTTCTTCTTTTTAGATTCATCCCCAACCATTCATTCTCCAACCATCTGATAAGCATTATTTATCAACATGATGCCCATCTTACTTAGATTGATTATTGTTAATGGGACTTCCAAATGATGGGCCTTATCTCTTGATAACTGAAAGGTGACAATGTCTAGCAATGTCAGATATGTTGATACAGGTATGGCAAGCTCTCAGTAAAGTCAAGGTGAGGAAGAGTGTGTGCACCACATATGGAGTTGTTATGCCTGGTAATTTAACAAAATGAATGCATTTTTAATTAAAAATATGAATCTGTCTATGAACATTTTAGCAATTATCTGTGCGCTGTTGTTACAGACTTTATTTATAATGGTTATTATAATATATATACCTATAGGGGCCGCAGAAATCTAGAACAAGCAATTATGAATCACCTTCAGAGGGGTGAATGAACAGATAAACAGATTAGCTCATGCACTCTTGCTTTCATGCACTCGTTTGCTCGTACTGATATAGCATACTTAAACACAATCATACGTCGTTCTGGCACACGGAATGACTGTCATTAATGAGTAATGAAAGACCTTTTCTCAAATGTCACAAATTAGATTCAGCTTCGACATAAAGATGGGAGTAATATTGAAATTTGAAATTTCAGTAAACACCTTAAATGGATTTCAAATGATCTTTAAGTACCGAAGCTTTCATAATACAGACATCTAAATTCTGTAGAGGAAGGTTAGCGCATTTAGATTCAAGAGCAGGTTTAATTAGTGTTAACATCACAATACAGCTATAACGCTATCATTTTTGTTAGACCTTTTTTTTTTTTTTTAAAAAAACTCAGCACTTATGAATGAAATGGAAGAAAATAACATTCACCTAGGCAGCAGAAATATTACTGTAGCACTAATGTGCTGCATGATGATATCATATCAATATGGATTTTTCCACTACCTTGTTGAATCTGTGCTTAAAAGAATTACAGCAATGCTAGAAAGGTGTAACTCTGAAAGGGTCTGGTGAGTACATATACACCGGACAGAATACAATAACCTTGACAACATGGTTTTATAACTTGCAGACACTTCCGTATATTTATGGCTTATTCAGTACTTGAACTTTGGAAGAAACTGAAACTATGTGTTTGCATTACAGCTGTGGTCCTGTAATCTGAAAGCCAGATTTTAGATCAGTTATATAAGACTGCGGTCACTCTAGATAACAAATAGGTTTCTGTGTGACCAGGAGAAGCCAGGGCTTGGTGATTGGACTGAATGTTTTTGTTCTCTGGGATTGATTGCAAACAGTTGCAGCAACTGAATGGGTTCAAGGCAGTCGCACAAGTCGCCTGGTGGGAGGCAACCTGTCTCGGTCTAACTCAGGCTGACTGCAATCACTGTCAAATAGAGTGGCAAAGGTTATCATTTAATCGCTATCTAAGTTATAAACACACAGATTGCCAACATATTTTAAGTCAGAGTCAGTCCGCGCCAGTGTCTGCTCCATCAAATAATGACACAAACCCGAGTTACTAAGGTTTGTGGCAGGCAATTTACTCTAAATGGCACTAAATTTATCACTGAAAAGCATGTCTTATTTTGTGCCTGATATGTGTGTGATAGTTGCGGCTTGGAGTGCTTATTTATTTGGCATAAGAGGGGGAAATGTTATCAGAACGAATGCGTAATTGGCACAGCTGGATGGCTCAAAGCTGTGAGCACAGTGCCAAAACTTTGACTCTGTCCTGTTGCTCTTTACTCAGTCTTCACTCCGGGTGTTTAAAGCCAAGCCTCACATATTCCTGCTCTGCTGTAATACTGGTATTTTATTGAAACTGAGCACAACTGAACTGAACTTAATAGAGTGTCAGAGGGAGGAGGAGAATCTCGATTCCAGACGTATACAAGGATGCATCTTTTTTTTTATTTTTTACAGTGAGCAGAGTAGGTGCTAGTATTTCAGGCTTTTAGTCACATTTCTGCACAGAGACTAGTACACATTGAAGCCATCTCTCTGTCTTTTCTCAGCAGTGCACGCACACAGAGCACATTCATGTGTCAGTCTTCCTTTTACTTCCCTCAATAGGCGCTGCTACATGCATCTGTCAAAGTGCAGCTATTAATGAGAATATGTTAGTGTGTTAGATTAATGTCTGAATGTTGCAATATGTTAGGGTTAGTTAAGTTAATACGTGCAATATTCCCAGTCTCATCTTGTTCAGCTGACTGAGATCAACAGCAGACTTTCAGAGTTTGAGAGTTAATAAATATGTGAAAGTGACTCGGTTCTGTAATGTATTTCACACCATCGTGGACCACAAGTTCTAACTGCGAATGATGCAGATAGTCAGGTTAGGGATGATCTTTTCACTCAGGAGTGTGGCTGCTCCTCTTTATCAGCCCGTAACAGCAGCTGCAGCTGCAAAGCCAACAAATTCTGTGCATAACATTTCTTCAGAGACACCTTCATAGCAAGGCTTCCTAAATGCAGGATGTGCATGTGAGCATAGCTCCAATTCAGTTTCATGCACTGCAGGAAAAAACCAGAGCGATGTGTGCATTTACGCACATGGCACAGTAACAGTATCTCCACTGACACGCAGAGGGCTCGGCATTTGACAGTAAATAATGTTTTGTGTTCTTCCACACGTTGTACATGTCAGCTGTTGCACATAGATTTTAGGTTTATGTAGAGGAGTTTGCAATAAAGCAAGTCTTCTCTGGAAAAACCCTGAGCTTCACCTGAGTCTCAGTCCTCCGGTTCACACACAGGCCCCAGAAATATCTAACACAATAGTTCACCATTATGTCATAAAGATATTGATTCATCTTCAGCCTCCTCTCATTTATCTGAACATCCTGTCATGGGCAGTTGCCCAGTATTTTTGAGGTTTTTTTTTTTTTTGGACTTTCAAGCCTTGTTTTTGCATTCTATTGCTTCTTGGTTTATTTATTGTTTATATTTGCTTCATGTCTTCCTCTTCAGCATATTTAATCTTATTCTTAGGTCCTTATGCTTTAGTTTAGTTCCTCTCTTTTGTGTCAAGCCCTTTGTATTAAGTTCATGCATGTATTTGTGTCTTCCCCATTTAGTTATCATTCTTTTTATTATTATTTTATTTTTTATTTATTTTGCTATTTGTCTTCCTTTTGTGTTACCTTGAGTTTTGCTTCCTGTGTCTTGTCTGTTGTGACTCTGTTCCCCTGTGTCTCGTCCTCCCCAGCTGTCTCCACTTCCCCTGAGCAAAAGGTCGCTGGTTTCATTCCAGCCAAAGCTATCAGTCCCCTCTGGGGTTTCATCAGGATCTGGTATAAAACTCTGCCAAATCAAACATGTGGAGTTACCTGCTGTGGCAAGAGAGCAGCAAAAACTAGCTTTATTTTTTAACGCTCATTTTTGAGATGCAAATTAGCACTGGTGTTGGTAGAATGCTGGTGATTAATGAAATGAAATAACTGTTTCTGTTTGTTTATCATTTTATAAATTATAAATTTGCTCTGTTTAGATCTGACCCAGTCACACTTAATGTGTGGATTCTGCATTGCTTCCAGTACAGCACTACATTTCTCAAATAGACAGCATCAGATTTGCAAGAGAGCAACAGATTTGAGATTTATCACAGTTAATCACTGGTTAATAACTGGGTGGAGTGAATGTCAGTGAAGCTACCTCTGCCATGCATCTGGAAGCGGTAGAGCAGGAGGACCCACAGGAACCACCAAGTTCTGTTTTTGTTTATGGCGTCATGCCAAGCATGATGCAAAAACTTTGCAGTGAATAACGTATATTAAAGGAAATATCCTCTTCTGCTTAAACTTGTTCAAGGATAGATGTGACTAAATACTATACACTTGACTGTGCAGCCTTATAAATCTTTTAATTTAAATGGGGAAAATATCAGAGAAAATATACAATAATCTTTAATTTGTCTGGTTTTGGTTGGCATGGCTGTTTCTGCATGCAGCAGTCTGTCAGCACATACCTGACGCTGTGCAGTCTGTGCCATTAATGGGTACCTCAGCCAGGTTTTTGTGTATTCCCACCATCTGCCTCACAGATATGTGCATAGTGTTGGTTGTCAAGCCCAAAGCTGTGTTTTGAATGTCAGTCGAATTTGACCTGACACCCTTTGGCACAGCACTGACTTTCACTGCACATCAGCTGAGGGAACAGAAATAGAGGCTATATGTGTTTTGTCCATACAAGTACTGAAACTGTTTTTTTGTTTGTTTGTTTGCTTGTTTTTTTTAGGCTGGAGAATACTCTAACAATGGCTGTGATTTGTTGTCAGAGACTTGGCTTGAGTTGTTCATCTGAAGGCAATGCATTATTTGGCTCTGTAATTGTTTGTGTGTGCTCTGGTTTCCTGTTTGTGCTCAGAGGTTTTCAGCTCCAGGCCACAGTAGGATAAGACAATGTTACCCTGAGGGTTTGTCTTGCCTACTCCATTAGTTTGCCCAGCTTCACACTGGCACTGTCATGCCAAAAACACAAAGAACTCCTCCAGTCCAGCTGAACCAGCTCATGATTAATAGCCCACTGTATCTTTAATCTTGCTGTCAAATTGAGCTGAGTCATTCCCATCCTGACAATAATTACAACATTTGTTCGTTGTCTCGCTGTAAGATAATACACTTTTAGTTCTATCATTATCACCATATGCACCTGACTTGAAATTGTGACACATGGCATGTTGACAAAGAAACTATGTAACCATGGTGATATTAAATTGCAGCTTATTAATGCTTTTTTTTCGTAGCATTTTTGTTCATTAAAAGCTAAATAATCTTGACATTGAGAAAAATCCAGAAAAATCCTACATAGCCCTCAAATTAAATCTGTGGTCAGTCTTATGAAATTTAAAGTAAGTAAACTTTGTCTCACATAGCTGGACCACTTCCCTCACTTTTCATATCAGTTAAAGATAAAAGCATGTCAAAATCTGTTCTCAGGGACACTCAGCAGTTACGCTGGGGGGGGGGGGGGGGGTGTAGCAGGTTAAACGTCAGCACCATCCACTACATGGACAAAGATCCAAATGATTCCCGCATAAAAATTTAGCATCTGATGACATCAAAGATTTGAATTAACTGACGGAATGACGGGCATGACGGAAACATGCCTGGCAGTTAATTCAAGTACTTTGCTAGAATAAAGAAGCAAAGACATGCATTTGACACTATTTCCCAGGTGAAATATTATCTTTACGACTTTTTGAAGAAGTGAGGACAAGAAAATGCCCTAGTTTTCTCAAAATGGTCCCCTCAAAGATAGAAGTGGAAAAAGCACGTACACAAACAAATAAACACAGAGTGCAAAAGTAGCAACACCACTACCATAACGCACAAATCGAATGGATCCCTATATTGAATTATTATACCCTTGTGTTTCATCCTAGCTCTGGCAATTTCAGACCTCATTCCCACCACAATTGAACAGGCAAAAATTCTGATTTATTATTTCTCCTGATCGTATCATTATAAATCCCACTTTTACACCATTTCATTCAAATTTTATGGGCTGTCATGACTGTGACTCATTTGGTCATAAATTCAGCCCTCACATTCTTTTATTTTTCACTACACTGGTTTCTATATAGCCTTTTTTTTTTTCATTCAGTTTTTGGCTCTTCTCTCAGTTGTTCTCTACCACTGTCTCCTTACAAACACTTCGAGAATGTATTTGTTTGTCTTATGTTTTGTTCGACTGCTGAGGAAAGCGTAAGCGCATTCCTGTGTTTGTGTGCGCGTGTCGCTGTTGTGTACATTTGTGAACAAAAATGAGCAGACATCCCAAGGAGCTCTTGCACTTGCACAGATGCACGGTTTTTCAACAACTTAGACTGAAAAGTGATACGTATAATTAGTTGTCTTGGAAGAGCCAGGAAACTAACAGAGGAAGATGGAGCGGCAGAAAATGAGAAAGCGATAATGATAATGAGTATAAGAAGGTGAAAAGCACTTTCTGGCTAAGCAGAATTATTCTTATCTTTCTTTCACTTCACGCCTCAGTTTTTCTTCCAACATTATTAAAATATTATCATCAATTACACTCGCCAGCCACTTTGTTGCTAGTACAGGGTTGGACCCCCCTTTTGCATTCAGAACTGCCTTAATTCCTCGTGACACAGATTCAACAAGGTGCTGGAAACATTCCTCAGAGATTTGGGTTCATATTGACATGATAGCATCACATCGTTCTCATTTTCCCTACTTTTTGTCTTACACTTTTCTCCTCAGTGTGTTAGGTGACATTTCCCAAGCTTAGTAACCTACATTCCTACTGTCCTATTGCCCCACCTACTTATCTAGGATTCAGCTGCTGTATAGCACAGCACATCCTAAAGAGAAAGAGAGGTTAGAACCACATAGAGATAGCAAGTTTTTTCAAGAAAGGGCTTAGTAGAGTTCCCTTTCTGTGTTAAACAGTATGAAACCTGTTGTTTTTTTTAAATTGCAAACAAATCCTTTGAGTTTAATGTAACTATACGAAAAGAGTAATAATAAAAGTAATACTGGAACAAAACTGATTTAGAGCAGAAAATTCCTTAAAATTAAAAAAGTGCTTGCGTATAATTCTTACTAAAAACATCAACACAAACACATTTTCAACTGTGCGAAGATAATGCTTTTCTCAGCCCTGTGTGCCCTCTTAAATGAGCACTTTCACTTTACCTCTGTCTGTGTAGTATCTGTATGTTGCCTTAATGCTGAGTAAATGTAGTATTTTTCACAGTGGCAGCCACTGAAGCAAAGTACTACATCTGGCTTTTTTTTTTCTTTTACAGGAAAGGCAATCGTCATCTCATTTATTGCAGTGCAGCTTTCAAACATAAATTTTTTTCAGAGATAGTACCATGTCATCTTTTACTTGATTTTATCTTCTTTTATCTCTCTTTTTACATCCTTCCACTATTTACTTCAGTCACAAAAAAACTGCTCTGACATCCAATCTAATTAACAGGGTATCAAAGCACAAATTATATCAATCTTGATTTGCGATCTGGATACTTTTTGCATATGGTCAGGATATTTTCTGAAACCTGTAGCGCTGTAATTGAAGCAAATGAGATAATAGCATTTTGCTAATAACAGTTCATTACATTACCTTGTTATATTTGTTTAATTGGCTCTCAGATAAACCCTTAACCTGCTGTATTTGAAATCAGCGCCTTAGTGAGTGATATTTGATAACTGGTTAATTTAATCTTGTTTATTTAGAGTGGGAGACAGTGTGTGGGGTTCACCTGGAGGTCAAGGAGTGCTCATGCTTTGTCTCCTGCTACAAAATACAGTGCAAACATCGACAACTCGCACAACCTGAAGAACAGCCCAATTACCACTCAAATTATGTAACAATAAACTTTGAGCTCACATCTTTGTACTTTTGCACTTAGTGTTCATACATCTGAGTAAAACTGTGTTTTTGTGTCCAAGTACATGCGTAAGTCTGTATCATTTTGTGTGTGTGTGTGTGCGCGTGTGCGTGAGTGTCAGTTGCCACCTATGCTCATTAAAGGTGAACTGAGGCGAAGCCTGGCCATTCATGGGATGGTAATTGATGTGGAGAGCTCAGTGGGATGCAAGGTTTAATTCCTCAGTGTTAACGAACAATAAATCACACATCATACATACACACCCACCGACACAAACACACTGTGAAGGAGACATAAATCAAAGACTAAGGGCCTGCCACTGCCTGCCTTACTGCAATGACAATATCATACCACCTTTTCCTCCCTCGTTTTTTTTCCTTTCTGTCTTTCTTTCAATCCCTGTTAATCCCTCTCTACCTTCAACTGCAGTGACACTATCAGCCCCCATATCTCATCTCAATTCCCCTCAGTTCACTTTTGCTTTGACTGCAATTACAAAATCACAGCACTGCTTGCTCTCCCCCACTCTGACTTTCTCTCTTCCCATCAATCCCTTTCAAGCCTTCACTGAACAACAGATGGTCACCTCATCCCTCCTACAGATAGAGGGATCGAGAGACACAGAGAAGGCTGATGGGGGAGGAAGGCTTGAAAGTGGAGCAACCAACTCGGTGTGTGTGTGTGTGAGAGCGTGAGATGCAGAGAGGTAGAGAGAGAGAAAAAAATCCAGTGTCTTCAGGGTCCACATACGTAAACAGAGGAAACACACAACATAAACCATCTCCTTGCTGGGAATTCAGATTAGATCACATATTCACGCATACACACTCAGACGCAAACCTACACACACTGGGCAAGCATTTCAGAATCTGTCGGCACAGATTGCATCCTCATCCCACCTGATGGCACGAGGTCAGATAATTATTTTAAGCATCATTTACATATGAATCACTAATAAGAGATTTGGGTTGGAGAAGGAGGCAGCGGGGAGGAGGGGAAGTTGGGAAAGATATGGAGAAAAGAGAGAGGGGTGGAAGATGAGCAAGAGTCATAGTGGCAGATTGAAGTGCAGCGTAGTGTAGGATGAGATAGAGGTGATGCAAGGTGAATTACAGCAGCACCGGAGAGGGGAAACCAGGCCAAGCTTCTGTCACTCTTGATTTTGATGGCTAGCAGTATTTCTGACACCCCCCCCCCCCTCAATCCCCGCCCCGACCTCCACCCTGTATCCCCCATCTCCCCTTAAATTGGTATTCATGGTCTATTGTGGTCACACCGTAATTGAGCTACTACTGTTGTGTGAGAGGGAGAAGAGCGGCTGCCTCTGTTGCACTAAAGGATAATGTAGGCAGGAGCTATACAGCAGTATTTTGTTGCTGAAAGTGTGACTTTGATCTCAGAGACAAAATTTGGTGGAGTTAAAATGCTGTCTGGGAAGAGTTTCCAGTTGAACAGTGACCAATGATACGCGCAATGAATTCTATCTGCCACTTTTAGAGCGCAGGCAAATATACAATTGAAGCATCACATCTTTTCTAGCGGTGTGCCTCATTATAACAAAGGTAATAAACTGATTTAATAGCAAGCACACATGGACTTGAAATTCCCCCATCAGCAAGAACTCTTTAACATCGGATAAGTGGTGGGAATCAAGGTGGGAATGCAGGAAAACGGAAAATTACAAAGACGTTTGGAAGAATTTTATCGGTGAATGTTCTATTTGAGTGCCACAACTACAAAAATCAAATAGGGGTCATTTCTGGAAAAAGAAAAAAAAATACTTTAAATCACGCAGCGAGGTGCACATGATTTAACACGGTGCTAACACTCACTGATCATGAAATGGCTCATTCTCTCGCTTTTGTACCTTACAATAGTGTTGTGACCTTTATGCTGTCTGGGTCATCACAATCCAGCGCTTTAGACCGAAGTAAACAGCTGCAGGAAGTTTTGATATTTAAGTCTCACAGCTGTCAATTTTTATTCTTGGTGACTTTTCGGTAGGAGAGTAATTTATTTCCGCCATTATCATGATGAGCGGCATTGCAAGATTAATTTGTAGCGCCCGAAGCTAAGGTGTGATGATTTGCAGCTCAGAGTTAGTATTCACAGGCGACATCATGCTGTCAACTTCCTCTATCTACGGCAAGCTTTACTGACGCAGAATGACGGTATATACAACTTGTAAAATGGAAAGAAGAAATATATTATATGTCTTCTGGTTAAGAAAACAGTTGCTGAATACAGATAAAAGAAATATAATATGGCATTGCTGAACGGGGGGAGACGGTAATGGAAAAACTAAATGACAAAGAACACAACAAAACTGCAGGTCTGAAATGGGCAGTCAGGTTTAAAACACCATTTAGTGCATTTTGTAAATGCTATTATATTTGTTCTGTCATTTCCTGTCATTTTGCTTTAGTGCGCTGTTAGGGAAGCAGCACTCTCTTGGTGAGAGCCTGTGTTGTTTTTGTACAGCACAACCTGCATCTATTTTACATCTTGTAGAAACGGCTGAGTGATCTTTGATCTTCAGATTTTTAAGTATATGAAAGTTCTTAAGCAGAGCTTGTGCTTGCCCTTGTCAACTTTGTGCATGGCAAAGCATGTCAAAAGTTACATCATTACAGCTGGAGTGTTTTTTTTTTTTGTTTGTTTTGTTTTTTTTCTTTACTTTGGTGTCGTTTCAGCTGCTCATGCACCTACCAATTTTTGCAGCCTGGCTCATGCAGCATGGCTGGAGCCTAATGCAAAATTGATGAGCTGGGGCGCAAGTGTGAGCAGGTCTCTATCTACAGGCATGTCCTCAATTTATCAGTGCAGGAACACTTATTCAGCTGCAACAGTTGGAGAAGATTAGATGGTCAGAAAACTGCCATTGCTTATGGTTTTTTTTGTGTTTGAGTGATGTACTTCCTGCACATTAGGTTTTCTATTGCTACTCCAGTGGTAGCATTGTGTTTTTCTCAGTAGAGACCCATACTGAGAGTTTAAGAGAGTTTAAAAGGTTATACACACTTCAAGTGAAATTCAGGATTCATTTTAAAATTCTGTTATTAACACTAGCAAAAACTGCTTGCTTTTGTTTTGAGTTTTTGAGTTTTGTTTCTTTGTTTCTTTCATATATATATATATATATATATATATATATATATATATATATATATATATATATTGTTT
>JAVDPK010000335.1:269395-282165 GCA_034780415.1 Cichlasoma orientale
TACTGAAGAAATAAAATGTCTAAGACTTGATTAAAGATGATAAAAGATGAGTTAAATGTCTCTTTTAAACTTTTATCACATTGATGGCACATCTTTAGAGCAAACAACAGTGCGAGACTGAAAAGACTGTTGAGAGAATTGTGTGACAGAGGTCAGAATTCAGACTCAGACTCAAGTAGTCTCTCTCAATCTCATGGATTTCTCCTGAAAGAAACACAATTAAGCCCTTTGATCACCTCGCTGTTGTGCAATAAGATTGATAGGACTTTCAGCTCTGGGAGGACTACCTCCGATCTGTTTTTTCCTTCTTCTTTTTTTTTCCGCCCTCCTTTTTTGTCTGAAGCAGATCAAAGACCATATTTGTCAGAGAGACAGAGTATTAATATAACTGTCTGAACCACTAAGATATGTCATACAAACTCTTCCATCAGTATGCGGTTTGATTTTCTTCTGGGAGAAAAATTGCCTCATGCTGGAATGGTAGTCCCTTGATGTTTTACTAGTGCGTTATCTCAGTCAAACTGGTATTGGTCATGGATCTAATTCTCCATGTTGTGTCGCCTCCCATATCAGTGGGCTATAATTTTTGCATGGCAGGTCAATCTTGGGTGCCTCTATAAAGAGTGAGTAAAATCCCACTGGTGTATTCCCATGGCAATTGGCATTGTACTTTAATGTTGATAAGAAGAGTTTGCGAGCATGTGTGAGTGGGGTGGATAGAAGAGGAAGACAAAATAAAACGGCAGAGGAGTGAATTTTCCCCTCACACAGAATAACTTCAGAGTAACTATAAGAGAACTGAACCCTGACTCGTCTGCCTCTTCTTGTCTCCCTTTTTCTCCCACCTCCTTGTACCTCTCTTTCCATATGTCTCTTTCTCTGTCTGTCTCCCCCAGCCTTTTTTGTCTCAGAGAAACTCTGTGGGTGTGCATATATTATATGCAATCCAGCTGGGCAATGAGAGTGATACAAGGAAACAGAGGTAGAAATAAGCTCTTTCTTCTTCCTCCTCCTCCAGCAAATTACTATTCATTGTGACCCTTTTTTTTTTTGTTCTTGTTTCCACTTGTTCTGTTGTGCTGCTTCAGCCACAGCCATGGTGACCTGCATACAGAAATGAGAGGACGGGGGTAAAACAAAGAGACAGATGAGTAAAAACAAGAATATGAACAACTGAGGCTGAAAGAATCAGACAACAGAGGGGGAATGTGAGGAAGTGCAAATGAAAGAGGGCAATTTGAAGCAGGAGAATACAGAGAAGAAGAATAAAAGAGATGAAAGAAAGACATACAGGAAATAATGAAGATGGGGAAGCTTGACGAGGAGAGCAGAGAGACAGAATCTGGCAGTATAAACTAAGGCTGTCATATCAGCTTTGGCCAGAGAGACAGAGACAGCCTCATGATGGACACTGACAGTTGTTTGCTGACAGGTGTGAAATCTGTTGAATGTTGAACAGGCCTCTGATGTTGTTTTGTGTTTTCATTTGCTTATGTTGTTTTTCTTCCCTGGCGATACGCTCAATTAGCCCTCAATTACCTACTTGGATTGCAGGGGGAGAGGAGAGTCTTGCAGCAGGACATTCCATTCATCCATGCTATGTGGGCAAAAAGCCATGCAAATGCTCTGTGGTTACTCAGCCTCCGAGCTGCATGGATGTGCAGCATTTATAGTGGTGTAGAAATGTAATTGATTTACTATTTAAGTCAACGTGTATTTGGAATTTTGAACACTGTTCTTAGTCACCCTTCAGTGAAGAGTCTTATGAGAAGATTGATTCCATAAGTTTAGAGGTGGATTTTCTTCCCTTTGGAAAGAGCCAGGCTACCTGTTCCCACGCACTTTTGGAATTCCTTCTAAAGCTAACACGCTCTTGGTTGTATTCATTTAATAAGAATAATTCAAATGTGGAAAAATACAACACCCTGTAACTATTTGCAATGTCATTATGAGCAATTCAGTGCATTTTATGCATTGAATTGCAGTATTATAAGTTCTTAATATTTACTTAAGTACATATTGCGCCTGTACTCAAGTAGATATTAGTACATAGTGTACTTATAGTATATAAAATGTTATCATTTCTATAGGTAATTACAGCATTTGCCTCCTTCACATGCAATAGTTAACTCAAAGTGTGTGAACACAAACAGAGAAAGGAGACTTCCCTCTTCACTTTTTGAGAGTTAACTCTGAAACTGCGCTTGGAAAATGTGCTTGTATTGCTAGAACTAACATATCCTGAATTACTTCTCCTGTCAGACTCATTTCCAGCTGTAAAGTCTGCGGGTCTTTTAACAAATACATGGTGAGCTTCCTGCTGTGTGTGTGTGTGTGTATAAGGTTAAGACAAAGGAGGTGCGCAAATCAAAGAAAATGGTCCTTTCTTTATTGACTATTACATAATTTAATTGACAGAACGCTCCCTTGACCTGTAGTGATAAGCAGGACAGAGGCACAGATCAGACACAGTAAGTCTTCATTTTTTAATCAATACTTTTGTTAAACGTACACTGGAGGATCAGTGAGGGAGGAAACAGCTGCATACACTGATGCGCGCATTCTGCCCTTGGTACTCCACGCTGTGTTATTCCGCTCCGTCTCTATATAGCGAGTGTAGTGACACATTTCATTAGTTTTTTATGCAAAGTCTTGTTAACACCCCACATGAAAACAAATGAGCCGCCTCCTGTTTTTCACTTTGTCTCTTTCTCTCTTTGTAACACATTTCCCCTTTTTTTTGTTCTTGTTATGTTCTCTCCTGCCTCTCCAGTGAGTATACTGTATGACAGACTTTAAAAAAAAAAGAATCTTGTTAGCTCATCTGTTTCTTTCCCTTTCTGGGACACTCACACACTTTTGCATGTATGGTTGTTAGGAGAAGCCGCAGAGGAGCAGGTTAGCAGCTACCTTGTTTAGAATTCTTTTGAGAATTTTTTTTTTTAATGCATGAATACACAGAGGACACACTGTGTTTTGTAAGTGAATTGTAATTGTTGTAAATAATTAACTGATTTGCTAATTTAATGAGAAAGGGTGTTTGAGACGTGTCTGAGAGACACAACAAAGGCAAAAGTCACCAACTTTAGTAGCTTCTCAGATTGCTCTTCAGCAATTTCACTTGAGTCTCAGATGTCGGTGTCCAAGTGAGATTAATGTGGAATCAAGGTATCAGCAGACATAACTTACCAATTCTAAGTGACAACATTCCAGAGCTTTAAATTCATGTCATTTTTGACCAGGCATAATAATCATACAGTGAGGAAGTAGTGAGTGAAAAATTGTAACCATAGCTAGATACTATAATTGTTTACTCAGAGACATGAATACATAAAGTTTTGATAAGCTTGATTCCCTTGAAATTGTCAGGTTTAATCTACAGAATCAGCAAAGAAGTTTACCAAGAAGGAATAAAAAAACAAAAGGAGATGAAAAGAAACTCGAGTCTATATTTAGAATCATTCTTAATAATCGACCAACACTACCAGTAATTAAGAAGTCTCTATATTTACTTTAAATTTTGTATTAGACAAGTAGGCTGACATGAATGTGGACAAAAATTCATTACTCTCTATTTTTTCACTTTATTTATATAGCACATTTGATTCCAGGTGGAAGCACAATGTGTTGCACGAGGCAAAAGCCACCACCGAGAGTGTAGCATGACACCATAGAGATAATGCAAAACTAAATCAATAGACAGCCGAGTGAATTAATAAAATAATTAAACACGAATAAAACACGACAATGAGACATAAAATAATATAAAAATTATATACAGTACTCTACAGAAGTCTTGAGCCACCTCTTTCTTTATGTTTCACTATGGAGCCAGACTTTGTGCTTGATGGAAGAAGACATGGCTGGCTCTATACAGCAGCAGATGAGCAGTATCTAAAAGGCATGTCCTTAAGAAACGGGAAAAAATGCCGGCAAAAACCCCACACAGGACCTGAGAGAGATATCTGGCCCTTCTAATCTACTGTTCACAGAAGCCTCATCTGGAATGGTCTCAGTGGAAAGGTGGCTGTCAAGAAGCCGTTCTTAAGGAAGGGAATGGATTGGCCTCCCCAGAGCCTGGACCTCAACATTATTGAAGCAGTGTGGGATCATCTTGACAGGGAATGGAATAAAAGGCAGCCAACATCCAAAGAAGAGCTTTAAATATTCTTCAAGAAGCCCAGAGAACAATTCCTGAAGACTACTTAAAGTAATCCAATTCAATTCAGTTTTATTCATATAGAGCCAATTCACAACAGTCACCTTGTGATGCTTTGTATTATAAGGTAAAGACCCTGCAATATTGCAAAATTAGACAAAAGCTTGCCTAAGAGGGATTTCAGGCTGTGTTGAATACTAAAGGTGTCATACCAAATCGCGGCACCTATTTCACATTTTCCCCGCAAAATATAAAGAAATGAGGGGTGGCTCAAGACCTTTGCACCGTGTAGTGTAGGATAAATTATGAGGACATTAAATTGAATAAGATAATTATTAAATCTAACAATTAACCAGAACAACGTGAGAAAAATTAAACCACCAACATGCAGATACATACAGAAAACACCAGTGTGTCCTTGAAAAAAGACACAGTCTTTAAATTAATTTTAATAAATATATTTAGGCACATTATCCAGAATATATGCCTACAGAAAGTAGGGCAAAAACACACAAGCATATGAAAACACCTCATGCCCTTGCCCCTACACAAAGGGCATGTTTATAGGATTATAAGTAAAAGGAAGGATCAAAGTGCTTTGATGCAGGGTGTGAGAAGTCTTTACTCCAGTCATATGCATGAATCACCAAGCCTCAGCGAGTCCTTAAATGACCTGTCAGCCCTGTACATTGTTCATTTAGACAAATTATTTAAATTGCTTTGAGTGCCTTTCTTGAAGCCCACTCAGAGGTTAAGTTGATTTTGCAGATTGAGGCAAATACACACCCGGCTATGCAAATGCTCTTGTTTTGGCACTCGACAGTGCACTAAATCTGAAGGCACGCATCCAAATGCAAGTCAAAGTGAAGGAGAAAGCAAAGTGCATTGACAGAAACTGCACATATCGGCATAGTTATTGTGCCAGTACGTGGTGTTCATTGGGACAGTATTGTGTCAGTGAATTACATCATTGAGGTGGTGTACCAGAGCAACCCCACCACCACCACCACCACCCCTTTTTATCTCCTCATAGAATATTCATCATGGCTGAGTGAATGAAGAATGCACTGTGTATGTGTGTGTGTATGTGTGTGCGTGCGTGCAAGGCATATGTCTTTTTTTTTTTTTTTTTTAGTGGGCATGTTTCTAGATCCAGCCTGCTGTGCTTACGCGGTTGCATTCACTTTTCCAGATGAAAGCTGCTGTGCTTGTCCTCTGATGCCAACTGTTCCCCCGTACTATAAAAGCACGCTGAACCACCACTACCACACATTCCTGCTTCCCTTTCGCTCTCACTTCACTTCCTCTACACTGCACTATCTGTTGTCAGCTGAATCTACAAGCAAACAGGGAGTCTAAGTTACTGATAGGGCGTACTACAGACATTACTGTTAAGTTACAGAGGAACACTGGAATTCTTTTATTACCAACCTCCCCCTGGAATATTGATGAGGCTTTAGCATTACAAGACACCAAGACCTATAACTGATTATTGTCATCGTCTCTATAATAAGACAAATCACAGCTCAGGTATTTATGTAAACTGAGGCAAAATATTTGAGCAAAAGTTTAGCTGTGAGCAGGAAATGCTCCAAAAGAGTTTTCACTTTGTCTTTCTACAAGGCAGGAGGAAAACGAAAGGACGAGGGAGAGCGATAAAACCTGTGATGCATTCGGTGGCAATACAAACACAGCGGGAGATAAACAGAAATGAAAAAAGTGTTGTTGAGTAAAGAGGTGTCAAGGCAAACATTTCACCTTTGTGGAAATCACCTGTAGACTGAGAAAAAAACATCAACAACAAAAAAAAAGCACTGACTAACATTGCAAGGGAAAACAAAAATGCCATGCTGGAATAGGTTTATAAAAAATAATAAGGAAAAAGAAAACTTATGCAGCCACTGGAATTAAATGCTGGGAATAAGAACTACATAGTTATCTCTGGGATGCAAAAGCAGACAGAATGGGACAGAAACAGGCTGCACTGGTCTTGTGGAAATGCTTGCGTCGGGCCTGCCAGTCATTTAACATTTGACTGTGGCAATTTGAGCTGTGATTTGCATTGATTGATTTTCTCCACTTGAGTGGGGGAGCTGTCATGGGATTAAATTTAGCTACCATTACACGAGCCCCCCCAGTGTTATTGCTTTCCCGTTATCCCGTTGCTTTTGTGCATGTGTATATGTGTACATACAGTGTGTGTGTGTGTGTCTGTCTGAGTTCCCATGAAGCAAACTTATGTACAGTATGTGGTACTGGACTAAGTCCCAATGTGATCAAAGTGCCTTTGATTAAACCATGCCCTCACATCAACCACTTACACTCACAAGTATGTGACGTTAGCTCAAACCATACACAGTTGCATGCAGATCTGGAATTTCCCTATCAGACATGCACACAAGCGCACGCAGTCATTTGCGCTCATAGCTATGCATACGTCCCCAGCTTCAAACACCAGTGATTTGACATTTCCTTCAGAGCTCTGCTGTTCATGACACGGCATCTTTCCCCATGTGGGCTTCGCAGCCTCAGAAGTAAGAACCAACTTTACTTGCTTCACACACTCCAAACTTCTGTCCCCCTGCTCCCTCTCTCATTACTGGCTCCCCCTCTGGACTGCCTGGGGTCTATTTCTACTCCGTAACAGTGTGTATTATGTGAATGTGCAAAACTGAATTGTGTAAATGTGTTTCTGTATGTGTGTGTGTGTATATATATATATATATATATATATATATATACATACATACACAAGATAGTGGCAGTGTCTGTGCAAATCAGCATATTCGCAGTGATGTGTTGTGTGGCTGTGTTTAATCATCAGCTCTCAGAAGACAA
The DNA here is from genome assembly GCA_034780415.1 of Cichlasoma orientale. Lineage (NCBI taxonomy): Eukaryota > Metazoa > Chordata > Actinopteri > Cichliformes > Cichlidae > Cichlasoma > Cichlasoma orientale. The sequence continues at coordinate 276,393 of JAVDPK010000335.1, forward strand.
TTTGCTGACGTGTTGCTTCATGAGGGTAAATGAGGCTTAACTTTACTAAGTTAGTTATTTATGCTATTGATAATGAAGCTCTTTTGCCGTGTGAATGTCACTGCCTAATCTGTGGGCCCATGTGAATATCTCTGGAACAGTAATGCAAGTACGCATATGAATTTGTCTTATCTCTGGGATATTGGTTTTGTGCTTTTAAACTGATGAATTGCAGCTTTGAAGACAGACACAATGGACCTAAGGTATCACTTTGATTCACGGAACAGTAAAAAGGTTTGAGGCTGATATGATCACAGTTTTAAAATAAAGCGATCAAAGTCTTTCAATCCTTTTTTTAAAAGAACTCATTTAAGTTTTTTATCTATCAAAGCTTTAGAGATCTACTGGAACACCCCGGACAGGAGTGGAACTTGATGTTAAAACCTTTTTTTTTCAAATCAGGAATTGTCTGTTGTTAATTTAATATTGGAATTAGTGACTTATTTTTCATATCCACTACAAATTGGACCTAAGCATACACAGGCTAATTGTATAAGGAGGGAAGCTTTGATGACAACTTGAGAACAACCTCACATGTGATGCCGGCAGCCAGGATGTTCAATGTTCCAGCTTTACAATAATAGTAAAAAAAATTAAATTAAAAATTAAATAATTTAGTTGAATCAAGCCCAATAGTAAGCTGTCCTTCATTCTAATGACAGAAAAGTGGGTTTGTGTTTTGATATTATTTTTGAAATTATGCTTACTGTACAACCAAAAGGTGAGCATAATTGGATTACCTAGATTCATGTAAAGTGAAACTGTGTGTCAATAAAAGGTCATTATTCTTCTCCTTCAGACACTTCCTCTGGGAGTGTAACAGGCAGTGCCAAGTGGGAGAAGACCCCAGGACAGACTAAGGGCATGCTGCAGGGACTACATCTCTCAGCATGCCTGAAAGCACCTGCTCAGCACCTTCCACAAACTCTAGGAGGAATCAAAAGCTGGCCTGAGTATTCCTGGGATAAAGTGATACATATTTTCTCAATATGGGGAATAAGCTCCTGGGAGATGTCAAAATGTCAAAAAAGAAAAAAAAAGGAAAGATTGGGTTTTCCGTAGTTAATTGGAACGATGCAGAATTTTTAACACCATGTAAAAATCATATATAGCTACCAACTTCCAAACTGCTTAGTTTGAACCTTTGCCTTTTATTAGTTGAGTTAAAGTCAGAAGCAACTGAGTAGCCAGAGAGGTTAAAAAGATTCCATAGAAGTTGTGAAGCTCACCTTTGATGTAGTGATCAGATGCTTGATCCTTGTGTTATAAGTTTCTGCCGGGCGTATATCTCTTGAACCCTAGATGATTAACTTTGTGGAAGGGCAAGGGAAGTTCTTTCAAAAGAAAAGAATTACACACTGACCTGTGATCTGTGACAGAGTGACTACACAGGCGCTGACAGAGGAGCGAACTCCCTCCTGACCTTTATAATTCATTCTTCCTCGTAACCCCGCTTCCACCAGCATGCAATGAGCTAGAGGGTAAAGGAGGTGATTACATCAATACATACTGTAGCTTCGATCCAGTAGTCACTGTTGGCTAATTCAAAGTGTAAGCTAATGCACATTCTTACATTTTTGTTATTGAACCTGAACACTGGGTGAGGATCAGTTATAAAACAGCAATCCGATGATCTCGGGCCTTTAAGTTAGAGGACGGTGTCTCCTACTCTCAACATGGCATCTTTCAGGTATTCATGAACAGAAAAGGGTGGACATGTCTTTTATGCCAGTGAGCGCTGCCGGCACTAGTTTGTCTTATTAATGCAGCAGAGGGGTCCCTATTAATACTAAGACTTTATTGATCCTACTAGACCCTCTGGCTGAAGATGAATGGCGCTCACATATTATCACAGCTCCGAAATGGGCCTTCACATATCTGTGACATTTCCACCATAGACGGCTGTAATTTCCAAAGCGACACAACCCATCCCTCGCGCTTTTATTTCCACCCTCTTATCTTTTTTTTCTCCCTGCACTCACTCTTTACGCTTTTTCTCTTCCCACATTGCCCTTTTCTGAGTTTCTGCTCTTGGCTACTTCCTGTTATCAGTCCTTCATGCCTCTTACCATCTGCCTTTTTTTTTTCACACCTTTTGCCATTTTGCTCTTTTCTTACATTTCATCACTTCTTTTCAGCTTGTCTGTCTTACATTTATGTCTCACTTTATAGCTATCTTTCTCTTTCCCGGTCTTCTTCATTCTAAAATGGTCTCTCTGTTTGTCTTGTCCTCCTTATACACTGTTTTAGCTCACTTTTTTTTTCTCATCTGGTGCTTTACCAGTCCTTGTCAATGCTCGCTCTCAGCCGTGACCCCAGCCTCTCATTGGGGTCTTTTTTATTTATCTCTTTCACTTTCTCCATCTTCTGTCTTTCTCATGCTCTCTTTCTTTGTGTTTCCCTCAGCAGCTTTGCTTTGTTTAGCACCCAGCAGACAAGACTGCTGACAAAGGTGCGCAAGAGCATATTTAAAATGTCACTGGCAAAGTGACAAAAGGTCATATGGAAAGTAAGAGACTCCCAGCACAGTTTGGACTGACTGCTAAACAGGCATTTGTGCCTCTTATGTGTGTGTTGGGGGGGAGGTATGCCAGAACATTGTTAGCATGTGTGTTTTTGTGTATGTCTTTTTTCCTATTGAACAGAAAAAATAAAATGAAATCAAAATGTCTGTGGATTATTATGCCCGTGCATAGTAATGCAGTGATATTTCCATTGCTGTCTGTGTTTAAGTCCACACACAAGCATGTGGGTGTCTGTGGTTATATGTTGGGCATACAGTATGTGTCTGTGTTGCTTGTTTATGCCACTGGCATCCTTATACCTGAATGCTTTTCCCTGCCTGAGGTGAGGCCTTGAGCACCTTCCAGTTTGATGAGTGTGATTCTAAAAAAGTAAGAAAAAAAAAAGAAAAGAAAAGAAACTGGTGCTGGCAAGACACACTGCCACACAAAGAAACTGTGCATTGGATTGTGCATTGACCTAACGGTTGCTAGTTTAAATCCCAAGGGCTGCAGCAGAGGAAGTCAGTCAGATACTGTAGCTGTTATATTTGTGGCGTTCAGAAAACTTTTCAGGTGTCAGGTAGAAATCTGACTATTTGTTGTTGTTGTTGTTGTTGCTTTTTCTTCTAATTAAACAGCTGGCCCATGTAAACAAGGGCTAACAGTAATGGTGACTGCAGTGCACTGACCCTGGATAATATAAAATGAAATAATAAAGTAATTGATGCATTGCATGTACATTATTGCAAAACTCTTTAATTGTACTTTAATTCCACAGTCAATTGTCTGCAATATGAGTTTGTTTTTGTACGTGTTGCCTATTTGATTAATAGAATGATATGATATTTTTTGTCTCTTTGTAGACATGAGCTCCTACTGTAGCACACGTCTGCATCTTGAAATAGCCGTGGAAGCTTTAACACTTTAAAAAAGCTCAAGAGCCCATCCATCCATTCTCCTCCGCTTAGTCTTTTCAGGGTTGCGGGGGCGGGGGGGGGGGGGCTGGAGCCTATCCCAGCTGTCCCAGGGCGAGAGGCAGGGTGCCTCCCGGCAGGCCTTTGTCTCAGGGCTAACACCGAGAGACAGACAACCATTCACACCTATGGGCAATTTAGAATCAGCAATTAACCTAACCCAACTGTATGTCTTTGGACTGTGGAAGGAAACCGGAGTACCCGGAGAAACATCATACAGAGAGATGCCAGGTGGTGGATTCAAACCCAGGACATTCTTGCTTCGAGACAACAGTGCTAGCCACCATGCTGCCCAGCTCAAGAGTCTTTTTTTAAATTTTATTTTTACTTATCACCCAATCTCACCATAACAAATTTTATTTTGCTACTTAGTTTGATGTTAGGACTGGTGTATGTTCAGTTCACAATATTTGGAAGCTGCTGCAGATATCTGGCTTTTGAAGCTCATCTGACACCTCAAACATCAGAATCTGTAGAGCATGACATATTCTGACATGAAACATTCAAAAGAAATAGACTTTAAAAAAAAAAGCAAAAACAAAATAAAACTCTGTGTTTTTAACAGTGTGCATCTGTTATATAGTAGAAACCCACACCTTTGCAGATGTGACAGTGCAACCTTCCTGCACGCAATTCCCCACCTCATATTTTTTCAATCCCCATTGCTATTTTCTAATGAACTGTATAATTAGTGATCTTATGGTACAGTCTGTCTTATTGCAATCTTAGAGCTAATTAAAAGAAACAAAGAAGGAAATGATAGTTTTGCGTGTGAAAAATAATTAAACTTGAAATCTGTTTTTGCATAAGGGGATGCTGCATTCATAAAGGATTAAAGGGTAAAGTCACAGTTCATTGAGAAAATTCAAAAAAAAACCACACAAACAAAAACAAAAAAATCTAAAGATCTTTTTTTAAAAGGGGGGATTTACACAGTAAAGTTCAGCAGGCAGGCAAAGATAACAAAGAAAAGTGAGATTTTTTTTTAGCCACATCATATAGATTCCTCTTAAACCAGAGTGTTTCCATGTTTCTCTTTTTCCATATTTATTACCCTGCTTGTTTTTACCTTGAAAGCACCTTTAATGCGGGCAAGCTGAGAGCTGCTGTCTGGAGTGACTCATTTCACAATGCTCTTGTTTTTTTCAAGTGTGTTAGATAGCACTTAAAGTTGTCATTTGGAGTTGTTTTTTCCTGCTAGCACTTGATGTTCTGTACGTGTCTCATTTGCAGTTTGAGGCTTAGATTTCCCTCATTCTCCCAGGTACATATACTGTATATATAGCCATCTGCCTTCCTGTCTGTACCTCCAGGTCTCTCCTTCCCTTTGTCTCACAATAAAGTGGTTGCATAATCCATCTCTGGGGGAAAGGGTAGCTCCATGATGCATTTGTGTGCAGTGTGTGCAGGGCCTGTAATTATGAGTCCTTTACATTAACTCGTATGGAACCACCGAAGGGTCAGTCTAAAAAAAAAAAAAAAAAAAAAGAGCCATGGTTATGGCTCCGAATCCATATTCTGTGTTTATAAACAGTGTTCATGAATTCATTATCCTTACTCGTGCATTTGCAAATTATTTCTTCCTTCAGAGAAGAATGAATGGAGCATTTTGACAGTACCTGCATTGCCAAGTAAATTTAATTTATCTAGATTTAAGGGTAGACTATTGTTACATTCTATTTTGCATTGCATGCTTCACAGCTTGTGTAATGTTTATATTGTGCTTTGTACTCCAAAGCCTGTTCTGATTGTCTAAAGAAAGACTCCACTTCCAAAATCATGAGCACAGTTTACAAATCCACAATTTTGCATCTGTGGGCACGGAAGGGTTTGCATTCGTGGGCAGAGACTGTAAAAATCTGTGCTCATGGATTACAAACCTGAAGCTACCAATTTACACACTCTTTTTATTTTGTTTTTCTTTTGCTTCTTTACTTCTTTTTTTTGTTTTTCTGTTATTTTACCTCTGAATACCCAAAAGCAACTCAAGCTAGGTATGCACTGTCACTTTTAGCCTTTTCACACCCTCTCTTTCCTTATCCATGTTTTTTTTAACCCAAATCTATCTTATGTTCAATAACACAATTTCTTTCATATAGTGACAGTTAAAAACACAGTTCTTCTCAAAGCACTTTCCAATGTAAACTTGTGCAACATAGAAAAGCAAACAGTATAACAAAAAAATGGATGGATGGATGGATGGATGGATGGATGGATGGATGGATGGATGGATGGATGGATGGATGGATGGATGGA
>JAVDPK010000335.1:282265-310957 GCA_034780415.1 Cichlasoma orientale
GGATGGATGGATGGATGGATGGATGGATGGATGGATGGATGGATGGATGGATGGATGGATGGATGGATGGAAATGTATAGACAGAAAGATGTCAGCAGTGTGTCAGCAGTTTTGATGAGTTGATGGCAGAGCTGACACAGCACTGGGAATAAGAGGCCAGCCCTCTGCCTATCCTTGTGTCCGCTCACTCCGTCCTCCATCCATCTAGCTACACTATCCATCTATCCTCTGTCAAACTTTGTTTCTCATTCCTGCATACAGAGAAAGAGCGATAGCCCAAAATTAGAGTGATAGGGAATCACAGGGCAGTCTTCAAACATACACTGACCACAGCACTTCCACCATTATCTCCGACACTCGCATCCTTTCACTGTTTCTGCCTCTTTAAGTACACTTTTTCACAGCCAGAAGATACATAGATTTACAGGGTAATGGTGTTCTCATGATTCATTTTTATTTTGGTAATATTGTTGCCTGGAATTAAATGATTTGATACAGTTAATCTTGTAATTATTTTTCCAGAAACAATTGATCTATTTATTGTTACTTTACAAAATAAATGATCTGAAACACTAGGAGCAAAAGTTCTCCAAACCTAACTTGTCCCAGAATGATGAGCGACTATTATATTCTGTTACTGGAAGTTGTGCTTTATGCTAGAGTGGCCCTGACAGACTGTATTAAGGCTGCTTAGTGAGAGGGTGTTGCTCCTCTAATTGGTCCCTTAGGAATGAATGGGAATGTGCCTTCCAGCTTGATTGTTTGACCTACTAGTTGTGAGTTTCATAGTCAATAGCAGGTCAGTGGCTGTGACAAAGTGCATGGCCTGTTCTCTGATCCTCTTCACCAGAACAATTGTGGGATCAGTGCGTCCTAGTGCAAAACGATGCCCTACCCAGCTGTCTGACAGCACAGCTGATCTGTCCCTTCGTGTTGCATATAGAGATGCTGCAGCATTTTCCTCACTGGTAGACCAGGTCAGGCTGAAGACGACCTTGCTGCCCTTCTTCCTTGCAAGCATTTTCCCAGATGACATAATCTTTGTCAGACTCAGAGCCTGAGGACATATGGTCAGCAAATATAATAGGACACATCCAGAGAGATATCATCAAACTCAAGGACACAAAATGAGTCGTGATTTTAGTGTAGAACTGTGTGCTGAAGGCATATTTTGTATTTTTCTTAGTCAAGCTTTTTGCTGTCGATGGCTGCACAAGTTTGTTTTTGTCTTTTTTCATTAAAAAAATTAGAATGACCTTTTCTTTAGTTTGTCTTTATCTTTAATTTGTAACCATATAAAAATGGAAAATGACAGGTAAGGTAAAACCTAACTGAGTAAGTGGCGGTGATTATTGAATTTACATCAGTTATCAATATTAATATCACTTATGTCAGCCTAATTAATTAGAATAAACCATAGCCTGAAAATGGGATGAGTCGATTCAAGTTTCTGATGCCAGGTCAATTGTGGTCCATGTCCCTTTTGGTTTCTTTCTGTTTTGCACTTTATTTTATTTTATTTTTTTGTGCATGTTTTTACTTTAGCTTCCACTCGCTCACTGCTTTTACTGTCCTTTGCTTTATGATTGTGTTTTGGTACCTAAACTGCAAGGTTAGGTTTACACTGCAGGGTATGACCCACTGGTGGGGAATAATAGGGAATGCAGGTGGGGCATGGATGACCAAGGAAAAAACTTTGGCGTGAAACTTCATCAAATTAATGATTCATGTCCATCTGTCTTCTTATCAGTTTGAACTCAGGCTTGGGTTCAAGGGCTGCTGGAGCCTATTCCAGCAGAGTCATTGGGTAAGAGGTGGGGTACACCCTCGACAGGTTGCCAGTCTATCTTAGGACTAACAGAAAGAGACAATTAATCTCACACATTTACACCTGGGGCCAATTTAAAATCACCAGTAACAGTTTACATTGTTCTCCAACAATAACATAAATCATGCCAGCCTAATCAATTATTGAAAACTGTAGCTACAACCTAAAAATGAGAGGCACACCAGGAGATGTAAGTGGGTAAAAGACGGGGTACAGGTACACAAAGAGAGTGACAATTTTTCTCATGCACATTTACACCTAGGGACAATTTAAAATCACCAATAACATGCATGTCTTTTGGCTGTGAGAGAAAGCCCAAGAGAACCCACACAGGAGGTGGTTTGAGCCCAGATCCTTCTTGCTTTGACACCAGAGTGCACAGTTTATTGTTAAAGTCTGATAAAAACTGGCTGTAAATGGGTTGTAAAGCAGTAACTTTTTTCTGCTTTGGAAGTGGGGGATTCCAGAAAAAGTTAGAATTAGTTTGTTTTGGAGGTAAGTAGGTTTTGGAAGATAATGGCTTGCATTCAAGTACTCTGCTTCACAACATTTACCCCATATGCTGAAAAATGTTTTGCTAATTTTTCAACCAGTGTTGCTAATTTGTGTTTTAATTTGATGCCGAGGGGTCCTGCACAGACATCCGAACATGGCGATGACTCTGAAAATGAACACTTGTGCATATCTCTGAGATGGCTGCGGCTTTCACAAAACTGCAGTATTTTAAGCCCCAGGAGTGAATACAGGTTAATAAGGCAACATCAGGCTTCTCTTAACAATGCTTGCGTAACTTAGTAAAGTAATATGTACTATTTTAATAATAAAAAGAATTCTTATTTATTATTAAAATAGTACATATCAATGTGGCTTCCTTTCCTTCTGAAAAAAGCATGACAGTGTTTTTACTGTCATTTACATTTGAGCTATTTTACCCCCTCTCCTCTACAGTACGCTCTGTTTCACTGCGTGCGTGTGTGTGTGGGTGGGTGGGTGGATCAGCTGTGTGTGGGTGTCTCTACCTGCCTTTTCCCACACACAGAGTGGAGGGAGACAGGCGACTAATGTTATTTGATTTGAAAACAACTCCTGACACTTATGTGAGTGCAGGAAAAGCTTTTGCAGCCATCGTCAACCCCGACAAAACAAAATGAAAAATGAGAGACAGAGAAGCATCTTCAGAGACACATCGACCACGGTGTGTTTTCTGTACAATCAATTCATTTACAAACTAGCACAAGTGAGCTGAATAGATTAGATCTGCCTCATAGATCGCTCCATTGTCACAAATACACAACTTTTTTTTTCTTTTGGTATCAGCATCGGCGTAGCGTAATCACGCCTCAGTTATTGCCTTAACCTGACTTCTTAAATACAATGCGATCTTATTTGAGATAAAATATTAACAGAAATCTTGTTTTAAAAATGATACCTTGGATACATGTAATCTATCTGGATTCCATGTGTTTGACATAGACCTCAAATTAATTACTATCAAAATAATTAAGTCCGAAATCTGATTGGAATAAATATAATTTACAGCAGGCTTTGATTGTTAAATCTGTCAGCAGGTAGAGGGGAAATTTGATTATTGTCCAGTCGCAGGTACTCACGGGTTTTATGATAATAAGGTTACTACTCTGCACGTACAGTAAATGTCTTCTGTGATTCCCTGCCTTAGCTTGGTTTCTCCTAGCAGCCTCAGCCTGGCTTTGTTGAGTATGTGTACTGCGCGTGTGTCTTGACTGTGTGAGGTAGGAGAGAGGGCTGTGTGTCTTATTAATGGAATGTGAAACTATGCTGAGAGTTGTTAATAAGTCCATACAGGCCTGCGTACAGCAGAAAATATTCTCTGACTGCTCGTGGTGTGAGCTGAAGTAGATCAGTTGCCATGTGTCAGTTTTCAAGATGACAGATCCGCGTGTATGTGGGTGAGAGAGAGAGAGAGAGAGAGAGAGAGAGAGAGAGAGAGGGAGAGAGAGAGAGCGAGAGATATTATGAGCATGTGACCACAGTATGTACTGTGTGGGATCACTGTCACTGGGCTGGTGACCAGGAAGTAATGAAGCTTAGAAACTGTTAATGAGCACATCACCATGGCAACACACTACCTACAGTACAGGGCATTTCATCAGAAAACGTCTTGACAAAATCACAACAATGAGAGGCAACCACATCAGAAGCTGACATTTGGTTTGTGGATATTGTGTGTGTGTGGGGGGGGGGGGTCAAGTGAAACTGAGTGGTTGGGTTGCTCACTGTCTATGAACATATCGTAATAGGCTCACATTACTGAGCAAATATCCGTTGAAATAAATCATTTCTGCAGTGATTGTTTCATTACGCTAAAATAATGCACTTGAAATTGACAGCGAGCTACTTCCATTGAACAGTGCAAATAAACTTAAATTTGAACGCACATTATCAGGAAATTCCGGAAAGAAAATTCAAGATATCTGGAGTAGTCGTGATTTGAAGAGCATGCAGTATAGAGCTGGAGAAGGCCCTGTTTTTGTGGCAGTTTTAAATTAGTTTCTGGTCTACTTAGGTATTGTTATGTGCTGGTTGAGGGCAATCAACAGATCTCAGCAAGCTTTGTAAAGAGGGTTGAAAAGGTCAGTCTATGAACCAGGCTCACAGAATATACAGCAACCTGTGATTAGCTTTGCAGGTTGAATCATTCTCTGCTTCTTTTAGCTGCACTTCAAACAATAGTTTTCTTTTCTTTTCTTTTTCTTTTCCTTTTCTTTTCTTTTCTTTTCTGCCAGCAGAAACCCATCATTTTCTAAAGCCAGCGAGCGAAACTATGCTGAGAGCTGTTAATAAGTCCATACTGCCCTGCATACTGCAGAAAAAATATTCTTTGAATGCTCAAGGTGTGAACTGAAGTAGATCAGTTTCCATGTGTCCAGTTTCAAGACACATGGCAAACTTGCAGGTTGAGACATTCTTTGCTTCTTTCAGCTTTATTTCAAGTAACAGTTTGTTTTCAGGGGTTTTTTTGTTTTTTGGTTTTTTTTTCTTTTTTTGGTCAGCGGAAACGCACCTGTTTTATAAAGACAGCAAGCGGCAGGTTGACATGGCACATTTCAAAAACAATCACGTTATTCTAGCTGTTAGTATAATAAATCAAATGAGGTACAAACACGGGGACTTTAGGGAAAGCAAACGCGCTGATAAACTTAATTCCTGCAATTTGTGTCAAAGGGCCCAGATGTTTGGAAGATAAATTGGATGTGAAAACTCTGGATTTATGTAATTACAACAATTAAGCATCAGAGCAATGAATTATGTGTTTATATTAATGTGATTGTTTGTGACATTTTGTTCTAAAGTAAATTTGTCTTTTTCCCCCCCTCCCTGCTGGCCCACCCCAACCTGACATCAACAGGTAAGTTTGTTGTTAATGGCCGTGTGAATGTTGGTGTATGTCTGAAACTCATCTGAGCTTTCTTTCATTGAGTCTCTTTGTGTAATGCTGTTCATTCCTAATGATATCAAAAGTTTTTATACCTACAGATAAAACTCCAAACTACTTTTGACTTTTTTTGACACTAACAATTAAAAAAAAAATTCAGTAGCAGCTTCTTTGTTTCCCTTTAAAGAAAATTATAGTCATTTTTTTCTTTAAAGGATAGATAAATTGAGTTACATAGGTCTGATTGCTTCTAAGAAGCTAAAGGTAACCAAATTACATGCTTTTGATTGCTTTAACTTGAATTAGATTTTACCGTAAGCCACTCGCTAATAATACCAAGTTTCCATGCACATTCGTTCTGTCAATGTGTCAAAACTGTTGAAGAAAAGAGGAGATGTAATTATGTATTATTCTTCTAGTGGAAAGGTGACAGCTGCTGATTTCAAGTTCAATGTTGTATAGTAGTCCTTCTTTCCTCTGTGGTGATGTGTGGATGTGTGGCAGGTGATTAATTTTAAAGGTGTTTCTTGTTATTTCCCCCATGGCTCTCTATTATGTCTCTATGTTATTTTATTTTTCCACTCGGGTTAATTTATTGTACAGTTGCTGACTTTGTATTGATATGCCTGTGTTTGTCGCGAACGCTAAACAGCATTCATTTTTGGTCTTCTTCTGTAATTATCAGGTTGTCCGGCATAATGGACAAAGAGGTGTTAAATTGCCATTTCAGGATCTGGAGTGGCCTTTGTGTGTTTGGGTGTGTGTCGTTCCTATTGTTTGTCTCAGGTGTTTCAAAGTGGATTGGAAGTTTCTGGCAAGGAGAATATTAAAACAGATGGCATAAAATAGATTTTTCTTTCTCTTTTTTTTTCTTTCTTATTCTTTTTTTTTTCCGGGGAATAATAACAGATGTGTGTGAGAGTGTTTAGGCTTTCCTTTGTTCTTGTCACATCTGTGCCTGTGAAGATTGCTTTGTGTTTCTAAATGGGATTATGGCAGCTCTTTGCAAAACAACCTAGTAGGCTGCACACTGTATATAAGATTGCATACATGCAGATTGTATCCAGTTTTAAAGCATGTATCCATTTTACTTGTGTCCACATGGCCTTTATTCAACTTTCTCAAGTTATTCATCATATTCAACGCCTTGTCCACCATGTACCATGAAACACCTTGAGCTCGTCGCGACCAAGCACTTCTTGACGTCATTATACATTTATGACTACCTTGGAGGGACGTTCCGGGCATCAGCTTGTCAGCAACTCATTAGTGAGAATGCAGGCAAATGGAACAGCTTGATACAGTATCCTGTCACCTTCCCCACCCTTACCCCACCCTTCACTTTAATGAGCCACATTTGCAAGGTGTGAGACAAAAAGGTTTCTAGCCCGTCCACATCAACATGACAGCTATTAGGAGACACCAACAGCTGTTGGAAGGTGGAATTGGAGATGAGGAAGTTAGAGAGGGAATGACAGGCTGAAGCAGTAAAGGGGGGAGTGGAGAAATGAGGAAAAGGGAGAGAAATAGCTGCCAGCCAGGGCAACAGACAATGAAAGAGATGGGAAGTACAGCTGGTGATGGTCATCCCGCTCCTTGGGCCATACTTGTCCTTCGTTAGACACATCACCTTGTTGGGGAATGAAGGATAGAAAAATGAAGGAAAAGCAAGAGGCAGGGAATGGAAAAAAGGTGACGCAAAAGGCCACCGGAGCACAAATAAGAATAACATAATATAGTGGCACCAACTCTGACATGTGCTTTCATTGCAGCAGTCATCTCATTAGCTTTGTCATTGCAAAGTCTGCTCAGGGCTGTTGTTACCATTAGCCATTTACAGAGTTCAAAAGAGTGCGAGAGACCAAAAAGAGGACACAGACGGGAAAAGTTGGAAACAAATTTAAATTCATGGTAATGGATAGAGATTGAGGAATGGACACTGAGGGCGTGTCCATCATGTCACACCACCAAAAAAGCTGCAATTATGCCTTTTTAGAACTTTTAAAATATTGATATTACAGTATAATAATGATGGTTAAGATGTGGTTTTATAATTACACCCTTTGAAACGTGCATCATGATAAAACTGCATAATGCGTGATTTTTTTCTGAAGAAAGATGTGTGAAAAGAGTGTTTTTGTGTCACACTGAACAAAAGAAGAGAGAGAAAACCTTTGAGTTCAAATTTGGCTCGACTCTCATTGTCTCTCTTTCGTGCTTTTCTCACACCAGCAGTGTGTTTTTAATTACATATATTAATCCCTAGTAAACCAGTGGCTTGTACCCATAAAATCAAACATTATCACAGTTAAGACTTCAGTCACACAGGCCTAGAGACCGATTAGCAACTATCTAGCAACCAGGGGTCGCAAGGGGGAAATGCCTATTCCCTGATTGGTTGAAAGTGGTGAGTGGAGGTTGCTGGCTAATACGGAATGATATCAGTCACATAGAGGGTGCTGTACCAAAAACCTCCTTGTGATTGTTTTTGGTCATTAGTAGATTGCAACAGTCACTGTTTTGTTTTTGTTTTTTTGCTCTAAAGATGCTGACTTGCCTGCAAAAACTCACTGTTTTGTAAACCTTGAGAAAGTGCAGAATGGAGAACGTTCACCTTCAAAGTAAAAGTTGCACCTAACCGCTGCAACCAACACATTTCAAAAGGCGCAATTTTTACTTTGAAGGCAAAGGGCTCAGTTTCAAGTTTGTATTTCACTGCATTCATATGAATAGGTGAGTGTGTCCAAACCTTTGAATGGTACTGTAGAATTCATGAAACAATGGAGAAGTAAAGCATTGGCAAAGGACATATTCACTGAATAAGGTATGAAATACACATATATAACTTTTCTGTTTTGTGGTAATTGGATCAGCCTGCTAGTCTAAACTCACAAGTTCTGGGCAATCCATTCCTCCCCAGGCTTTATAGAAGAACTAATGGAGGTGAATCGGGGAAACCATCTCGATCTAAACAGCTAAGTATAAGTTCGTATCCACCGAGACTGACTTACAAGTCCAGAAGGCTCATTAAAGCTAAAACTTTGTGTTCATTATTAAAAGTAGATGTAAATAATGCATTTCAGTCTCTGGTGCTGTGGTTAGAAAGCGGAGAATTGCAGTATAAATATTTAAATAGTACACTGCGTTATATTTAATTTCTTACTAAAGATTAACTGTGTAATATTTACTTGTGTCTCTGCTTGTTTTGTGAATGTTTACAGTATGTGTATGGGTATCCAGCTTTCTAAGATGATTTATTTGTACTGTTAGACTGAAAAGATTTTATGTAAAGTTTGTAAAGCTTAAACTTTTGGCTGCCTCTCACATGTGAGGAGGGGTGAACAGGATTGATTCGCTTAAGGAAAACTTTGAATGAAAACTTTTTTATTTTTACATGAAAGCCATGTGTGTTGATTTTTCTTTTTGTGGTGGTAACATGGGTTATTGACACTGAGTTGACAGGCATGCATTGTAAGCAACTTTCAATGCAGTGCAATGGAATTCAAAGCCTGAACTGTTTAAGGCAGACGGCGTCTAAATTCTGACATGAAAAAGATCCACACAAAACTATTCAGCGCAAAAGCTTCCTTCCTTCCAACTACCTGAAGCTTCATCAAGGTTGACTACAATACACCGCTCTCTCGTTGTGTTTAAGATCAAGATTTAAGATTAAAATCTTTATCATTTTGAAAGAGTGGGTTTATTTTTCCTTAAATAGAAATACATAGTTTCTAGACATTATCGTGTATGCAACATGTTGTTAAAGCTTCTTTTAAAGGGAAAAAATGTGTTTATGTATTCCCCCTGAATACTAATTTTTAGCCTAGCCAGTAATGTTTGGCGTGTGACTGATGGATCCCCCCCTACCACCACCACCACCACATCATCTCGCTCTCTAGTTTACTTTAATTGATTAGATACCGAGGTACAACATTTATTTGGAAAACAAGTAACAGAGCAATGGCTCATTCAGTGCTGCAGTCATTTTGTGTTTAAATGCTTACTTTGCCCTCCCACGCTTCACAAAAAGAATACTTGCCTGAGACTAAATCTAGGAAAAAGAATCAAGCACAACATCCCCTGGCTCATAACAAATGAGGAGCTCACCAGTATGTGGTATAAATTCTGCCATGCATGTCACAGTCTGGTTGAAATAACATCTTTATGACAAAGCTAGAAAAAAAATTTACGTCTGAGATTTTTGTGTGCGCGTATGTGTGTGTACTTTATTTCTGAATTGAATAAGAGTGAGTGGTACAAAGAGGATAAGAGGCAGAGAAGGAGTAGAGAAGAACAACTTCAAGGACCCTAGATGGAAGAAAAAACAGTGCATTTCCATAGGTGATAAAGACTTGAGCTATGAGAGTCAAGGTGATGATGGGCAACAGAGGAGGTTACAGGAATGTGAGAAAAAAAGAAATAGAATGAAAAATAGAGCAAAAGAAGGGCAAAAAAAAGCAAGAAAATACAGAGACAGGTGATACTGAAAGAAAAGGTGGCAAATGAGAGATGGAGCATGTGAGAGAATATGGAGGTAGCTCAGACAGACATACGCAGGAAGAAATAAAATATGAAACAAGGTTGTGCGGAGAGACATGGAGAGTGTTACTGTCTGTTGGTTTTCTAAGCCTGTATAAAGACTTCAGGGACATAATGGATAAAGTGAGTTCCCTTTGTCAGGGAGATGCTGTTAGGTTGAAGCAAATACACGTGTTGCTTTAATGGATTGCCTTGACTTAAGCTACCTACATTCAAGCTTCAGGGTAAACCAAAAAAGACGTCCTTCTGCTTTTGCTCTTTGTGATGTTACTTTTACACCCACCTGGTGAGACTCAATTGATCTCTCCATCATTTATTCTCTCAGTTCTATTTATTCTGAAAGGAGAGGTCAGACGAATAGAACATAATGCATTTGTCTCTGATAGATTCGGTCATTTATTTTGAACAAGATGACCCGTCACTTCTCGGCACTGTTGTGTTGTGATGCAGGTGCAGTGTTCATGCGCTAAATTTATGCTATTTACACATTAATTATGCTGCCAGAAAATAAACATGACATTCTTTGACCTTGTACCTTGCTTCCATTAGCGAATCAAAATTGCAACGAAAACTCATGCTGCAGTACAGTAATAAGCCATGCTTTATCAGTTTCAGGGCAGGGCTGATGCATGGAGCCTGCAAATATGCAAAATACTTGATAGAATTTAAGAATAACAAAAGCAATATTTGTTTTCAGTTGTGTTAATTCACGTTGATGTGCTGTTGTTCAAGGTTATCAGTGCTTATTTTGTAGTGACATCCATTCATTAAAGTCTTGTAATTGAATGTTATATTATATAATACTTATATAATTATATAATATTTTAACATGGTCAGCAAACACAAATGCAACATCTTTAGAATAAATAGAAATGCTTTTAATTGTAGGAATTGTATTCTCACAATGCAGTATTTGTGAGAGTGACCATTCTTTCAAATGGCTAATGATTTTTTGCATCTCTGTGAAACCAGCAGCTTCTGACAATACTCCAGTATTTGACGCTGAAAATGCACTTATTACATGTTTATTACATGTTTAATAAATAGATTATCATACAGTGAGGAAAGTTAAAGACAATTTTCCACCACAGAGATAAATGTCTAACTTTAACACTACTCTCTGTCTTTACCAAATTTCATTCAATTGTAAATGTGCAAATAAAGCATTTTTATCTTCTTGTGGGAAAAAAAGTTCACCCTATTGTGTTTCTCAGGTTATACTTGGGGGGGAGGGGGAGTGTTCTCCTCTGTCATCTCTTCTGCCCCATGCTGTTGCAACTTCTGTTTTCTCTGTAGTTGGCAGTGGCAAGCCATTGCTGTGATAGATCACTGTTATTACCACATATTCTCCATTACTGGATAACAGCAGGACTGCCAGGAATGCTCACATGAGCACACGCATTGAGCTTAAAGTCAAGAAAGACTATAGCAATACAGTAAACCCAGTCAAATCTATAGCTGGTAATACCAGAGCATTATTATTACTTTATTTTATTGGTCTATTTAAACACCATATTAAGTATCCTTCTTTGAAACATAATCATCCACAACATCTACAGAGTTAACAATATATCTTTCATTTTCGTAAGTTTTGTTCCTTATTTTGTTAATGATTCCAGAGGTTCTTTCAGATCTAGCCAGTAAAAGTGGTTATGCTGTGCTGTGGTTGCTATGGACACTGCGATTGCTGAGATTACATAGCTTGCATGTCAGTTGAATTACTGTCATTGTGCTGTGTAGTATTATTATTTTGTCATTTGTGTTTTAAATTTATTTTATTTTTTGTAACTGTTCAATGATGTGGCAACACAATGGTGCAGTTTACAGTGGTTACATACTGGAATAACCACTGTATACAATACAATATCAGTATACAATGTGTGCGGACAAGCTAGATTCACATGCACTTGTTCATACATAAATACACACTGTTGACGAATTATCATGCTGTGTATTTAGCACATACTGTGTCTACGCATACATGTTGTACATGCGTGCGCTCGTTTGAGCTATACACAACGTGCTACAAACACACACAGCATGTATCAGTTACAGTGAAACTCAAGGAAAGTTCAGAGGTTTAGCAGTCTTATAAGTTAGAGACAGCTGGAGTTGTTAGTGGAGTGTGATGACAGAGTGGACTGCAGGCTAGAAGAGTACTTACCAGTGAGAAAAATAGAACGAGAAGAAGGAGAGAAAACCAAAAAATGAGAATGTTGATGAGGAAGACAGAAGCCTGTGGTCAACACCTTACTTCAGTAGCTTTAGTTTGGAGAATCCCTGCTGTTTGATGCCTTACAATGAAAGACAAAAGGAAATTACAGCCTGTCCAGACTTACTGCTGAACATACTACTGTTATGATCCATTGTGTCAGACTGTTATCTGCAGCCACATCAGTCTTCCTTTCTGCGTGTACGTGTGCGTGTGTGCGTGTAGGAATGCTTGGTAAGTAAGTGATGAATTTTTTTGCAGGAAAACTTTTTTGGCCTTTGTCCCTCCTTCCGCTTTAATTCTGCATAACTCACTTAATAAACATAAAAGCTGTCAAAAGAAATTTAGCCTTTGCTGTCCTTGCAGATGAATGAAAAGTGCATTTTCCTTAGGGCACTGCTATTAACATAATGTATATCTCAGCCAAAAGGAGGTGTGTGTGTGTGTGTGTGTCTGTGGGGGGAAGTTACAACAATGCATTACCTGAAGCAAGGGGTATATGTATACTTTGTAGGAGATTTATGCCTGCTGAATGAATTGGTTTAAATTGCAAAAGCACATTTCAGATATCGATTTACTGTGATCACAGCTTAGAAGCAGTAATTGTTAAATGTACAGTACCAGTCAAAAGTTTGGACACACTTTAAATATCTGCATAATGAGCAGATCTGCAGTTTTATGTGGCTTTGTACAATAATCAACTGAACTGGGTCGGTATAGGACAGAACTGGCTGAGCGGTCTGGATGTTTTGTGAAATGGAGATTTCATGAAGATTCGCCCTGTTTTAAAAAAGAAGAAAAAGGATGAAAATGTGCAGGTAAAGTGCAGACCGTGTCCCCTGTAAACTATGTACTGCTGCAAACAAAACATCAAATCTCTCCATGCACTTCCAAGCCCTGAGTGATTCTCAACCTGAGTGACACCGACCGAGCTTTCAATTTTGCTGCGTGTTTGCATTCTGTTGTCTCCGGTCATGGCCAAAAGCAGGATATTCAGAAGTGTGGGCTCACTATACTACTCAAAATGGACCCAAATACTGCACCGCAATACATTGCATGTAAAAGGCTAGTTGCAGATAAGCGAGGTAACACTACCAACCTCAGGAAACACAAATATGACTTTCTAATGAATAATGTTCGGCTGCTTTAGCAAAACATATTCTGGAGTGCAAGCCTCCCTGCCACAATGCTCATGGGACTTGCCAAAATATAAATGTGACTGTCTCAACTTTAATACAAGGTAACACTCACTACTGATGAATAAATAAGTCCACATTTTTAAATCCTCACACGGCAATGGTTTAAGCACTTACTGTAGCAGGAACATTTAAACACTAAATGTTCCTCCATAGTTCACATACAAACAGCAAAAGCAGCTTCATTGGTGAAGAGCAAATGAAACAAATTTGCTAGAAAATGGAAAGCGAGTCAGGAAATACCAGTGCCACAGAGCTGTCATCTAGGTCTGTGAATAAAAACCTGCATTATGTAATACAATTTAGCCAAAGAAACCAAAACAAACAAACAAAGAAAAAGATTGATAACTAAATGATGCAGTCAGCTGGGAGGTCAAAACAACTACTGTCACTGTAAGAGCAATCATAACCTTTGAGTGTAACAAGCAAATTAGAGTAATTTATCTCAACATGTTCAACAAGTCTAAGCAAGAAAAATAGTGATCTTTTCACCTGCTGTCTTACTCAACAACAGCAGCTCGTTAGGCTGACATGAATTATTAAGAATGAAGTGAAACTAAAGCTGTCCGTGTGAAGACAGACTGCTATTTGCCACGTATCTTTAAATGTGGCAGCCCATTGCAAACTTAGCTACAGGCTGAAAGAGCAGCCACCTCCTTTCTGTCTAGTAGAGATACCTGCAGGCAGAGACATGTCTCAAGACTCAGGCTGAGGGAAGAAAAGACACATATTGTCACATTTAAGGAATAAGGGCAGAAAGAAAACTGGGCAATTTCAGATATAAAAGAAATCAAGCACAGTGAATTGTGGACAGAGAATTTAGGCACAGCACGAGAAAGGCAAGTGTTTCTTTTTAGAGTTGCTGAAGAACATGCCTGAGGGTTTGGCCAAAGTGAAGAGGATTTTACTAAACCAGTTACAGTGGTGGGGTAGAGTGGCAGACATTGTGACAAAATAAACACAACTGAACTCATTGTCTACAACCCACACTGTGCAAACAATAACTGTCCTCATCCAGCGTCTTATATTAGCAATCAAATAGAAACAAAATCTGAGTCACCTTTTTTTGCTATGGGGAAGAGATAAAAAAAGACAATAAAAAAGATAGAAAGCAGAGTTTTTGCCGTCAATAAACTGGTGGCAGATGGAAACGGAGGAAAAGGGTGTAGAGTCAGCATGTAATATAATCAAAAATAAAGAGAGGCGTGTGCTGCTGTAGAAAAGCCTCACCCTAGGGTTAGGTTTTACTGAGCAAATGTGTGTTAGCTGTTGAGCCATGGGACAGAGAGGCAGTCATGGGGAGAAAATGTACAGCAGGTAGTTTCCATTCTTTGAGAGAACATATGCTGATGATTCCCATCCATCCATTTTCTTCCGCTTATCCAGTTCAGGTTGGGGGGGGGGGGGGGGGGGGCGGGCGCCCCCCCCCCCCCCCTCGAGCCTGTCCCAGCTGCCATAGAGTGAAAAGCAGGGTACACGCTGGACAGGTTGTCAGTCTGTTGCAGGGCGAACACAGAGAGGCAGACAACCATTCACACCTACAGGATTACCAATTAACCTATCCCCACTAATTGCATGTCTTTGGACTGTGGGAGAAAGCCAGAGAACCCGGAGACAAGCACACGCAGACACGTGGCGAACATGCAAACTCCACATAGAAATGTCCCGGCCAGGTGGTGGGTTCAAACCCAGGACCTTCTTGCTGTGAGGCAACAGTACTAACCACTGCACCAGGATATAAAAATGTGCCATTAAGCAACACGACCAACAATGGAATTCCCCTCTTTACAAAATATTTCTAGATGAAAGAGCAGTCCATAACTTAACCACAACATGTGCCTATGGTTTATCTTCAGTGTTCACAATCTTGTATAGACAGGATTTCTATTAATTACACATTAAGAGGATATAAGAATGTCCCAGTTTTCTCTAATTATTATGATTTCTCTGGTCTTCATTTCAGTTGTCATTGTGATGATTTGCCAAAATTAGACTGCCAATGATCATGTCCCGCCACTAACCCTCAATGCCAGAGAGGACTGATATTGTATGCATACAAAATGCTGTGTTGTGTAAATAAAATTGACTCAAGGTGTAAAAATGCTTAGACAGTGTGATTAAAGGTGTCAGGTGTAAACACAGCTGTTATCGGGATCAGCTCCGAACATCATCTGTGATACATTTTGAGACAAAAAAATTATGGAAAAACAGTTAAAGCTACAGTTACAGTACTTACCCCGGCAGCAAGCCTGACACGCTGACACAGGTGTGTCTAGTAACTAACTAATGGCATGGCTGCTCCCCTCAGGGTGAGTCTTGGAGTCTTCTGATATTTGTGTAATATTTGGTAAGTCTCTCCTTTGCCCTTCATTTGTTTCTTTGGAGCACATCCAGTTTGCGGTTGGCAAGCATGGCTGTGCAGTGCTCTGCCTCCCTAAAAACAGAGCAAAAAATAAAAGTGGGAACTTTTTTCCTCTGTCCCCTGCCGTTGCATTTCACTCTGTCCCAATTTCACCTCCAAACCCCTTTGATCTTCTGGCCAATTAATTTTGCCCTTTCTACAGTAACAGCAAATCTGAGCATGATTGTGCTTTTTCTATTGTTGCTGGCTGAGCAATAGTTTAGTCATCCTTATTTTTATTTTCAACTCCTATTTAAAAGCCCCTCGGATCTTTTTTACTTTCTTTTTTTTTTTTTAAATCTTCATAAATGTTATTAGCTAGTGAGGTTTTAGTCTTCTCTCTTAGTTCTGGCACTAACTTAATTTATATTTCTGTGCCTTTTTTTAAATTTTATGGATAGATGGACATCTGTTTCTGTATTTATTCCCTCTGAAACTGAGCTGAGTTGAATAATAATAAATTGACACAAAAAGTAAGCACTAAAAATAAATACACGTCTAAATATTCCTTTCTAGCAGTCGTGTGTACAAAGTGCTGTAATACCCACATGGCCGTTTACCAAAATTTCCTCTGAAACAGATACTAGACAGGATTCTACAATACATTATTGTAAAATATCCATTCATCAGATTGAATAATTGATGTAGGCATTCAATACATGCACGTTGAAGTGAGATAGAGGCTGGCTGTGTGGGGCCGTGTGTCTCAAAGACATTTAACTCATTCTCTCGTGAATGCAAGAAAGAGAGGTCAAGGTTTTGTGGTGCTTGAGGTTTTTGTTTGTTTATGTTTATGTTTTTGTTGTTGTTTTGTTTGTTTGTTTCGCCCCCTGAGGAGATCGGATGTATTATTAGTTTTATGAACGCCCGATTTTGACATTTTCCTCATTCTATCTAAGCTTTAGTTTTATCTTTTTATTTGAGTTCTTGTTCCTCTTTAATTTTTTATGGATGCCTGTTAAGATGGCCTGCTGTTCTAGTGCTACTATTGAATTCTTAATCTTTACTTAGTTTCTGCTTGTATTTTGAGCTATTTCTCCCATTTTTGATTCCCTCAGTGGTTCCTTATCTGTTACTCCCTCCGTCTCATCATTCTGTGTTTATGCCACATTCCCATTTCACAATTTGCACATCCTCAATTCCTCTCCTCACATCTTAGTTCCTCCACCAGAGTTGCAAGAGGAGGGGGCAGGAGAGCAGTTGAGGCAAAAGTCATTTAACAAAATGAGGCATCATTGCCTTTGAGCTATCATTTTAAAGCAGTGTCAATTAAATATGACGTTTGACACAACTGCATTATAAATTGGTTTATTGGAGCCCAACTGCTGCTGTATTTTCTGATCTCAGGTATAACATTCATAACATTTTTTTAAATATTTAAGACCACCTTTAATTAAACTCCTAGTGTTTCACAAGGATCTGAGAAGTCTGATCATCTTAAATAAAAGGACGAGATGTTCAAAGAGCCCTCACCCACAACAGTTTGTATATTTGAGCTATATTTGAACTCTTTCATGCTTTGAAGGTAAAAACTCTTCTACAAAGGACACACCTGTTCATCCTCGGTTATAGCTCCTCCGGCAAGCCTCTTCTCTCCTCTGTCGTCTCTACTCCAAATGTATTTTAGGAATTGAGTTATATTTCAACTTGGTGCACTGAGATTGATTTCGGGTCACAAGCAAGAGGACGGAGGACAGAGGAGGCGCAAATTTGTGAAACGAGAAAAACCCTCTACATGTTCAATGCGAGTCTTCTTGTCTTAGTGTTTAATATGGGAATTTTGGGTTGTTTCCTGTTTTACTTTGATTTGTTTTGAGGTTTTACCTCTGATTGCCTTGATTACTTTCACCTGCATTCCATTCCCCTCCTATTCCCAATTAGTGTATAAACAGACCAAGTGTGCAGTATAAATAGTCCTGTCCACCTCTTTGTTGCATAAATCCTGTTTAGTTCTCTTTTTGCAACGCTTTGTGAGCTTGATCACTCTCTCGCCCCTTGTGACACTTTTTTTCTCCCCAAGATCAGCTATTAAAGCTCACCCGTTGTTTATTGGTGCTACTGTGCTGTGTGTTGGTGGGCACAGTGTTACTCTGAAGCCTCTTCACCAACATTCGGCAGACATCCCTCTGTAATACTCATTGACATCTCAAAATGTGTTAAAAACAAAACAAAACTATGGAATCAGTCAGAGTTCAAAGCAGCAGAGTGTGTTTCTTTAAAGAGGAATAAACCCACATCGTTGCCAGCAACAGACTGATTTTAAACTTTACACCAGCTTTTATTTTCTTCTTCTTCTCTGCTTCTTGGCGCGAAGCCTGCCTGTTTTAAAATAAACAAATACACTCACTGGTCCCCTGCATGCAACTGTTTCTCAAATTACAAAATATTTTCCCCTACCAGAGATGAATGCCTTATTTTTATTTGTGCCATGTTTTTATCTAATAAGGATATGTACTAGGCCTATTGAGACCCCGAGATCCAGAGTTTCCAGAGAGATCTAAACTACATTTCTTTTTTTTAACTTAATGCATGCAATAATACATTCAAGCACATAGTAAGTTAAATAAATATTTAACTGTCTCTAACTTTTAACTAACTCAAACATTATAAATGTCAGTGTTGAATATAGGGGTTACAGTTTTACCATTACAACAGCTGACAGCTGGGGATTTTTTTTTTTTTTTTTAACTACAACATCTGCATTTTTGATCCTCATTTTGACACTCCACACACATCACACTGAGACACAGAAAAAGTCCTGGAAGCAAGGTCAGAACTCATACCAATCAAATTCAAAACAAAGTGTTTCTTAAAGCAAGTTGTCCGAGGATTCGGGGTCTTTGTGTCATTCAAGACAAAAATTTATACTGTGGTCTAACAATGCAGGATTTAGACTAGTGAGATATACAGTGAAACAGATTTTTGGACAAGATGAGTCAAAAATGTTACTGAATGCAAATATGAGTAAAGTTAATCTAGATGTAAAATTGAGGGAGGAATTAGGAATTTGGCCAATACATATATAATACATGTATAATAAAAGAAGAGTAACAATTAAATAAAACCAACACATACTAAAACAGGTATGATGTTAATCACTTCATGGAACAGTACAGCGTAAAAGGCAGCCACACTCCGCATTAAAAATGGCCTTCTACCAGTACATATCATTCACACACATATATGTAAGGCACGCAGAACATAACAAAATTACTAAAGCTACCTGCTACTGGGTTTAATTGGCCCTTTCAGTTGGCAGTGTGCATCTCTAACAAGTTCTAAAATCTAAGCACAATCAATTAACCTTCCCCAAATGAATGAATTAAAACAGCCTTTAAGGCAAATGTAATGTTTGTTAAAACCAAGAGTAACATGTATGAGAGCAGTGAAAGGCAAAATAAAACTAAGAGCTACAAAAGAGCTGTGGTACCCTGGCTGTAGACAAAAGCAATCCCACCCGTCGAGTCCTGAATTCTGATTCAAGCAACAGCTGCACAGTAACATGGCTTTTCTACAGAGTGTAACACAAAGGCACTCTTAATAAACTCTTAATAAAAGATTCAATTACAATGTATTTAATATAACGTGGCAGCAGGAAGAAACGGACATGTTTCAGCCCGTGGCTTTCCTCTGTGTTTCTGATACACACATAGGCATGACCCTCAATAGAGCATCACCCACACAGGTGACAACAACCATAATACATCAACATTAACACAAGTATAAAACCAATGATCTCTTTTGTCCACACACAAGAATTGCCAGTGTGTGTATGCAAACACAACGTCACGTACAGAGCTGTATATAAAGTCAAATCTCAGACAAAAAGCAGACATAAATAGAAAATCCAGAATCACCTAACTTTGAGGTTATTCCACCACAATTACAGTTCATGGTTCATGAATATTGAAGCACCTGGGGAACTGAAAAGAGGAACAGAAACTTCTCCAAAGAGAGACCTATTGGATGTATCATCTGCAAACAGTGTATTCTGGAGGATTAAATGAGAAATGGTCATTGTCTAATTTTTTTAATGATTAACATATTGTGTGCATAGATATGTATAGTTCTTATATCTTAATCAATAACATAGAGAACAAATGCTATGATTAAAAAAAATACTCCACTGCATTGAATAAAAACGGAAAAATAATAACTGAGCACTTAAGAAAAGGCACTTAAAAATGCATCAGTAAAGTAAAAGTTTGATATGTTTTGCTGGCCATTAGTTGCTGTTATAGTGTTCACTATGGCTTCACATTCAGAATACAAACAGCACTCCTGTGAAAGACAGAAAAATTCCCACACAAAGGACAATAAGAGCATACATCATATTAAGCCTAAAATAGGAAGTATGTGAAGTCAAACTTACAGTAAGTGGGAGGCTGGACTCTGCTACACTTCATGTGTTATTTTATTTGATTCCCCATCTATAAAACCAGTATTCACAGCCATGACGCCTCAACAAAACGACTTCATTTTTTACAATGCCAAGGCTGGTTTGTAGAGTTCCATGCATTTTTCTGCCTCAACAGTGAATATCTCCTTGTCCCCTCTGACAGCTACAAGATGAAAAGAAAGATGGGCTTTTCCCTTACAAAAGAAGTACTTGGAGTAGCCAGTATGTACAAGGTGTACAGGAAAACTGGAAGAATACTACATTTCTGGGAACTCAACTTTGAAATATCAAAACAGTCTCATAAAGTGAATGTGAGTTGTGTAGGTAGAAAGATAAAGGCCTTTGTACTGAAAAGGAGCTGGACTCCACCAGGACTGCCCTTTGTCCCAGTTCCATTCACAGCATTTGTGGGGAGAATTTCTAGACATAGCCACATGGAGGAGCGTTCCTGGTTTGGTTGTCTTTACATTTTGTGGAGGATGCGGTCTTTCTGGTTGAATGGTGATCACCAGCTTGTGCTGGGGTGGTTTTTCAGTCGAGTACGAAGTGGCGGGGATAAGAGATAGATACTTCCAAGTCTAAGGCCATAGTTCTTGGCTGGAAAAGGGTGGAGCCCCCAGTTCAGAGTGGGGAGGAGTTGCCGCCTCAAGTGGAGGAGTTTAAGTATGTTGTTTTTACAGTAGGTTTAGGTGAGAGTGGAGAAGGAGACTAACAGACACACTGGTATGACAGTGTGTCTGTTGTCGTTAGAGACAGTAGAAAAGATGGCATTTGCTCAAGAGGAGCATTTTCACATTTTGGTGTTTCAAAACCAGATGTGATGAGGAAGGGGCGGGTCTGACTGTGAAACTCACACTCATTGGCTAACAACTTGCGACTGACATGTCATTACCCAGTTAGCATACTTCAGATAATCGTCCTTTCGGAAACGCAGTATGAGCAAGATTTACAAAATAGACTTAATTTTTTTACTCAGTATGAACCAAAATGAGTGACTGAGACCATAAACTCAGCAGGAAAGTGTTTGCATGGGTCAAGTCAGAAAGCCACTGTCCCACAGATTCTGCAGAAGTCTGAATTGGAAGTCTTTTTGAAACCACAGGTATCGCCCTCTGCTGGCCATTAATTAGAATTTCAATGTGCAAGTTTAAGGAACTTGTGTGTTTCATTTACTCTTCAGACCCAGATACTATGTGCATCTTCTATACTGTAAATGGTTGTAGGAAAGAGAACTGAGCATTAAATCAAAGCTGTGTACTGACGGATCTGCCTTCCTGCCCTCACCTATAGCCACAGCCACAAGCTTTGGGTAGTGACCAAAAGGATAAGATTATGGATACAAGCAGAAGAAATTAATTTCCTCAAGAAGGTGTCTGGACTCAGCCTTAGCGATAGGATGCGGATTTCAGTCATTTGCGAGGGGTTCAGAGTAAAGCTGCTACGGGATGAATGGGATGCCTCCTGGATGCCTTCTAATGTACTTGCATTTAGATAGCACTTTTCTAGTCTTACTGAACACTCAAAGCACTTTAGAGTGCAAGTCACATTTTTTAACATACATTCATACAGCACTTTATTTCCCTCACATCCACAGCCAATTTGGAATCACCAATTGGATGGATGGATGGATGGATGGATGGATGGATGGATGGATGGATGGATGGATGGACGGACAATATAAACAACACCAACCACTGGAAAATACACCGGATGTTTGGCATTAATAGCAGTATTTCCCTTCACATATTGCAGACCAATTTATTTGTTTAACTCACACTTCAGATCCAAATGAATGCACACACTCTGCAACAGTTAACCTCCTGACCATTTAGAAAAGCATTTAAGTCAAAGGCTACCATCATGAGCTCCCAATGACAGGTTGAACTACATAAATAGAAAATAATATTTGCTACATTGCATAATCCACATTTCATACGGAGACAAACCTTTATCAACTTTCACCCCTGCCTGAACACATCCTGTCAGATGTCACATGGTAATGGCGTACAGGAAGATCCTTCTTCTGGTTTCTACCCTGCACAAGCATTCTCACATATACCTGCACAAAAATGCTCACCTTATCCTTCCACTCACAGTCATGCAAGGGAAACGGTCTTGATTTCAGCCAGCACTCTGACTGTGCTCACAAGCGCAGAGTCAACTGTTTTATCCACACTGCCGAAGGGAACAGCCTTGCATCTTCTTCTGTCACACTGGCACTGCAAGAGAAATGCAGAAAGAAATACAAAGCCTGAGAAATGGGGGAAAGGGCAGAAAACAGAAAAGAAACAGAAAGAAAAATAAAACGAAAACAAAAAGAACTGCAGCTGATGATATCAAGGTAAAAAGTGTATGCATAAGGAATGTATTACATATCACTTACTGTACCTCTTAGCCTCTCTACTTTCCAAAAGGAAGATTTTCTCCCTTTTGCATGTGCAGGACATGTGATTAAAAATTATGGTGACCACAAGAGAGGAGGAGCCAGAACACAGTCTCAATTGATGTCTAGAATTATAGGTCAAGCTTTAAGTATATATATTTTTGTTACTTTTCCTCCAGAAATATTTCCATTTCAGGCACAAATTTTCCTGCTAATGTTTTAGCCCTCTTTTGTATCCTTTTTTTTAAAATTATTGTTAACAAAAACAGAACATTTCTGAGCTTTGTAAAGGTAGCTTTAGGCTGTTGCATTGATTGTATAATGCTACAGTCACACTGGGAAACAGTGAGACCGCGGCACGACCAAAATTTTTGTGAGCGTGTGCAATGAACTCGTGATCTCGTTTTTAAGATGTTTGCTTTGATGGGAATCGGGTCTGAGGACACTCGCGGCCAAAACAGCAATAAAGCTGCAGTAAGACAGCGTCAGTCTGCTGTTGGTTTGTGACTGAATGCAATCAAGTTGGCAATTACATGAAATCCGCGATCATACAGCTGTAATAAATAGGCAAAAATTGGTAAAAAAATCACAAATCTCTTGCTGTTCACATCTAGAAAGTCACATTAACTGCTTACATTCAGAGTCCGGCAATAACCTCATAGATTTGAAACAGAAATTACTCCATAAATAGTGACATAGTTACTGCAGTGTGGCAAAGTACAGTAACTGCAGCAGTGGGTTTTAATGCTTGGCAATGATTGGGTCTAGCCCCCACTGCAAAGGAGTGCATCACAAACGAGTTGTGCTCACTGGCGCAGACTTACTCAGATTGATTGCAAAGTGTTGGCAATACATCTGCGTTTATACTGTAAATTAGCAGATATTTGCAAACTTTCACCAATCTATCTGAAAGCAGTTGGTCAATAGCGTGGGGACATGCTGCCTCCCACCACTTGAACTGTGCAATTGCCTTCCAATCAAATGTGGTTGCCCAGAGGTAATTGATAAAAATGTAATTGATAGATTTCAGGCTGTGAAATGATTAATGTACAGAACATACAGCTAAAGAGACAGATGTATCCTATTTGGGTTAACACACGCACTTTAACTATGATGTATAATATATGAAATGCTAGAAGGAAATGGTTTTAAGCTCTCTGTGGAACTCTCCCCTTTAAAAACCCTCTGCCAGGTCTGTGCTTTTTTATTATCCAAAAGTGCAGTGAAGGAGACAAACTGTGCCACATATTTCAAATTCTTGCTACAAAACCTGGTTTTGCCAGCAGTCAAGAAAGCAGAATTTTTAAATTGTCCAAACCATTCCTCTGGGTCATAGCAGGCAGCAGTGCTTGATGTAAAAAGACAGATGTCTCTGATGACTACATGAGTAGGAATGTGTGAAAGTGATAAGGTATTCTATTCTATACGAAACGTAAATGTAAACTTGTGTGGGTGAAATATGTATGAACACTTGCTTTGATCTCCAAATTTTTCTGTTATTACTGTTTATTTGTGAGCCTGTTTATGTGTTCCCTTGTGTGTGTGTGTGTGTGTGTGTGTGTGTGTGTGTGTGTGCATGTTCAAGCTGATGTGTACTGCAGTAATAGAAGCTGTCCTGCAGCACACAGTCTGGTGTTTGCAGCCGGAAAGCTGTCATAAACAATCTGCTCCAGCGTCAGTTAAACAGCTAGCGTGGGAGAATTGGGTGCTCTGTAGGCTACAACCAACCCCACGCTCTCTAAATAGACCAACCCATCTGCCTAATGCTTCGATATCAAAATGAGCAATGGATATCCCATCTGACATTGCGATAGTTATGCGACAACTGGTTGGCCAGGACTCAAGTGACACTGGCCAGTGACTCTGAGAGGTCTTGTGCTTTGACACTGAGTAAAGCTGAAGTTAGTGTTATAATACAGTGTGAAAACTAACAGACTAAGGATATGTTCCTGCAGGAAATGAGACTTTTTCAGGTTCAAATGATTTCACACATGGATGTGATGAGGTCACTGTAATGTGAGGTATGAACGTCGGCTTGAAAAATAGCTTGAAATAGACTTCAGGACACAGGCCAAAATATATTCTTGTGTCAGGACTTATGTAGAATAATTCTTATATATATTTAACCACTGAGGCACAACTGAAAAAATGGTTTCAACAGCTGAATTATGTAAGCTGCAAGCCTTTTGGAAAAGCCAAAGAAACAGTCTATACGGTACATAGGTCAACTGCTGTTCCCTTTAAATTTTAAATGACAAAATACGATTTCTAGAGGGTGATTGCAAAATAGGTCCTACTGTATGTCGGTGGCTAAAGTAACATTTAAATTTATGGTTGTGTATCTTAAAAATGAGTGGCTAATACATTTTTCACTTGTAAAAGAAGAACTATAGGAATCTCCTGAGCACGAACTGTAGGCCTGCAGATAACCCTGAAAGTTATGGTTTTCTACCTTAAGACCTGACCTGCTTATAGCCTCGTCCTTAAAATGTATTGTAATCTAAAAAGAAATATATGTATGCTTCCTGTTTGTATATGTTACCTTTTTCCCCAGGGCCCAAGCACCAGTAACAATAAAAAGCTATGATATATCTGCAGGTACCTGATAGGCTTGTCAATTTTTAATTGCTCTATGACAGCAATAGTTTCGCTACCCACAGAGATTTCTGTTTTTCTGCATAATGGACTTTTTATTCCCTACTGTCACTTTAAGCTTTTCAGTGATAGAACATATACTGTATGGGCATCATTAGATGATGTCTCTGCTTGGCTTTGCCCTATCAAATATCCATCATATTGACAAAAGTATTGGGCCATACCTGCTAATCACTGAATTCAGGTATTTTCAATCCCACTGCCAAGTGCATAAAATAAAGCACCTAACCATGCAGTCTGCCTTTACCAGCCCACTGTGAAAGAATGGGTCATTCTAAAGAGCTCACTGAATTCAGTCGTCCCACTGTGATAGGATGGCACAGTTGCAACAAGTCAGTTTATGGCAATTCTTCCCTCCTAGATATTCCATGATCAACTGTAAATGGTATTATTGCACAGTGGAAGAGAACACACAGCAACTCAGCCACAAAGTGCAGCCCATGTAAGGTTACAGAGCAAGGTTGCCAAGTGCTGAAGCACATAATGTGTAAAAGTCACCAACACTCTGCTGACTCAATAACTGCGGCGTTCCAAACCTCCTCTGACATTAACATCAGCACAAACACTGTGGGCCAGGAGCTTCATGGGTTTCCACTGCCGAGCAGCTCCTGTAGGTGTAGTGTGTGGGTGGCCCGGTACTTTTGTTCGTATAGTGTACGTCACCACTAGCTGTGTCACAGACAGATGTATTTCTTGGGGTATTATTAATAATTAAACATGTAAAACCCTGTTTTCTGTCGACATCCTGCTCCTGTAATGATATTGCTGCTTGGCGAGAGCTGTTGTTAGATGAGGCCGGGAATATCTTTGTGTAAGCATATTCTTGAATAATTGTGTGTTAGACAAATAAAGCGGTTTAGTATCAACTTTTACAAGATTATTTGGCATTAAACATTTATGAAGTCGAATTAGGAAAAAAAAACTTCTATATAAATTCTCAAGCAGCTTTCTATCCTCCAAAATGTGGCCGCTACATATTCTTTAATTAGATCAGAAAGCAGGCCATCTGCCTTTATCATGACCTTTTTAGCGTCACACTGAATGTTAATGGACTGTACAAACTCTTTAGCTTACTAATCATATATCTAACTGATATTTTCAACTTCTGCTGGTAATTTAGATGACCAAAGTTAAACTTATTAAATTTGAAAAACAATAATAGTTATAAAATAAGTAAATATTTAATTTCCAAGATAATAATAATTAACACTGTGTGTTTCTAAACAGACCATGTTAGAGACATCAGAAACATAATGAAAGTAGGACATAATACTTGTTAAAATGTTTGAAAACATCATAATATAAGTAATCTTATGTTCACAAAAAGCTCTTTGTGTTGACTGTTAGCCAGTCATGTTTTCTCTTCTCTCTACTGATCAATTATTTAGTTCACCATCTCCCAAAAGACATTTAGGCCATTGTTGCTATACTTATTGTGGCACTCCTGTTTCACAAAGGGAATTGAAGCACACAATGTGCACCTTGGAAACTAGCTGGGCAGCCTGTTCTCCCGAGTCTTCACGAGTTGATTCCTGTTTAGGACCTGCAGATGTCACATTGTAAGATGCATGTAGCATCATATTGCAACATGCAGGGTAGTTCAATAAATGAAATGCCCTCAATTTCCGAAATAAATGCCATGAGATCGCAGGCAAAAATGCTTGGTAACTGTGGTAACGTGGGACACATGCTAAGAAAATTGCCGAGACACTTGTTGCAGATGGGAGTTTGAATTTTTTTTTACATGGGTTTGATGTTATGAAAGTGACTATTTTAACACAAACTGCTATTTTATTTCCTGCACTTAACCACAGATTTGTGATGGCAAAACTGGGAATTTGTGTGATTGTCCCATCCAACACCCCACCTTCCTCCTAACATGGAGTTATTTTTACTTACTTTGTAATATGGTGTTATAGAGGTGCCCCGGTGTGTTTGGAAAATACACTAAGGTCATACCCCATGTCTTAAAAATGCAGCAAGGATCAGTCACTGGCCAATCATTAGTGACGAGTTGGGAAGGGGAATGTCCTGAGCTTGGGTGGAGTTTGTGTTGTTTCACAATCCATATGTGCTTTGTTTGGTTTTTCTAGACACTTGTCCTGATCTAGCTTCACATGCTCTCAAAGCAAAGTTAAAATAAATTACTCCCCCCAATCCACCCGCTCCACCCCCTTCTCTTCAAGAGAGAATATCTTCTAAGGCCTTAAACTTCAAAATTTGCCACTGTTGTTTAATTATTTTTGTTTGTTTCTGCCTCGGTCATATCACTTCCTTGCTGTCTTCAGTAATTAGGTATCCTATTAAACTAACTCTCTGAGCTGGAAAAGTATTCAGCTAACACTGCCTGAATCTTTGCTATCATGTTTAGTTGATTAGAAGTGAAAGGAGTCCCGATGTCACCTCTTAGATTGTCATTGATCGTTTTTCTCTCTATCCAACAACAAGAGACCAAAATGCTGTCTCTCGTTTATTCAGTGGACTTTGTTTCTCTTTCATTAAACACCTACTCTATACAGCCGGATGTCTGATAAATTGATTCTGATGTTATCCTTTTTTGTTACATTATGATTTCTTGCCGGAAAGACTCTCTTGGGTTACTTGCAAGAAGAGGAGCTGGGGTTAATAGTGGGGTTAATAACTGTGTTATCTTGAATAATTCTCTAGAGGTGTTTCTGAATTTTTATATACATAGATACTATGTAAATTCCTATATCCTAATGCGTCTTAGTGTGAAACGAGTGCACGTTAGAACCTTCCTCCCTCTTTTGGTCTCTGGAGACTGGCGGTCCTCTCACCTTCCGCTTTATTCCCATGACAGATGGTTATGACAAGGATGTGATCCACATATTACCACACACGCACGCACCTACACACACGTACGGACACACTACATGTACTCGAGCACTTACAAACATGCACTGACATACCCATGTGAATGACATTCGGAAGGAGATAATTCATTATTATGGCTTTCCAAAGAAGCCCATTTCCAGGATACAGGCCTGTGGGGATTCTTTCAGCTTATCATGCTGAATTGCCAATGAAGATTTGGAAATTTGAATTGATACAAAAGTCCAAATTCGCCAAGCTTCTTTAAAAATTTGTAAACCTAGAGTGAATTTTTCTTCTATTCTCATGCATCATGGTCAGTTAGACAAGAGAAGAGGTGGAGCAAAATAAACTTTTCATCTCAGTGGGATTGATGGGATGACACCATTGGGCTGGAATGTTAGTTTCAGCTCTGAGGCTTAGAGTATATACATCTATCTAAGAATGAAGGTCCCAGAGCTTCACTAGAGTCTATGTATTGTGCTGTACCTTGTTGCTCTTCTAAACATACACTCTTCCACTCTAACAAATACACCATGCTGTGAATAGTAAATCTGGTCCGGTCTGGACTGGATATGGTAAGAGACAAGAATGCAAAATGTAAAGATGTTATGGCCACAGTAAGCCCCCAGAAATGCTAAATACATTTACTTACATCTTTACTATGATAACCATGAAGATGTGTCAATGTAACAACATGACTCACATGTTTTCCACTTTCCCAAATGTTTATACTGTAGGTTCTTTGTGAGCCGGACAACAGTTATTCTGCTATTCAGTTATATATAGGGAGAAGTCCAAAACTATATATATATATATATATATATATATA
>JAVDPK010000335.1:318642-351248 GCA_034780415.1 Cichlasoma orientale
TATATTCAAGTTTCATTCAATATATTCAGACTCTTATTTTAATATATATATAATATTTTCCTAAACGGCATTCCATATTATATATATATATATAAATGACCATTTAACAGGCACTTAGTGTGAATGTCAAACATCACATGTGAAATCATGGTAAATAACAGCTTCCTCTTTCTGCTGTGTCCTCTTCTCATGTGGAAAGTGGCTCATGAGTTGCTGTCATCACGCAGGTCCAGCCCTAACTGGTGCCTTCCATCAATGACCATTCTCCTTTTTTCTGTCTCTCTCTCACTCTTTCTTTAAGAGTTTCTTCGTTTTCCTTCGTCTTCACTGGCCTCAGAGCCAATCCATGTACACCAGACTCTCTGTCTGAATATAATTACCCTAAGGTGAAAAATGGAGAGAGAGAGACAGATGGAAAGGGGCTAGATGGCCACAGAAGTCAGGTGGAATGACAGTGTAGGTGAAAGAGTGTGAGAAAAATCATGTGGCAACAGGATGGAAAAAAGAGAGAGACACTGATGGTGAACAGATTGATATTGATAGAATCAGAAGAAGAAAGAAGCAGAAGAAGAATGGAAAAGCTCAAGAGACGTGGCAACCTGCAGAGCCTGCGCGTATTACCTCTTATTTCTCTTATTAGCTCAATTGTGTTGTGTTTCAAAAAACAAACTGAGCCAATTGCTAATCCTCTTCATTAACAGCAAAGGTAATAATCTCATCTGAGAGGAGAAGATATTGTTACCATCCTTTGCTCCAGAAACATCAGTTGATAATGATAAGCAAACACAGTTAGCGCTTTTTAGCACAACACAAACAAAGGTATACCTCTCTAAGCCTCATTTTGTATTGCTTGGCCACAAGCAATGCTAATTCCTGTTAATGCTGCCAGGTATTACTGACACAGAGAACAATGCTAAATCCCCGTTAGTGAGCCCCAGCCACTGCAGGGGCTTAGCACAGCTTGGATTGCCATTAGCTTGGCAGTATAGATGCGCACACATACGCAAACACACATGAGGAAATCTATTGTGTCACACACACACATGCAGACTCAACCCCCAGATTCCCATTAACCTGTGGGAGCCCCTGCGTGGCTGAGAGAGAGAACCCTAATTTGTCAGCCTACTCTGGGTCTTGGAGCTGAAGGTTGTTAGCAAATAGAGTTCACCTCTAATTACTGCTGGACCGCTCCCTCAGCATGAGTGTGCATATAAGTGTGTGCTTGCATGTTCTATATGTAAGTTCATTAGTTTTAATGAAGAATATATATATATATATATTTTTTTTATTTATTTTTATTTTTTTTTTTGCAGTTTACGCTAATTTACCCTAATTTCTTTGCTATTTATTCTGTCCAGATCTCCCCATATTTGTATTTATATTTTTGCATATCTGTGCTCTTTTGTGGTGTGCCTATTATTATACATATATACAACAAAAGTTAACAGTTCCACCTTTCATTAGTGACAAACCACACTTTACTCTTTATTTGTTTGTTTGTTTTTTCAATTTATATGTCCATCTGTAATACTCATTAGTTGTATGTTCAAGCTATTACCTTTTAAAGATACCACTGGATACTGTGTGTACATAAAAATACACAATAAGCAGAACCCTAATACCTAGAAAATGAATCTTTCTAACATGTGTTTAATGAGGCCTCCAGATTTACTTTAACCCAAGCTGCCAATTTTTTGGTTCCAAATACCCAGCGTGAGTGGAAAACAAAGTAAACAGCTAGCTTTTAAAAAAAGGGTCCCAGATGAGTCTTGAAGCCCAATCAGGTGTGTCTGTGCCAGCTCTATGTCACCTGCCTCAAACGTGGATTTTCTTAGTGCTTTAGAGGGGAAAAGCTCCTATATGTAATTTCTGTAATGGTTACACAGGCTGTTTTGGGTGGTAGGAATACACAACTGATATGATCATTTGAGGGACTTGTGAAGTAAGTAACTTTATCATAGTGATGAAATCTCACAATCTAGATTATTTCGTGTTCAAGCAGTTCTTTACAGTGTGGACCCATGGTGCTTTAGACACCGTATATAACTTTGTTGCATTTATTTTGTATACAGATCCTTTGTACATATGTTGTATTCTAACTTGCAAGAGGGTGGGAATCCACAACTATAGAGAATTTATAAATCCTTTAACAGGATTTGGTTCTGAGAAATAATTTTATGAACATTTTGGTCAATATTTAGTTTTGCTTATCTTTAAGTAACCTGCTTATCTATACATACATACACACATATATACATACATACACACACACACACACACACACACACACACACACACACACACATATATATATATAGGTAATTTAGAAAGTAAAGCTTTTTATAAAGGTTTAATTTATCTTAAAGTTATGCAAAACTAAAACTTGCCTGATTGCATCCATCTGTTAATTTACTGCCATCTTAGTTGTTCTTAGATCTGCTTTCACAGCTCTGATATCAGCTATTATACACAATATACATATACACAGATCATACCTGTCAAGTTTTGCATTTAAAAATACGGGAAATTTTCCGCCGCCCGCTGCGAGCCAGTGCAACTGAGGTCCAGCTACTGCAGGTGGCAGTTCTCGCAAAGCTAGTGACAGAATTCAGTTTGGAGAGGCACGGGAATGCTTTTTTAAATTATTATATTATATATAATACGGGAAAATACTAATACGGGAGGGACAGAGGGGTAAAATACGGTAGTTTCCCATATGACAGGTATGACAGGTACAGTATGAAACAGATGAGTGACACCAGAGTCAGCATTAGCAGGTAAATGAGCAATTTACCTGCTAATGATTTATCATCTTAACACATACGTTGTCTCTTGCTAATCACACAGATCAGTGGTTCCCAAAGTCGAGTGCTGCGGCCCACTTAAAAAACAGAAAATCCCACGCATGCCAACTCCCATTCCATATTTTTATAAATGTATAACTGTGCATACTTGTGAGTAATTTCAAACTGGATTTCTGTTATTAGGCATGTTACAAAAATTTCCATTCTTTCCAGTTACATCTGAAACCCTTGCAGATAGAAAGAGCATGGAAAAAAATTACATTTTGATACCAAAACCACACTAATAGCACAAACAATAATGAAGTTACACCTGATTAACTACTCTGTTAGCATGCACTGTTTTACCATTGTAATCAATGGAAAACTGTGATCTTAAAGTGCATTACACCCAGAAAAGTTAGTATTTTTTCTCTGACTTTAAATCAATATTTGAATGAAATTTTCAGCAAAGAGGTAGAAGTATGGCAAACAGAAAATGTAAGTGCTGAGAAAACAGCTTTATAACAAACAGAATAGTTAATTTTTTTTCTAAACTGACTTTTTTTTTTCATTTGTTGATTGTGTTGACCGCCAGGGAATCGAGCTTTGACAACGGACATTTTCCTTATGTTATTAAACTACTTCTGATCAAGAAAAATTGATGAAACTTTAACAGTTGAAACATAAAATTATACGTCCATATACTTTAAATTGATGTCCATATGTGCCATCAGTGTTTTGACACGTTAACTCCAGCGAGGCTTTTGAAAAACAATCGTTCGATATGAAAGACTGGACAGACTGAAAAAAATTGAACAAGAGGCTGTCCAGGGGGAGTCCCCCTACATTATAGCAAAAAAAAAAAAACGATCAGAAAACCGGTTTTTGGCAGACCGCTTCAGCGTATTATTCGAGGCTACAAACAGGTTAGCTCGGACTCTGTTGCTAGGCTAAGATGCAGTGATTGTAACATACCTAATGTTATTACTGCGGCCTTCCTGCAGTAGCGGCCCACACTTTGGAAACCACTGACTTAGGTCGGCCTCTGCTTGCCTTTCTATAACAACAGAATTTACATGTGCCAATCAAAACCTTTTGTTTCCTGCATTCTCAGCCTTAAGAAGTTAACATTTGCACACATCCTTGTTTGCCTTTGCATTTTTTTTAAATGTAGTTACTGATGACTGTTAGTACAAACTGTAGATTTCAAAGCAGAATGAAAGCGATCAGATTCAATAAGCAGCCGTGAAACTGATATTTAGATTCTTATAGAAGTTTTTAAGCCCCAAGTCTACACATGGCTAATTTGTCGTCCTGCTGAGGCCAGTCTGTCTGCATTTTCATGCGCGTTACCCCCCATCAACACCTTTCTGTAAGGCAAACTGGGCATATTGAACACCAGCATGGGACTCTTATGAAAGGAAGTGAACTGGGTAGGTGAATATGTAAATTCATATACCCAAATTCAGTTCTATTCATGCATGTATGAAGTTTACCACATGTGTGACACAAGCTCTTTGGTCTCCTTCTCCCTCGTGCCCTTGTGACAGTCCTCATCTTTTACTGCCAGTCAGAACATATTGTTTCTCAGCATGGCAGAGTTTAGGGCTGACAAAGGGGTGGAGGGCAGTGAAGGGAGTGATATTATAGGCTTCGGTTGCCAGATTGGTGGCAAATCATCTTTATGAGCAGACAAGGGGGTGCAGAGAGAAGCCTGTGATTTCTTCCCAACTCCCATGAAGAAAACGACTAAGAACGTCCTGAAATTGTGATTCAGTGATTCAGTGATTGCTTTAATCCAGAACAGCAGTGCAGGCATTTATAGTTAGGAAAAAGGAAAGAAAGTGCAAAGGTTTTATTATTCAGTATGTATGCTTTTTTTTTCTGTGCTTGCTTCACCTGTTTCTGATAAAATTTGTAGTAAACCTTCGAAACATGGAACACATATTACTTCACATGCACCATAATGGACTGTTGTGAAAAATACAGAAAAATACAATCATATTTTTAGTGTGTTGAAGTAGATTTTTGTTGTTTTTCCGTATTTTTCATGTAGCAGAGGCAATTTCATGCATGGGGTATGATACAATTTTGGTGATATGGGGGAAGTGGGCTTGTGAATGTTTGTTTACACGTGCCTGCATGGAAGTATTTCTACACAGTCAGTGCATGTGTGTCTGCGATATTATTCTTCAGAATGGAAATTAGGGTGTAAATGAACCAGAGACAGCCTAATATTATATGATAGAAACATTTAACCCATTTAATTATATCTGTCCTCCACAATAACAAATATATAGACGTGGCTCTGAGGTTTTTTGTTTGTTTTTGTTTATTATGACAGCACAGTGGGCTAAAATTTAAAAAAAAAAAAGAATAAAGAAGAAAAAGTTGTGTAACCGTGGGTACATACAGATTATTTTAGGTTCTGGACTTGATGGACTTTGCCAATAAACCCTTATTAGAATTGGCATGGATTGGCAGCCAAACCCTGCAGCTTGCTTGGATGATTTACCACCACAGCCTGTTGGTTTCCAAAATACTGTAAACTGCATAATTGGCATTACTGTTGAGTCTCACTCTTCCAATTACCTGATGACTGGACTGTTTGTTTTTTCTGCATCGGCCAGATAAAATTTAAAACTTTTCAGACACAGAGCAAGTATATCATATGTTCCACATTAAATTCCAATAATATAACTTAGTATCTCATTGATACTTCTAGCTTTCATTCTTTGGCCAATAACAGCTCACAGTTACTCATATTTCTTAAAAAAAAAAAAGAAGTGTTTTTTAAACTGACCGTCCTTTAATGTGTTTCTGCCTAAGATGCTTTGATGCCAATATCACAAACCAATAAGCTGAATCCCACCATCTTTGCATGATGGCATTTTAATGGCCTCTGAAATGAAGCCATTCCTACCTGAGGAACCATGGGAAACAATTAATAATCCTCTGTAGTAATGAGAGCTGTGCTACTGAAAAAATTAGGTGGACTGCATAGTCTTCATTTTGTTTGAGGTGTTCGATATTACCAAGATCTCGCTAAACAAAACTAGATTTAGCGATCTGTGTTTAGGCAGTATACAAGGGACAGTTGTTACATTTCTGTCTTAATATTTATGCAGTAAATTCTGTGATCTCGGTATGCTTAACAATCAAACAAATATGACACATTTTTCTGCTGGCTTCATAAAGACAGCAACAAATTAAATGGGCTTGTTCATGTGCACTTGACTTACACTTGAAAAAGCAATGTCAACAAAACCCAACAGTTCCACAGCACTCCAGATGAGGAAGTAAAGAGGACAAATACAGTAGTTCCTGTTCTTTGCATACTGAACATGAATTACAAATGCCTGAAACAAAAGCTTTCTTTCTGTTTAGGATTATGGTGAATTATTGGCCATATTTACACCAGCTACACTCTAGCTGTTCAAATGTGTGCTTTTCCAAGACCAGCTGCCTCCTTGCCACTAGCTTTCTCTGTCTCATTCTTTTTCTTTTCTTTTCATTTTGTTTTTGTAACACACAAAGTAGATAATTGTATGCATCTCATGTGATATTTTGTAAATATATATATATATATATATGAAAAAATGTTCCTGTAAATTTAACAATTGTTTGCCTACTTGATGAATATTTAATTTTTAGAATCAGAAGACTTGAATTTCATTTTCAAACATACTGATCTCTCTATTACTGCAACAGGAAAGCAGTCTAAGTAGAGTGTTCAATGGACAGTTCCTTAAGTAAACCAGTGTTAACTACATGTGGACTAAATTAAAATGATGATGCAAATTTCCACTGTGACTCGGATTAAGTGTTCACCACATGCTCTGTGTTGGAGCACATATTCAAGCTTATTGCATTGCAACTATTAGTCATTCCCAAGGTCACACAAGATGAATGTAGTGACAAACATACTTAGATATTTCTCTTGTACTCTCATTATTATACTACCTAGTGTATTTTATTTAACTTACCATCACTTCTTCATAAACAAATATCAGTGTCTGTCTCTCTCATTCCGTCTGTCTCTATAACCAAGCTCTCCTGAGTTTTAATCCACCGTTCCCCTGTGCTCGCTCTCAACTGCGCACACCTGTGCACACCCTGACCCACACTCTTTTGCAGGTCGAGTGTATCAGTGAGAGACAGAGGGTTATGCTTCATGCAGCTCTGAGCAGATCAGCCCTGGCTGAGAGTTCACTGAATCAGGCAGGTATAACTGATCTGACCTGGCACCTTGTGGCCAGATCAAACAGCCAGGCATATCGCCAGAGGGTGACAGCGAGAGGCAAAAATGCAAAGCGTCGAAGGGTTGATTAGGTTGTTTGATACTTGGTAAAAGAAGAGAGGACTTCATACAGCTCCTTTTCGTACATGTTGCACCTTCTATCAGTAAATGAAAACTCCAGTCGAAATTAGAGAATTCTCAAATATTGCTCTATATAAGGCATAGATAATGGCTGAGACAAAAGCACAAAATAAAGTAGCAACTGTGTTGCAAAATAGATCTGACAAATTATAACTTTAACATGTCACAGACCAGCACACAGTAGACTCAGTGATATCCAGGTAACACGCTGGTTTGTTGTCAAAAAGAGTATTATGTGATAAAAAAAAACCAAATTTAGTCTTTTAGGTAGGAAAATGTATGTTTACACAACCCAAGTAGCAAACTGAAGAATCCATTGATTATATCATGTTTAAGCAGCAGTGCTACAATTGCTGTATGTATGAGTAACTGCATGGAATGGAATGCATCGCTGTTTTTCACAGCAGTGAGGGGAAACCAGTGAAGTGAGTCTGGTGTTATAGTGTTAGCAGGCCTACAGTGGTTTTTGCCTGTGTGGGTATGTATTTGCTCTCCCTCCCTGGCTTTAGGTAGCGCCCCTTGCAGCTGACTTGACACCACAATTAGGCTAGGGAGTATTTAAGCTCAGGGAGCCAGAGTACCATTCTCTTTACAACATGAGCTGTGTGCTTGCGGCTGCTTACTCCTGCTCTGTGGAGA
The DNA here is from genome assembly GCA_034780415.1 of Cichlasoma orientale. Taxonomy (NCBI): domain Eukaryota; kingdom Metazoa; phylum Chordata; class Actinopteri; order Cichliformes; family Cichlidae; genus Cichlasoma; species Cichlasoma orientale. Next base: position 326,446 of record JAVDPK010000335.1, read on the forward strand.
AGAATGTATTTTTGAGTGACTTTTGACTCACTCTTTCTTCTGAGTTTTGTTGTTTTTCTTTGTGTTTTGATGGCAACTTGGCTTTCTCTTTCAGTTTAATTATTAATAAAAGAACTTTTATTATATTGGCAATGGTGTCTCCTTGTCACCTTTCATTGTTACTCCGCCACATCCGCTGGACTTCCTAGGGAATGTAACAGCTGGTCTCGCTTTATAATTCACTGTAAAAAGACTACACACATGCACTGGCCCTGTCCCTTCACATCTTTTCCTAAAACTGCATGAAAAACATCCGAGGATTCCAGCCAGGGGGGGCATCCTGTCACTACAGACCTCCCATAAAGTAGCTCGGGGCTCCGTGGATTACTAGTAACACAGAGAATCAGTCATTGTGAGCACCCCTTTAATTAGTAGAATAAATAATAGATGAACCTATACCCCAGACCCACAAAAGGCTTATTGAGCTGGCTATGTTGAGCTAACTGAATCTTGAATGACTGCAGAAGGTCCACAAAATAATATGGGCAAACTGAAAAAAGGGAGCCCATGTTTTTATACAACAAACTGGCTGCAAAGATTTGATTGGGAGAGGGAACCGCTGCCAGATGATATCAGGATTGTTTCTAAAGGAGCCTGGAACATAAAATTGGACACAGACGTTTGTTCCAGCAGATAATTATGTGAAGTATAGTTCATCAAATTGTCACACAGGTGAAATGAGGCTTTTGATACTCTGAACTATTTTTTGAACCATTTTTTTAAATTGTTATTAATTTTGGTGTTCAGAAAACATTGGTCATAATATCAACTTTTCTATAACTGTTTTCTGTTTTTTGTCATGTGTTCTGATGCATTTTAATATGCTTAAATGCTCCAGTGGATTTTGTTTCTGCATCATATTAAAAGTTATTTTAAATTTCACTTGACAGTTAGATGCTAATGTGAAAGTGAAAAGGTATATGTGTTAGCGTGCGCATGTGTTTAAATGTCTGTCTTTATGTGAGGTTGCTTCATCCAAAACATCTCATTATGCGCTTGGTCTCTGCTCACATTGGCACGGGGTGTTAGATCCGTTGACAAAAATTGTTTGGTAATGGTTCCAAGACATGAAAAATGAATCTGGACCAAAAAAATTTGATTAACAGCTCAAGCAAAGTGCTGGCAAGCCTGCTGGTGGCGGTTGGTAGTTGGAGGGTGGTCAGGAAAGGCAAGGGAAGGGAAGGTTGAAAATGAAATAAGAAACAGTGAAAGAGCAAAGCGCAAATGAGCAGCAGGAGCAGAGATTCTGTTTATTTGAGTAACTGTCTTCCAATGAGACTTATTTGCTCTCTTACATATAAAAAATGGTTAGAAGTCAGAAAAGGGGCAGAGGATATGAATTAAAAGGAGTGAAGTGTGAGAGAAAAGAGTATAGGTACCTAGTCCTAGGCAAAGTGAATTCAATTACACAAATATAAACATTTCTTTACAGAGAGAAAAAGTTGGAGAAAGCATCTTATCTTTTTCCAAGAGTTCAGTTGAAAAACTGCTCATTTTTGATGCCAGGAAAAGGAATGAGACAAAATATTTCATCTGAAAAACTGCATGAAAGACTGTCTTCTTCATGTGAAAAGATTGATTAACATCTTATTTGCAATAAATGTATTTTAGCAATGGAAAGTGACCAAAATTTAGCAATGTCCGTACCTGTGAGAAATGAATTTCTGTAAAACTGTGATAACCCTTTCTACCCTCTTTTTTTTTTTTTTCAGAGAACACATTTCATATTTAGAAAAGTTAGCACTTTGTCATAGAGAGTTAAATGGTCATTTTAATTCCCACTGTGGTAGCATGTGAATTGAAAGTGAATGGGCTCCCACCCTGAGGTCTAGATGATTGTTATTCACTCCACTGCCATCTATTTCATGCCACAGGAATGTGGTGGCCCTGAGCACAAAGGCGCATAATGAGACTTTGTAGTGAATCCACAGAAATACAGGATGCGTAACGCAAAACTTGATATATATATATATATATATATATATATGTATATAGTGAATAAAAATGTTGTGTCAGTTGGGTTTAAATTAGGCAAGAGCACGCCACAGCCATGCTCTGGCTTCTGACGTTCAGATTCACCATGCTGGGACTCCTCCTCTCTCAGTATCACAGCAAAACCAACTTCCATGAAACTTTTAAATTCTGCTTTTGAACACAAAGATGTCATGCTGAACAAACAGAAATTTATTCAGACCAAGTGTGACACTTGGTGAAACTGTGAAACTCGTGTCCCTTGCATACAGAGTTTGCATATTCACACGGTTTTTATAGAAAAGGGTGATGTGTTCATAGGCTGAAGGAACTTTTTTTTTAAACTTTATTTCTTCATAGTTCTTTTAAAATAATCACAGAGCATCTACAGTGTCTGCTAAACTGTCTGTGGCTGTTACATGTCACACAATGACTGTGAGTGAGTGAAACGATATCTCATGTTCACTTTGTAATTTGTATTTCTGATCGAAGACACTGGCAATAGGTAGGAACAACCATCTGTAATCCCAATTAGAAAGGCCTTTTCTATGCTGCACAACATCTGTTTATTTTTGTCCTATACCTCTTTGTGAAGCCCACTTGGGATCTCCTGTCATGCAATTCCAGGTGTACAGGACAGCATGCACATGTAGCTGCTTGCTAATTAGTGAATGGCCATTTGACTGTTTTTAAACTTTTTCTCTGTGATGTCAGAATATTTTTAAAAAACAATGTTGGGATCAGAGATGCTTTAATTAGCAAGATTTAATCATAACAAGAGGTTTTTGGGAGGCTTTTTAGGTGGTACGGTGGAAAGAAAGGAGAAAGACTAGGTGAAGATGTGCAGTGAAGGGCCTTGGGGCAGATTCAAACGTAGGTCTTTGCATTTGCCTCATGGCATATGCTCTACCTACCTGCTCTACACAGTGTTAAATTGGCATTAATTGCATGTTTACAGCAATATTTTTGTTGGCAATCAAGCGAAACAGTTTCTTTTCGATCTTTCAACACACTGCTAAGTCCATCAGAGCCTTAGATAAAATCAGCCATAGCAGCTCAACCCAATATCTCATTGAAGAGGACAGCCTCTCCAAGTCAGATATGGAGTTTACGAGACAAAAATAGCTAAGATGGGCTTTATGAATTTCAAAACATTACAACAGAAATTAGCTCCCCAAAGCAGTCTTCTAGAGTCCTCTTTCATTTAAGGCCACTGCCTCCAGTCCAGAGATACTTCATTAAATTGAAACATGAATTTGGACAAAAATGGAAAAAGAGAAAGCAGAGACCCAGGCAGCTCCCAGCCAAACCGGAGGACAGAGGCTTGCACAGACAGAAGCTCTCACACACACTGGCACTTTGGAGAGTCAGACTGCATCTCCATGCAGCTGTTGGCACTTTTGACAGCTTCCACTGTGTTCATGACATGGGTCCACAAAAAGCCCCCAGGTCCCCAAACTTCAGTATTCAGTGTTGTTGGGAGGACAGACTTGACAGCACAGTACCAAAACTCCATACACAGTGGTTTCACAGTCATTAAATAAGGATGACAGTTTTCTGTAGTGTTTTTTAACAGTTTGCTCAGCGGCCTAAAGAACCCTGAATGTTCTTCAGCGGCCGACTGATTTGCTGACCCCATTGTTAAAACACATGCAAAAGGTGAAGCTGGCAGGCCTTTTAGCTCCATTTTCCCCCCTTTGTTTTATCAGGTGAATTTCAAAATGCGTTTTTAGATCTTTGCGCTCAACACTCGTGAACCGTTTCTTTCAAGGCCATTTTGCCTTAATGACCAATATTGCAGGTACAACACAGAGTTTGGGCATGGCAGCTGTTTCTGTGCCAAAATTTAGTATTCTAGCTGTTAAAGTCTGTGATTTTATTCCAGCTAATCTTTAGGATGTCATGAATTTCACCCCTAATGGATTATGCTGGACTTGTGTCCAACTCCCTTTAGCTCCAAAGATGTGGCAGTGAAAAAGTCCTTTGAACAAGCTGGCCAAACACTGTCTGTCTATGGCTCTGTTCCCAACTGGTAGCAGCCAGCTGACACATCTTTCGGTGGCTGTTTTTCTTCATCCTAGTTATTTACTTAACTGGAAATGTCACTAAGAAGGCTTTGGTATGTAGCCATTTTTTTTTCTTCCTCATGTCCTGTCTTCATCTTATCTATCTCTCTTTTTACTCCCCCACACTGCCCCTATCTGTTTCTCCTCTCTTATCATTCTATCATGCATAAAACTATCTCTTGCTCACAGGGGAACAGGCTGACATTTGCACTTGGATATTGTAGTCATTTGCTTGCCCTAAAGTACCTGAACATACAGAGCCCTGCTATGCGCTTGAGACCCAGGCAAATATCAATGGCTATGACCTCTCTATTGAGCGTGGAACATATATTCATGTGGTCTGCATTTGTCAATGTTTTTTTTTTTTTTTAATAAATTTTAACTAACCAGGCACTGGCCCCATAGTAAGCAAGCATACTATTTTAGTGTCACACATTATGCATCCAGTGTGTAAATGTGTGTAGTTTAATTAAATTAATTTCCCACTTTATGCTTCCTATCTAGTTTCCCGTGTATTACAAGGCTACATTGTATGTGCAGCAGCTGGATCCTTTGAGATATATCAGTAAATAATTGATGGGTATGATTTTAGAGCTCTTTCAAAGTTTAATTAGTAGCGAGGAAAAAAACAGAAGCTACCCTTTCTCTCACACACATAGTGTACAATTTACCTGTGTATAACCCTGTGCTGTGATTTAATCATTACAAAACAATAAATCAGCACATTACTGTTATTTTTACAGGTGCAATCCTTAAGGACTGCGAGAAATGAGAAAAGAGACAATGTGAGATTTATTGCCAGTAATTTCACGGCTGCGGTCTTTCCTGTTTATGCAGACTGTCGCTCTTTCAAAGAGAACTGATTCTTGCTTTCTAATCATGAAACTAATTGGTGCAACAAGGCTCCAAAAGGACACCTTGTATTTGCCTTTGAGACATAGCTTTGAAAAAGCGACAGTATTTGATGCTAAAACAATGGAAATAGGTACCATGGACAGTGCATTTATAAAGCTCACATACTGCTAATCATAATAATAGGACAATAAATTGCATTAATTTTTTATTTTAAAAAAAAAGCTGTTTTACTTGCTAGTTCCATCTGTTCAGGGTTTCTTAACATATTCAGTTCTGGAATACAATAGGACTGTGCTCCATCAGTTCTGATCCATTTATCTGCTGTTAAACAAAATGACATGCTAAAGTTTTCAAGCACTGGAGTTTCCTTGTAAGAAAACTACTAAGATTCTGACCTTGTCTTGGTATAATGCAAAAATCTGAATGGGAATGAGCCCGTCTTTTGATATAAGTAAAGAAAAAACAAATCCTATTACAAATGAAACAACCAGAAACAGCTTTTAAACTCAATGTCCATATTGGCATTAATGTTGCCATAGTTATCACTGGTTCCCTTATGTATCAAAACAGCATGCTAAAATTTCAGCTGGGAGTAGAATCAGTGCCTGTGGAATGAAGCCAGCAGACATAAGGGCTGAATACATACATGAATAATGCACATGGCAGGGGATACCTTTGGACTTGGGAATCAGCAAAAAAAAAAACAGCAACCAGCAAAAACAAGCTGTACACACAGAGGTGCAAGGAAAATAAGAGTTTGACAGCTTTACCGACCGCCCAAGTGAGCAGATGCAAATGTTTTAGATTAGCTGATGTACACAAATGTGGTGCAGTGTACCGTAATGATGAAAACAGCGAAACTTATGAGGTCAAAATGTGTTTAAATCTAATCAATCACTGTGTAAACATAGCCAGGGGGTCTTGCCATTATCGAGACAGTTAAAGTTTAGTTTCATAGGTCTTTGCGATGGGTGGGTGTACTCAGGTTTCTTTTTTTAAGCACGTTGTCACATATAATATTTTAAGATATGTTTCCACATTACTGGCCAGGGTTGTTAATAGCCACTGTTTATTAGAACCATCATTCCTGAAGTAAACCAAGCCAATGTTGAAGTATGCACTCATTGCCATTTTCTGTATTATTTTTTTTCTTTTCTGCAAGGTTACTCACATACTACCAAAATGTTGGAGAGGTAGAACTCTCATATTGATTCATGTTACTTTTAAATTGTGAATTGGAACGCTGGCCTCGCTGTAGGTTAACGTTCCAGCTTTTTCTTTTTTTAGTATATAATCTTCTGGTCACTAAAATCTGAACATGTATAGAGGTTTCCCCCAAAAGAGAGTTTAGAGAACCCAAAGGAAATAAGTGGAGGCACTGAAGAAATTCACTATATTTCTCACCACCTTGATTCCTTTAAAATCTACTTTCTCTCCATTAACTCCCCTCCTTCCTTCATTCCATTCCTGCCTCCTCTCCCAGCCCTTATTCAATGCATTCTTTGTGTGTGTGTGACCTACAAAGCCTGTTCATGTGCAGCTGGAGCCAGTCTTTGCTGAAAAACCTATAGAAACACTCATTAGACAGAAGCTGAAGTAAAGCTGTTGTGTTCCCAAGTGTGTGAATGAATATGATGCAGCGCGTGCATGACTGCATCTGTCTCAGCGTAAAGCGTTTGTGTCTCTGCGTCAATCACTGCAGCATAGCTAAATATACAGTATGGCTGCAGAACATTTGTCCATAACCATGAACGAGTTCTCGTGTGCATTTGTATGTGTGATAGAGGATCTTATTATCATTAATTAGGGTGCAGGGATCATTTCTGAGACTCTTGAGCACGGCCCAAAGATTTCTTGTAATTTCATGACCAGATGCTGCTGCATGAGAGGTGCACCTGTGAAACAGCTGCAAACGGAGATAAGCAGGAACACATCGCTAGCTGTGCTGGCATGGGTTGCAACTGGTGACACTGGCTCACCTAAGTCGTTTTGAAAGAATTGTGTACCTTCTTGCATAGCATGCAAACACTTTTCTAATAAGGGGCAGACCATTTAAATCACGGTGGCTGAAAACATGCCGTTGCCCCTCTCTCCCTTTCTGTGATGTTGAGTCAGCCACCTAATAGTTGCAAGTGGACTTTATGAATATTCCAGGGTGACATGAATGTCCCAGAGATGTCATTGCTTTTCATAAAGGGGAGCCTTGATGTCTCTGTGCATATCTCATGCCAAAGAAGGCAGCAAAAGCAGAAAAATGTGGAGCTCTTTCAGACCAGGAGAGAGGCTTTCCAAAGAGAAAGGCACACTCGTGCAAACATGCTCACAGACATACCAACACACATGGTCATGATTAGATAGTTCCCTTTGTCTGTGATCCCACCTGTAACACAAAGTCTTTGAGACTTTCCAATGTAGCCTACTCAACACACACATGCGCACTCTGTGTATGCACATTCACAGAAGGACAAACAATACTCTTTCTTCTAAATCTGACTCTCCCTCATACATACTCAGACTCAGCACACACACACACACACACACACATACACAGTGGGGCATGACAGAGAGCTATTGGCTGTGCCTACCTGGCCTGACAGACCATTCACAATTTCTCTCTGCGTGAAACCTAATGTACTGGAAGAGGTGAGTGTGTTTGTGTGTGTGAGTGAGTGAAAGGGGTGTATTGAGAGAAAGGAAGGGACTTAATCACTGTGTGCATGTGAGGAACATTCTTTATTTTTCCCATTTGACTCTGTTATGTTTGTGCATGTCATATATATGTGCCTCTGTAGTCACGTCCGTTTTTCTCTTCAGAGTACTAGCAGTTTTGGCTTGAATTTGAGGTCAGCATTGCCGGGGTAGTCTTTCAGATAAAATCGGTTTGCAGAAAAATACTACTTAAGTTATCATTATAGTCATTTACAGATGCCTATTTCACATGGAGTTTCAGAAGAAGTGAATGAAGGCAGAATAAATCAGTGTAGGGCTAAAGCTGGGCATCAGCTGTGCATCTGTGTTTGGTTTCAAGGCCAGATTATCTGTTAATGTCGATATTTTGTGTTTCTGAGATTGCCAAAGTGGTTTGACTAAGTTGAGATTTTATCCTACATTAGAATTACTTAATGTAGTGAAATGTAGTCCTACTTAATGTATTTCCCATGTTCAAATAAGTGTATGAAAAAATTTTCTCTCTCTCTTTCTCTCTCTCTCTCTATATATATATGTTTATCATATTCTGTTTTTCTTTCAACTTTCTGTTTCTCTCTCCTTCTGTCTTAATATTTGTTCTTTCTCTCTACAGAGAAGTGTGATGAGGCTCTTGCCTCTCCTCTGCCTCACACAGCCTTCACCAGCTCATCTGTCTTCTCCAGTGGATATGCACCTGGATATGCCAAGCTCAACAGGAGAGGAGGTATACAAAGATATACACACACACACACGCACACATGCGCACACACACGTGTACAGACAAACCTACAGATCCATGTACTCACACATATATGCATACTGTTGGAGGGCTCTGCTTACACGTAGTGTAGACTGAGATGAAAGTAAATAACTAATTCAGCTACGTGTACATACAGCCTTATGGATGATTTTAGAGATGACACACTGTGAGATAAATGTTCAAGCGTTCATCGAGTGACACACTTCTCAGGGCTGCACAGCTGCTTTCACCACCTTCCGCCTCTTTCTTTTCTTTTCTTTCTTTCTACTTCTTTATATTCCTTCTCCCCTCATTCCATCCCTCTCTTGGCTTCAATCATTATCTCAGGGACTCAGACTGAAGCTCATTTCCACATCAGTCCACAGCAAAGACAGATAGGGACAGACAATTACACCCCTCAATGTTTATACAATTAATAATTCATACTTTCCCATCTAATATAGTCACACTACAGCCGAGGCAACGGCGCTGACATATAAAGGCAAGGTAATCTGGTGTGTTTAATCATACAAATAGAATTATTTATACGAGACTACAGGACTGCGCCTCCTGTAATGACACCCACCAACAGCTGATTAAGAAATAAGGAAGAAAAGGATGAAATAAATGAAAAACTATTTGTCATAATGATAAGGAAAGGATGTTAAAAATACATTTTTGCATTCTTTAGGCTAACATGTTTTCCTTTCCTTTCCTCGAGGATAGGAGTCCTTGGGGAGCATGTAATGGATAAAGCATAGATATTCAGTTTATTGTTGTTTCACATAAAAGCTTCAGTAATACCTGAATGAAAAATGGCTAAAGTATGCATTTAGGCACTGTGTGAAATATACTCTTACTAGCTATTTCCAAAACATGCAGTTTTATGTGTTTAGACTTGTTTTGTTGAACTCTAAGGTTTAGCAGGTAATAGGAGAATTAAGGTCTAGTTTGGACTAAATTTGAATGCCCCATCCATGCATTTTATTGCACTTAACCTTTTCAGGGTCGAGGGGGGCAGGTTGCAAGCCTGCTGCAAGGCCAAAAGTGAGAGACGACAGTGATTCATACTCACAACTATAGGCAATTTAGAATGACAGAAGGAGAAAACCCATGCAAACACAGGGAGAAGATGCAACCTCCACACAGAAAGGCGTGGGTTTGAACCAGGACCTTCTTGCTGTAAGCCAACAGTGCTAACCACCACACCACCATACTGCTCCCTAAATTTAAATAGGAATATTCTAACGCCAAGGCACTTAACTTTAAGACACTGTGATTAACATTTATCATGCAAACTGCAGGGAATGATGATGCAGGGGAGCTTTCAAACTGCAAAAACACAATTTTCAAACCCAGCTGATGGAATATATCAAGAGATGCTGCACGGTTTCCGTGTTTTAGCAGTAGATAATCTCACTTCCCTGTTCCTTCCCTGCTTTACTATCTATCATTCTGACTTGCATTTAGATGCAAGCAGCTACATTTGACAACCAAGTGTTCCGTCATTAGCGTGGCTATGTGCTCTTCCAGTGCTATGAAACGGAGAGAGACACAAAATCAATGCCAAGCGGTTAGCCTAGAACTAGAGCTTTTTGGCTTTTTATCTACATTTTTCTGTGTTTCATATCCACATGGCAGATAGAACCACCATTCTGATAAACAACAAACTGCTTCCATCAATTGTTGTTTTATTGGTCAACCACATCAACATTCACATAATTAATACACACATAAGCACAATTATTTAAAAAAAACAACTAATCCATATTGCACATATTTTTAAAATTACAGGTTTTTTTACAGACAAAACATGCACTGAATGAGAAAACAAGTGAACAGTCAATTTAGCATCTACATGACTCATGCTCACATTTACAGAAACCCTGTGAGGCATGACAAATACAAGTCCACACATTAAACGCTCGCACTTTCACGGGAACGCAGACATTTCAAAACACTTGTATTGACAAAAACGGGACAGTACTACACATTTACACATATTATAAGGAGGGGTCCCTTCAAGCAGTTACATTTGACAGCCAAATTTGCCGTCGGTGACATGAGTATGTACTGATAATCCAATCTACTCCAATCTCCCAGTGCTATGGAACAGGGGAGGCACAAAATCAATGGGACACACCAATCATCTTAAGCTAAGCACATTGGGCTGTGAACGCTGACAGCTATTAGAGTTTTAGGTTATAGGGATGTGTGTCTCGGGTGTGTGCATCCAATTTTAGATGCACATTCCTGTAGGTGTGTGCGTGAGTGAGGGATGGAATGAGATGATGCCATAGTGATTTTCCAGCAGGCAGCTATCTGCTTTAAGCCTGCCAGTTCCCAGGATCCTGGTAGCCATGTCTACTTTACTTGTTCCTCTTAAGATGACACATTTTATTAGTTTGTTATAGGTACAGTATGTGTTTTTAAGGGAGTGTGTTTGAGTGCCTTTATGAGAAAAAGCCTAAATAAGAGTGGGCTTGTGATCATACTTTTTGCTCCTAAAACTTAAACATATTCTTAATTGTTCCATTATAATGCTGCACCTCTTTTTTAACGTTTACTTAGAAAACAGTCACTTACAAGCTTTGAATTAATGCGTTATGTTAATAATAAAATTATTTAAGCCAGAACAGTTTGATTGTCAGCAGCTGTGATCCATTTTTTTCTTAGCTGATTATTATTATTAGTTTAATATTAATAATTTAATATTAAAAATTAATAATGTTTTTGCAGTTACATAAATCAAGCAAGGACAGTTTGCCTCTGCAGTCTAAAAACAGCAACGACCAATAAAGACACGTGCTTTATTTGTCCTTCTTTTGTAACTCTTTCCGCTCATTGCTTCCTTTAAATGGACCGGTATTTATACCTGTATAGTGCCTTTCTACTCAATTTTTCAACACTCACACAGCGCTTTTATCTGTACCTAAGCACTTCTACCTAACATCCACACACACTCACACTCCGATGGATGCATTGGGGGGGGGGGGGGCCACTCGGGGTTCAATATATCACCCAAGGAGACTTCAGCACATGAACAGGAGGGGCCAGGGATCAATCCAACTTTCCAACTGGTCGCCACAGCCACCCCTTTATCAGTCTTCTTTTAATTTGCGATTTCTCCGTCTCACATTCACCTGCCTCCCGCCATCTTTTCCTTCTTTCTTCTCCCAACCTTTCTACCAACTTTCCTGCCATTGTTACACCATTCATCCTTTTCTCTCTCATTTCCCCTAATAGCCTCGACATTCTTCTTCTCACCAACACTCCTCTCCTTTCTCCCAAAGGTGAATGCTCCTACCCCCTAACTGTCTCCCCTTAGTGCTAGTTAATGTGCAAGGCCCTGTGAATCTCAAGGGTGTCAGACAAAGGAAAAGGTGAGCCTGCTTCTCTTGCAGCCAAATGCCTTTTGGTCTAGATGGACAAGAGGAGGGGGGGAAAGACAGGTAGACAAGGAGAGAGACCAGATGACAGCTAATGAAGTGTAGAAAAAGATAAGTTCTTCACATCTCCTCAGCTCAAAGATTCTCAACCACATGGGATCATACATGTTTGAAAAAGGTCACAAAACACTTTAAAGACCGAATACTTGTTTGATACAATATTAAACAGCTTTAAAATACAGTGTGCATGCATTTTATTCTAACCTGCAGGAGTAACCCTTGTAAAACATACGTGAGCTTTAACAACAAAAATGGTCAAAATCAGATCAGAGACTTTAGCCGCTAGTATGCATCAAGCATCTACACCTTCAATGATGCAACTCGTATCAAACCTTTTCACAGACCTTCCGCACTTGCTTAACGCCCCCCGTCTTTCATATTTAAAGTTCTATCTTGCAAAAGCTACTCTTTATTTCAAATTCGCTGTGTCCAAGGTTAACTTGGAATGAGGTCAGAAAAGGTTTTCTCATTTTCTCAGACATGGAAAAGAGAATCAAGACATCAGACAACCATTTGCATGGACATGATTAATACTAATAATGCCATGGTCCTGGTACTCTGTTGGCTTTGTTGTGCCATTTTTTTTTCAGTTTCTCATCCCTATTTCAATCCCATTTCTATTTCTTTTTGGACCTTTTTTTGCAGCAGCCCAATAAAATACTTGCTTTTTTGTTGTGCGACCTGCCGCTGTGTCATGAAAATAGTTAAACTTCACTTTAAGACGCGATTATAGGATTTGGTCATACTCACATTCACGTGACAGTTCTTTCTCTGGTTGTGTCATTGGAATTTTGGATCTAAAAGAGGGCCACGAGCCAGAAAAGTAAACGATATGCTCCAAATAGGTTTGCACTTGTCACATAGCAACCACAAGAGCTGTGATCTGCATGTGTTCAGCGCTGCCAGCTGAAGACAGATGCCCTGTGGATACAGGTTAAAATAGAAGAGGAATGGAAAGGATAAAGGCAAAAGAGACTGGAAATGTGTCGAGGTAAGGGAGAAGTGGAAGACGGGGGAAGAAAAAGGCTCTCAGAAGAGGGGGAACAGACAGACATGGGAAAAGAGAACACGCTGAAGATCGGAGGACATTCAGAAGCAAGTGACAGTTGAGTTGTGATAAGCCCTGAATGACTGATAATTTGGTAGAAGCTGTGTAACTACTGACATTTTGGATTCTTTTTTTTTTCATCGTGAGCTCAGAGAAGTATCAAATTTCCATGTGGGTACATCTTATTATCGCCGCCGCTCTGGAACAACACTTGATAATGGGTTATTTCCACGTAGCCTTTATTCAGAGAAAAAAAAAGTCTAAAAAGGATTTGCGCTTTGGACAAACACTCAGAGATAACAACGTGTACCATTTTGTGTGAAAAGTGAGAGATTAGTAAACTGTGTGCCTCCGTGGATGTACCTACTGGCATGTGAGCATATGTGTGCACCCACGTTGCTGCACAGTGCAGACGTGGCCAAGCATGAGATTGGGCTGTTAATCACAAACACGTGGCCACTGATCCTTACATTCCATTTTCTTTTTCAACCTTTCTCTAATTCTTATCCCTCTCCTTCTGTGCTCCTCTGTCTTTTGTCTTGTCTCTCCCTGCCCTCCATCACATCCTTGCATCCCCCTTTTTCTTTCTCGCTCTCTCTCTCTCTCCCTCCATGTCATTTTCCCTCCATACAATTTGTATTTTCTACTGTTACATTCGCAATCCCACACTCCATTTTCTCAGCCTGTCTATTCTTTCTTCCCAAACCTCATTAGCTATTTTTTTGTCTCTCTCTCTTCCTGGCACATACTTTTCCAAGTTTTTCTTTTTTCCCCCAAGTTTTAAGAAGTTCCACTCTATACCTCCTTATTCAAATGAAGGACGTCACAACTGCAGCACAACTGTGCTCTGCACAATTAACCAGATTCCCTTTTCCTATTCATGCTTTACTTTTCACTGTCATCTCGCAAACTTGTTTGATGTCTCCAGCCATTGCAGTCATCCATCGATAATGGAAGTCCTCTCCTAATTAAATTACTCTGTCTCCATCCGCTCCCTTTGCTTCATGACAGAAAGATGAAGTGCTAGCAGAGGGCTAACCAGCTGTTTTCTCTCTGCTCCCTTTTCCGGCGGCCTCGCATTCTAATTAATTAAGCTGTTATACTTTTTGTTAACGTGGTTTTGGTATCAAAAGCGGCACCTTTGATAAACATTCTCACGCATGTTCTCTCGGGTGCTGGAGCGCACAAACATAAAGCCGTGCAAAAACACCATGAAACATTTCTCAACGGGATGCACAGAAATGAAATCTGCCATGTGCACATGCCAACCCACACATTCACCCACACTGTCAGTAAGACAGAGGAGAGATGTTTTCTCGTTTGATGCTTGCCTTGCCACTGTCATGTTTGCTTGCATGTAATGCCTATCACCGGCTATTCGTCACCCGTCCACAATCACACTGTGTCTCCATTACACATCCTCACAACTCTTCATTTACTTTATTTTTTAATTAATTATTTTTTCTCATCATCATAGACAAACAGATATCCACACTACATATATCACATTCTGTTGTGTATACATACATGAATTATTGTACTGTACAGTATAATTGTTTTCTCACTCCAGGAAGAATGGATGGGCAAACCAGTTGCTTTGTCCAAATATATAAACCCAGAGCGGGTAGTCCAGTTGACAGCTTAACCAGAGATGAACAAAGAACAGAAAACGCAGCGGTGCAATACTTGCTGAGGCAGTGGAACACTGATTCAGTGTACAAAGCAACCAGAGGAAGCTTTTATATCTTTGCTTGTGGTCTGGACTAATGGCACATGCTGCAGTCCAGGGTTTTCTGAACTGTGTGAGATGTGATACAAGAAAAGAAAATATATAGCAAACTGCATTAGCTGGCAGTTTCAGAAAGCAGCCATTTTTAGCAATGGGTCCCACGGGGACCTCCTGGTTTGATTTTTCTCACCATTATGTCCCCCCATCTTTCCTTAATAAGTACATTGCTGTTGGTGCATGTATCTATGCCCCCCACATTCCTGGACTGACTTTTATTGACTTTTATTGTATTTTCATTGTTATTGGTTTTCCTGAAAAATAGGATAAGCACGGCACTCCGGTTCTTTGAGGTCATAAAAAATGCATTTAATCCAAAACAGAACAGTATTTGTTTTAAATGGACACTTTGTTCTTAACAGTAGTACAGTTTTCATATTTCCTGTCCTTGCTTTTGGTATGCTCAGTGAGTGTATACACACACAACTGCATTTATGAGCACTCTTGTGCAGGTGTCTGAATGTTAGCGGTCACAGTCAGTGTTGATATTGATGTGGTTCAACTATAAAGCACACTCTGGCTGTGTGTGGCTACCATTGCTACTGTACAATGCCGGGTTATCTGTGTCATCAAGGATAGCTCAAACCTTGTTTTGCACACTTGGAGAAACTCCAGAATTTTCTTTCCAGTCATTGTTGGCTGTTTTTGTTTTCGTTTTGTTCCGTTTTGTTTTTTTATCTAACACTGCACAGGGACATTTTCATTTCATTCATTTTTTTCCTCAGTACATGCTGATAAACAGTCTTTATTGCTATGGATACTGGGCCACACTTATTAATCCTTCAGTTCAGGTGTTTTTCAGTCCCATTGCCACAGTTGTATAACATCGAGCACCTAGCCATGCAGTCTGTCTTTATAAAGAGTTCTAAAAGAATTCATATGTGGTACTATAATAGGATGCCACAGTTGCAACAAGTCAGTTTGTGAAATTCCTTCCCTCCGAAATATCCTGTGATCATCTTTAAGTGATATTATTGCAAAGTGGAAGCTTTTAGGAACCACAGCAACTCAGCCACAAAGTGGCAGACTGCGTAAAGTTGCAGAGCAAGACCGCCGAGTGCTGAGGAATATAGTGGATGAATGATGCCAATGTTCTGCTGACTCAGCAACTGCAGAGTTCCAAACCTCTTATGGCATTAACATCAGCACGGAAACTGCACGCTAGGACCTTCATGGCATGGATTTCCATGGCCAATTAGCTTCTGTAGGCGTAATGCGTTGGTGGCCCGGTACTTTGGTCCTTATAGCATTGCTTCAAGTCTTCAAGTAAACAGAATTGCACAGCGTATCATGTATCCCAGTCATATTTAATAGAAACAGCAATGTTCTCTAGAGAAAGCTGTAAGGTTCTTTTTACAAATAAATTTCACCTTGATCTACATGGATCATATGAGTTTTGTTTTTCTTTTTTTGGCTTCTTTTTAACATTATTTCGTGGCTCAATGCTGACTTGTTTAAAAATAAGGCACACAAAGTGTCTATTATGAAGCGAAGTAGTTCTGTATTAGCAATACAGAGCATTTAAGATTAATAAGCTTCATTAAATTAAAAAAAAAATCCAGATGGTTTATACTTATTAGCCATCCTTTGTCCGAGCTCTTCTGATCATTTTCTCAGTCCTACTTGCCTTTTTCCTCTCCATCGCCTCTTCCTCTGAGGTAGTTTTTTGACCTTCTATGCTCCCTTGCTCTCTTCCCTATCATCTCCTCCTGCTCCTTTTCTCCTCCCCGAACATCTGTGTGTGTGACAGGCGAGAGAACGGTGACAGTCCCCCGACACTCCTGCCCTCCCTTTTTCTCCTCCCATTTTTTCCCTCCGTTTTCTTCAGCTGATTCTCCTGTTCATTCAGTCTCACTCACTCGCCTTCCATTCCCCCACTGTAAGGATCTTCCATCTGTACTTTACTCTGTCAGCCTCTTCTCCCCTCTCCCCTTTCTCCTCCGGGCTTTCACCTTTAGCTGCACCCCTGTTCTTTTTTATATAAATATCACTCTTCACCCTCCCATGCTAACCTCTGTCAAGCCCCCCTTCCTCCCCACTCATGTCTCGTGTTTTCCTTTTTGAGGTCTCTCCTTTTTTTCTCAAATCTAAAACACCTTTTTGCCCACCTCACCTCACTTCTCTTGTCTCTGCATTTCTTTTGCTCTGTTACATCCTTTATTTGTGTCACACATTCCTCTCCTGACCCCTAACACTGAGCTCTCTAGCCCATTGCATTTTTCTCTCTCTCTCTCTCACTGCTTTTTTTTTTCTCTTTGCAATGAGAATCTTTTGAAAATGCCTACCATCACTTTCACGATCTTTTGAACCTGCATTTCTCTCTGGACATTTCTGTTCTTTCTCCCTCTCATCCCCATCTGTTACTTTTGGTAACCCTGTAACCCTAACATGTCTTCTGCTCCATCTTTCCTCATCAACTTTATTTCCCCCTAATTATTCCCTTGTCCTTTAATTGACCCCTTAGCGTATCTATGAGTCAGACACATGGATGTCAGAGTCAACTGAACTGAACTGAACTGGACTGGATATTTTTTTTATTTTCATGCTGTCATTCTCATAATTTTTAATATCATTAAAGAAAAAAAATGCATAACCAACAATAGAGAAGAAGCTCATTGCTGACTCTTAACAGATTAGGTAAAATGAAAATGGCATAAGGTGTCAGCAGAAGTGGATTATAACCAACAGATGCATAAGAATAGGGCAGGAATCTGGATCTGGAAAATGTTCAAAATAGGGCACCCAAAAGGAAAAGAAAACGATGAGTGAATCTACAGAATGTGTTTTCATGCCACATACCAAACCAGACTCTGTGCAGTGCTGAAAACTACAAAATACTACTGTGAAAGCAAAGCTTTACAAACTTAAATCAGTACAGCTACACTGAAACAAGTTTGGCTTCGAATGACTTTGTAAAAATATTCACTCCACTCAAAATTGTTTGTAGTTTCACTAAATTACAAAATGATGCCCAAAAACTACTTGAATCACAAAACAAATATGAATCAGATCAAACTACCTGGAAGCTGCATAATTTAAATTCACTACTAGTTTAATTACATGTAGCTCACTACACCCTGACACCTTAAAATGGGAGAATTAAAATTTAATCCCTGCAATTCCCTTTAGCCAGCAATGAACAATTAAGTTGCCTAGAACAATGTGTGAAAAATTGCTAACTTCTTGCTTCGTGTTTTTTCATTGGCCACTGGTAGAAACGGTGCACTTGGGCAAAAAGGGAATCTGAAAACACTTCTGGTAGTATTCTAGAGGATGCAGAAACAGAAATAAAATTTTATCCCCCCCCCCCTCCCCTCCAACTTTCCTCTCCTTTTTTTTTTTTTTTTTTTTTTTTAAATTTGAGCTGTGTCTATCACCTTCTTTAGCATAATTTCATTTTAACCTTTTTTCCCAGTCCATCCTCACACATCTCATCTCTGGCTTCCCCAGTACCACAGCCATAAAAGCCTCTCTTATTACTCTCTTTTCTCCTCACCTCATCCATCTTCCTTGTTTCCATTTTTTCTGCCATCTCCCCTCTCTTGTCACCAGCCCACAACACACACCCTCTCGTCACTCTTTCCGACACCCCATCCTCCTATCTTGTTCAAAGTATCACACTGCCTTGGTCATTGTCCGCTCAGCTTGCGTTCTTAATCTTTATTTTCTGCTGTCTGTTTACTTATCACCACCACTCTGCCCCTCCCGAACCCAATTCCTCACCTTTCCTTTCTCCCCCCCATACCCTTCTCTTTTTTGATAGTGTTTTATCCCCCCACGGGAATGGCTTTGCTGCAACGGGTTTTTGAGGTATTGACGTTTCCACTGATATGGGCTTGGTTATCTGTCAGGTCCGGGGCCGGAGTGTAATGGCTCTGTAATTGGATAAGATATAGGATTTTTGTCAGTAGGGGTACATTGCTAACTGCCTCACCCTCTATTTTATCATATGACTATCATCTCTCATTCCTCCTCCACTTCACTTAGCGCTTTTCGCCCACTCTCCTGTGCCTTTGTGGTCTTACCCTTTTCCCTTGCCCTCACTTCGTCCACACATTTCAGGTTTCACTTAAAAACACACACACACACGCATCTGTCACTCTCCAACACTATCTTATCTGCATGTGTGTCCTTTAGACAAGTCAGTCACAGAGAATCAAAGACCTGACATAGCCAGTTCACACTACATCCATAAGTTAAAAAAAAAAGTACTGCTCCATACATCTGTTTTATGCGCCCCTTTGTGCAGTTTTTTGTATTCTACAACACTGGCTGCTCCAAGGGTAGGTAACATACACTATAATGTTGACATTTATGCCATTTATTATTTTTTCTTTGATGGAAATTAGGTCAGTGTCATCATTTCTTGTTCCCTTGCAGTTGCCATGCTATTTTGTTTCTGGACCATTTACCCTGAGGCTCATTTAACCTGCAAGGTCCAGGGGAGTTTGGCCTTGCCCCGGGTAGACAACTGGAGGGGTGAAAGGGGGCAAGTTTTAGAGGACACATGAGAGTTTGTCTGGCAATGAAGGCAGAGCAATGAGTTTTTAGGCTATCGCAAGGACGCTGACTGCCACTGAGGGGATTAGGAAACAAACAGCCTATCTATCCCACCAGCCGACACTATAGTCATGGGAAAGTGGTACTGAAACACTCTCCCTCAATGTTCTTAGAGATACTCATTTTCTTTAAAGCAATATATCATTTGGTAGTGCATCTACCCTGGGAGATCATAACCTTTAACTCAGGATGGCTTTCTGAGCATATTTGTTGGTCTTCTAATCTATTCAAAATGGTAAAGAGGAGGTCAAACAATTCCTCTTTACTTTTGAACAAGTAATTTCCCTCAGGCCCGTTGCCCATTTTGAAAATAACCAAAAGGAAAAAAAAACTTTGTTGTATTTATTCCAACTCAGTTGTGTGCACTGAAAATCAAAATGCCTGCCCCACCAGGGGGTAATTCCACTTTAATCTGCACTCAAGGATGCACATATCAAACAAGAGCTTAGCTGAAAATGAGCGGAGACATAACCATATGTAGGTGTCAAGATGAGATGAGTTACATGACAGTACTTGCAATTTGACTTATAGGCTTATAGTCTCATTCTGTTTGTGCAGGCTGCTGTTAGATAGTGTTCTTCTAAATTTAATTGTGTTTTGTTGTGAAAAGTGAGCATATCGAGAATAAAATGGATGAAAGTGAATGCTCGAGCATTTCAAAAACGTCTCTATGTCTTGGATTCTGGCATTAAAAACAAATCCTTCCCGAGACCTCATAAATACTAATGACCTTCCTCTTGAAGCTGAGGCATCTTCTATATTGGAGAACATATCATTCTAATTATCATAATAGGGAGAGCATACTGGTCATTCATTCATGTGAAACATCTTTATAGTCATCAGGCTCTAACCCTGCATGCAAAGCATTTAATAAAACATTGCTTCTCCTACACCAGTGCCTGCTAGGAGCAAATTTCTGGGCTACACTCTGCTGGACACTGACCTTTAATAATAGGATGGACTAACCTTGTAACGATAAATGCTCTTTGCAAAATGTCATTATGGGAGTACCGTGAGTTTCTCTGCCTGTCTTGGACAAAATCAAGAATGAAAACATGCTTCCTATTAATAACTGTGTATTTAAGCCTCGTATCATGCTGCTGAAGTTACATAAAACATTTGGAGTAAACTGACCCGATGTCCCAATCATTATGACTTTGCAGGAGCTGGTGGATGGTCACCTCTGGACAGTGACCATTACCAGTGGCTACAGGTGGACCTCGGTTCAAGAAAGCAGGTGAGCGCCATAGCAACACAAGGTCGCTACAGCAGCTCCGACTGGACGACACAATACCGTCTCCTCTACAGTGACACAGGAAGGAATTGGAAACCTTATCACCAAGACGGCAACATTTGGGTGAGTGGACAAGTAATTTGTGTGTGTGTGTGTGTGTGTGTGTGTGTGTGTGTCAAATGCACAAGTGCAAACTTAGACCATTAAAAGTTTGCATTCTCTCGCTCACACTTGCTTTCAGAGCACTTGTCTTTTTTGGCTTATTTCCCAATTACCTCAAGTTACCTTATTTGCAAATAGTGTTACTTCTAAGAGTTTAATTCACTTCTTTTCTACACCATCTCACACTGGGACGGCTATTTTAAGTGGAGTGAATGACTTCCTCTTGAAATAAATGGCGTCATTTCATTAATTTAAATATTGCTAAGCCTGTTCCCAACTCTCGATGGTATACTGGCAAACTGAGCTGGAATTTCAACAACAGCATTAAACTATAAGCACATATGCATCAGCTGGCGATCCAAGTGTAGACCTGAATTGGGTCACCGTAGAAATTGTGCAAACATAAATGTTTTATTACCATGACTGGAAGCTACCTTTAAGCCTTTGAATTCAAAGAGTTGTTATATGAACAACCCTGAACACATTCTTAATGGGAGGAATTGCATAATGTCTATTTTAGGTCACCTGGTGGCAAATATAGAACTGATGCAGCAGTCAATGGGCCACAGGGGGATTTTTATTATAAGGGGATTTTGTTAACAATACAATTTCAATGTTGGCAAAATTGACTGGGCTGGTGCAGAAGTTATACTACCACATTTTAGACAAAGTTTATGACAGTTTTTAAACACTGTTTAGCCTTCTTTTTAACTACATCTGCCCTACTCTGGTTGTTTGAGCCACACAACAGCATCATTTCTGCTGGCTATGTTTTTTATTGCCAAAACACTCAACACTTTTTCACAGTTTGCACTGCCTATTTTGCAAAAATAACATTATACCTGTAACCATGCATGCCTCAATACTGAACCCAACAACTTATTTGCATGCAAATTCTCGAACACCGCAGACAATGAATTACCTGTTTCCTTTTTATTGTAAAGATAAGGTTACTAACATAAACTAGCTGGAGGGCAGTTACTGCTTTTACTAGTTTTCTCTTTTTTTTATGACATTTTCCCTTAAAAATTGCAAATACAGAATATTTATTTGTTTGTTTGTTTGTTTTTTAAGGTCAAATCATCTATCAAGGTCTTTTCCCAGTTTAGCTTTCACCAAATGTCTTCTTAATGTGTTTTTTCAGGTATTAAAAGGCAACAAAATAAGTATACTGTAAGTGTGGAAGCCTCTTGTTTACCTACATACATAAACAACAACATAAAACTTTGTGTGGGATGAAAATGCTTAAGTATCACTGCATAGTGCAAGGAAATGTTATTCCCTCAGTTTATACCAAATGCAACATGATTGTGGCTCATCTTATTAAAAGATTTTATGGGTCTTAATGGAAAGATATGTTATAAGAACATCATTTCAAAAGGAGCCATTTGCATTTAATGTTTCAGTAATTGTATGGATGTGGTCTCTTTTTCCTCTGGCTTTATTTTCTCCTGTGCAACATTTCCATCACAATAGTTTTAGCAAGTACTTGAGTGGGGCAACTGACAATTTGTGATCAGCTAATGGGTTAATAGCCTTCGCTATTCACTATCGCTGCATAGTGGAAGGCTACAGGTGATAACAGATGGGAGATGAGAAGACAAGAATAGCCCTGTCATGAATAACGCTGATGCACCAAACTAGACAGCAGAAATCTAAAACCTTGAAATGCAGGAGGAGGCTGTTTTTGTTTATCTCAGCAGTAGATTTGGACAGGGCATGTATTTGTTTTGCTTGTTGCTTTTGTCCCCAGTGCATTTGATTCTCAAAGTAAAGTCCAATAGAAGCTGGTCATGTAAATGGCTGCTACTGTGGGATGCAGTAAGTGCCTTAAATAATATAAACTGTCACATGAGTTTTAACATATCAACTTTGAATTATGTTTGAAGCATTTGAAATGATTGCATCTTTTGTTTTTGGTATTGAAGAGATTGGCAAGAAAGGAGATGGAATTGTTCATCCTTTTTTCTTTTTTTTTTTTAAGTAAAAAATAAAATTCACAGGCACATCAGGAACACCTCAAGGGAATCTCTTTAAATGTGAGATTTAAGGAGATTAAAGGAAGTGATTAGAATTTGGTGTTTAAAGGTCAACGTCACTTATGCCTCAAGACTAATTTTGGCCATAACTCAAAAATTCATGTTCAATTCTGACAAAATATTAATGTTTTGCAAACATGTGTTTTTTCTGGCCATTTTAAACACAATGTGTGTGAAATACGCAGCAACATTCAGATTTGAACCGCTGTCAGCTGCCATGGCTACAATTCTGTGCTCTCTCAGAATCCCTTTGAATGGCCGAAGCATGTAAACTCAGAGACTACATTAGAAATACAACCTTCAACTATGAGACAGGAGTTTAAGTCTTACTGAATTCTTAATTTTTTTTTTCTCCTTTTCTGGCGCTGTTAATTCGCTTTAGGCACCAAATCTACTTTATTTGATTTTGAAAATGATTTTGAAAACATGCCAGTTACAACGATATTGTCACAACATCTATATAAGATGCTGAGGGAATTGAACTGAAGTCTATCTGATTTCACTGCAAGCTAAAAATAAAAAATAAAAATAAAAAAAGTACTACAGAGGTACTCAGTGCATTACAGTCATGTAATGCAAGTCCTCACCAAGCACCAGGTGGGAGTGAGAGCTATTCTTCTGTGGCTATTTAAAGCCATATATGAAACATTTAACTTTAACTGAAACATTTAACTGCTTGATATGATAATTCTTTCCATTAAGAGTGTTGGTTTTCAGACAAACTCAATTTTGAGTTTTATTTATTTGTTAATTTTTAATACTTTTTATTACATTTTTCAAGCGTACTCCTTTCAGAGAAATATTGTTATTTTTTTAAGCAATTTTTTTATTTACCCAAGTTAAATATAGAATAACTCAAATGTGTCATTTGCTTGTTTCCTTATTTCCTCTTATTGAATTAAATTAATTATTTAAAAAAGGTTTATTGGTAAACGTGAACAGGTACATTTTCTTTCCTGCTTCTGGTAATCTACAGTTCAGTAACTGCACTCTCACCAGCTTATCTTGTTGAGTTTGGTACCAATTCCTTGCACACACTGAAAGACTGTAGAGTCTCATCATGAAATCAGCCATCTACTGTATAAGCCATGACTCACACGGACTGTTCCTGACAGGCCTAATTCAGAACAGAGTACTTTTTGACTGAGTGTGCACCCTTACTCCAGAAATAAAGCCTAGGCTTCCAATCTTTCTTCTATCTCTGATGATGGGACAACAACATAACAAACAACCTTTCAAACAAATAAAAGCTGGCTAAAAGGAGATCTGATGTATTTTGCTAGTTAATCTTGGTTGTGTTAAAAATCCATAGTTTTCACAATGTGAGTCTGTGTGTGTGTGTGTGTGCAGAGGCGCTGCTTGCTACCAGGCAAGGCAGGCAACCGCTTGGGGCCCTAGGCCAGTGGGGGGAGCCCCTGAGAGTTGGCAAACTTTAAACTGCAGTGTGCAGAGTTTGCAGTGACAGTAGGAGAGGCCTGACCTCCCTAAGGGAACTCCAATTGACTACACTCACTCCATTGCAAGATTGCAAGATTCTGTTTAAACAAACATTGAAACAGAATGAATGAACGATGAACACAATGAAATACTCGATGAAAATGCAGGAGGAGGAATTATCCTGCTGGGAGTGAGGAAAGAAAGAAGAAAAAAGCAAGACAGTTGTGAGAAGAGCAGATTATAGTGGTTAAAAAATGCCAAAAAACTAAATGCTGCTAGTCTAGCCCTAACTGTGGGGGACAGACTCTTGAATAATGTAGCTTCCACCATCATCACATTATTTCTTTTATTTGTTTAGATGTTTAATATTAACTTACCTAGCAAAGCAGCCCGGTATCTCCAGCTCTGCAGTCCGTGACATGGACAAGTCCAGTTTGGGTGGCTGGGAGTCAGAACATAGAAGCTAGTAGTTACAGTATTAACACTTCATAACCAGTAAGCCTGGTCTTGGGCATTGTTACTGAAATAAATATGGTTGCTATCATTTCCAGAATAATGTTTTACCTGTTGGTTTATAGAACTGTTGTTGGTGTCAGATTATTTAAAACTGTCATGGCTACTGTATCACTCCTCACTCCTTCATTCAAAATGAGCCATCAGCCCCACCCCAGCAGCTGTCTTTTCTGTGTAATCACAGCTGACCTAATGAGCGGGAGGAGGTTCCAAACAA